>VDFB02105785.1:407155081-407260170 GCA_007258455.2 Sequoia sempervirens
TTGGTATCTGCAGAATTATCTTCATCTCATCAGCAATTGACTCATCAACCTTCTTATAATCTTCAATAAACTGTGAAATATGCAGAAGGAAATCAAAAGCATCGGTATGAACTTTGAAAATTTGTTCAATTGCCTCATCTCCTCTCTTACTGACATCTTGAAGCCAATCTTGGGTATGATGAACAGAGTTCTTTAGTCTCTCAATTTCAGAAATTGCTTCTTTGGGAAATAATCCTTCTGGAATTATACTTTCACCACTTACAGCCTATAATGGCTTCATCAAATGTTGGACATGCATGTAGACATCATTCAACTGCCTCTTTAATTTTTCTTTTTCCACAGTTTCAATGTCCAACCTTCTCAAAATTGCTTGAGAAGATTCTCGGAACTCCTCCTTTTCTTGCTCTTTAGTAGTTGGCCCTAAATTGATAGTTTGTACTCTATAATCAAATGGTTCGACCTCATCCTTGAATTTATCAACTGGAGGTACTACTACATGAACAACTCTATTGTTGAATTAATCTCGTGCAATCTTTGAAACTGTTCTGGCTCTTTTGCTTTGCTTGGGCTGACCGCATTGTCCCAACAATGTATCCCAACTCAGGGCTTCTTCCTACACAATTATAGGCTTTTTACCTATCCTTTTCTCAATCCATCTTGGAACTATTGGTTGTTCCATATTAACTTCCATAGACGGTCGTTCCTACTCACCTCTATTTTTATGTGGGTTGTCATCCATTTCCCCAGTTTCAGGCTGATCCTCCTAATTAATGACCTCCTTTTCTGGAGACTTGGATTGCTTCTTCTGAATTACCTAGGATTCAACATTCCTATCTTGTGTACCCAAGTTAGACTGTCCCATCTCCTACAATGTTTGCTTCCATTCCTCATTGGTAGGAGTAGAGACCTCATCATCTTTTGATTCGTGTTGCTCAGGGTCATTGGATATGTTTCCCTCTTCTCAAATAGCTTCCTTTGAGGTTTGTACATTTTGAGGAGGAGAATCAATCCCTATATTCACCTCTTCCTCTTGATTGCCAATAACAGGCACCTCCTCATCTCATACTTTCTCCCCTACTTCCTCTTCTTCCTCTGCCTAAGATGTTTTATGCTTGGGAGGGCTCTTCCTCACATATACTTGGGGTTTCTCCCTAGGACTATCTATCTCCAACCTAATTGAAGAAGGAGCATCATTTTCTGCATCACTCTTTTTAGCCTTTGCTACCTTTTGTCTCTTTGTAACCAATCTCCTTCTCCTCACTCGTTGAGATGTTTCACCTTCTACAGCAATAGTATTTACTTGAGGAGTCTTCTCGGCCACAGGAGATGGTTTCTCCCCTTATTTTACCTGTGTTTGGCTTCTAGTTCTCCTCTTTATTGTCACCATTTTGTTACCTTCTTGCTCTCCACCATCTTGGGACTTAGAAAAATCTTCCTTTCCACCATCAACTCCTTCAGAATGAGACTCCATGTCTCCCATCAAGTCATATGTGAATTTGATGTCATCAGCCTCCAATTCCTCCACCTTTTTCCTTACCCATTGCCTTGAATATTCCTTGACTAGCTCAGTTATTCAGTCAAGATCTGTTGCATCCTCCTTAAACCAGTTTATCTATGGAAAAGGCTTATTTCTATAAGGTTCATAATCACGTGGTTGTATCAAGTTCACTTCCTTGTCCTGCACCTGATATAGAACTTCCACTATCCTGTACAACCTTATCATTTTGAGAGGCATCCAAGAGAACCTTCTTCTAAGAACATCAATGTCATCCCTGCAGTTTGCCCAGTAGTCCTTAATATGGTCCACATGTCAGAATGTCTTGTTATCCAACTTCATGGCTCTACCATATGGGTCAAAATGATTTCTATTTGTGTGCGAGTAAAGCTCAAACTGTTCCATCTCCTTTTTAGAATGTTGGACAGTTTGAATGGAAGGACATGATTCCAAGGTCCCAATCATCAAAGGAAATTCATCTCCTAACCCCTTCTTCTTCAGATCCATCTATAGAATTGCTTCAAAGGGAATCATCTGCCTTGTCAGCTCTAGCATTAGAAGTTTATAGGTCGGGTACCTTAGTAGTCTAAGCGGGACAGCAGGGGATCCTTGCACTCGTATGTATGAAAACTTTGGAAATTGTATGAACCACTACCCATATTGTTTGATTAAGTCCATAACATCTATGGTTATCCTAGCATGAAGGGAATTTTTCAACAACCTTGGAATGAACATGAAGAAAGCATCATTTTACCTTCTAATATTGGAAGTCTTGTACTGTAATTGAGAATATACATCCCAAATTTTGTCCTTTCCCAATACTCTCTTGCAACTTAAACCCTTGTATTTGGTCTTGTGTGCCAACATGTATACAAGATAGGGTGTCATGGTGAATGTATCCATTTCTGACACACTTCTCAATTCAGCATCCAAGTTGTTGCTTATGATCCTCACCCAATGGTAATGCTTATTAGCCACAATTCGGGTGATGGGTAAGAACATCCAAGACTCAAAGATGTGAGCTTGTTCCACTCCCATTACCTTTCCCAGGAGGGTTATTATATCATGGTATTCCAACTTGAAATCATCGTGGTTCAATTTCTTGGGAAGCTTGGAATAATGAGGCTTTAGCTTTAGTATCCAATAATTGTTCATGATCTCCAATGCCCTATTAGGATCCTCATCATAAAACTTAATTGCTTCACCTATGTTTATCTCTTCAATCAAGTGGTGGTGCAAAGAAATATTTAAGACTTCTACAATGGATTCCTCTATGAGATTGGCCATAACCCTCCCTTATGGTCATATTATGATCCTTGTTTTAGAGTCATAATTCCTTGCGCACTCTAGAAGCAGCCTCGGGCATAGTTGTGTCTTAGGGAAACCCACCGCCTGTGCTAAAACAGTGTGAGTGAGGACTTGAGCTAGCTAAGTGGGTGAGTCACCATACATTCTTTTATGAAAGTCCTCATAATCAACATGCCCAAGATTGGTGTCTCCAATCTTGGACCAAGCTGAGGCAATCTTGGATTTAGGCCAGATGCCTTTGAAATCATATTTCATCCTTTCTTGCCTCTTTTTGACCTCCTCTTGCACCAGAGCAGCTTTCGTGTTCTTATCAAGACTCACCTTGCCATACATCTATTAGAGGAAAATCAATAATCACCAAGATTCAAATAGTAACACAACCCATCAATACAAGTTCCTCCTTTAATGAAATTTGATCAATGCAACCCAAATGACATTAATAAGGGCATACTAATGATGTTAACATGAGAAGATCAACCTACTTGATTGTCCATTGGAAGGAAAAGTAATTGGACCAATGCATAAAGAGTCAATACATACAAGTTCATATGTAATGAACTCCCTATTGTAGCACAACTCATATATACTCATGATGTTATTCAATCCAAATGATGAATCTTAACATTAATGCACGAAAAATGACTCTACTCAAAGGATCTCATCATTAATTCACACTAAGCAAGACAACAAATCACCAAAAAAACTTATCCAAATCCACATGAAACAAAGTGATTAAGAGGGTGAGGTATTTCAGGAAAGATGTGGGAGAGGTCAGGTAATCCGAGCTAGCTCAGATTTTATGGCCTGATTAAGGTTTGGTTAATTCGAGCTAGCTCGGATTAGCTAAACTTTGACAAGGTGTCCATTTGGACTGATAACCTTCATTGAATGAAACTCAAAGGGGATTTTTGCACAAGTCACTTGTCATGATGATTGTTGGAGTCAAGATTGCATTAAGAGTTTGATATTTAAATTTGGATTGAGGCTCCAAAAGATGAAGTTGAGATTTTGATTAGGGAATGGTGAGGTTCAGCTAATCCAAGGGACCTCAGATTAGCTGATTGGACTGAGGCTTGGCTAATCCAATGTCCCTTGGATTAACCAAAAGTTTCCTAGGACAAAATTTCTCTAAGGCACGAAACTCAACTGGTCAATATGTCAAGTTAGAGCCAGATTCAACATCATTTCTCAGTGTCAAAATGAGTCAATACTTGTTTTTGAATTGGTGAAACAACTAGGGTTTTCGATGCTACTTGTTACCAATGAATTCACCAAAATCCAAAGCTAGGGTTTCTAAAAAACCACGTAGAAAGAATGGGGTGGGATCTCAAAACTTTCGACATGGCCAAATGCATTAACAGATTTTCAAATTCAAACGTCGAGCCAACATGATACCCTATCTCAAATCATCATCCCCACTGTGGTTCAAATGATTTCCTAAGAGAGAAAACCCTAAATTATTTAATCAGTCATTCCCTAAAAGCTTGATGAGTGAAGATGAAATCCAAGGTGCAACCTGCACCCATAAAAAATTATCAACACCTTTATAGCACAAAGAAACCATAGTAGATTCAAAGGCAAAAATGAAAGTCAATAAACGAAGTGAAACCCTTACCTTGAGAATGCATGGAGCCCAAGAGAATACCCGTTGATTTAAACAAAGAGGCCACCAAATCCGCCATCAACATCTCCCGTCGAATGAAATCTCAAAACAAAGCATGAAAAGGATGGGAACCACGTGAAAAATGCCCCAAACTAACTCGAAACAGAGGGGCATTGAAGAGAGCATAAGGGTGAATAGATGAAAAGGCCACAAAAAATCCAAAAATGAACGCAAGAGGGATCAGTAATGACACGCTTCAAAGTACAAAGGGAAATATTTTCTTAGTCAAACACCAAATGAAAAAATGATCAATTAAACGGTCATATATTTCCCAAACATCCCATTAAGAAGCTCATTTATCAAGAAAGTGTATGGAATCGACAAAATGACCCAGGCTCGAATTTTGGCCAATCCGAGGTAGCTCATATTAGCCAACCAGATTAAGGTTTAGCTAATCTGAGCTAGCTCGGATTATAATAATATGCTTTTGGATTTAGCTGTGTATATTTTTTTCCCTCGACGTTTCGAATCACACTCAGTGATCCATCATTGTGGTTTTCTATTTCCTCTTCTCCACCCCACCTCTTATTAGGCTGATCTGCACTCCTATTTTTCATTCTTCCTCTTCCCGATGATGGATCACTGAGTGTGATTCGAAACGTCGAGGGAAAAAAATATGCACAGCTAAATCCAAAAGCATATTATCATCTTCAATGGACTGTGGAAAACTCATACCAATGATAGCTCGGATTAACCGAATTTTCTCCTGGACTTAGCCAACTTTCTCAAAATTGAAACCTCAAGTCGGAATTCCCTTAAAAAGAGCCAAGTTAATGACCAGGGGTTGCAAAGTGCGTCAAGATGGAGATAGAACGTCGAGTGTAAGGGAAAAGCAAGACCAAGATGACCAAAACGACCCATCCCTTAAGGGGAAAAAGTCAGGACCCTACGAAAGCAAGACGATACGAGGGGGTCCCCGCCTCAGTAGGGCGTGTGTGCAAAAAAAGGTGCACAACAAATGGCGACTCCACTGGGGAAATGCTCTAAAGAATTTGAATAGCAAACTAGAATCAAGAACCCAAAATTCTATTTTTTATCCTTGCATCAAGTCACCAAATAAACAATTCTTCAAAGCAAATAAGATAAGTAAACCCTTCCTATGCCTGAATCCCAGTGTGTGCGTGTGCATTCATTTCTTTCCCTCAACTACTGAAAATAACCAAGGTTAGCTAGGTGAAGCTACGTAAGGATTCTAACTTCAAAAGAAACCTCGATGGAGCCTCGCTACCAGTCAGACATCCATAGCCCTGATGAGGTCATCGTTGTGATTCTCCCAAACATAGCTCTACTGCCAACTGGGCATCCATAGCCCCGGTAGAGATATTTGGATAGCCCTGATAAGTTGAGTCTAATTCTTTTGATCTTCAATATTTTTTTTTTTTCATTTTTTGATATTTTGTTTCTTTTTCTTCCTTCAACCTGTGAATAGTGAAGTTCACACTCAGGGCTAAGAACCACAGTGGCACTAAAGTAGAAATAAGATTTTTCACTTGACCAAGCCTTCTAAGGGACTTGCAATAGCTTCAAGACTTTAAGATGTATTCAAAGATGTAAGATCTAAGCACATTTGAAGCTACTTAATCCAAGGGCTTATTCACTATGCATTTAGGACATTAAATAGAGTAATTCTACTAGATCATACTCGAAAAAGATTAAAGTTTGTAGAAGAAATACTAGAAACAATCCCAAGTAGCCACGTAATTGAAGTGCAAGTGCAACACACCCAGAAGAGGCAGGGAGACCCAAAACCCAAAACTGACAAACCAAAACTAGGGAAAACCAAGACCCAAAACCAAATTAGAAAGAACACAAAGCAAACCAAAAGAAAACAAACCTAAGCTAACTATTTACAAGGGAATAGTTTTAAACAGCTCAAGATTGAAAGTAATGCTTTAGATATTTCCCATTAACAGACAACGGGACGTCCTCCCCAGTGAGAGTCTTCAGGAAAAAAGAATTGTCTCCTAATATCTCTGAGATCTGAAAAGTTCCAAGCCAAAGTTTATCAAATTTTCCATGTTCTCCCTTTTTATCATGCACTTTATCCCAATATAGGACCAAATCAGATATTATGAAAGCTTTAACATGAGCTATTTGATCGAGCCACCTTTTAACAAATTTTTTCAATGCTTCATCTCTCTTTTCTTCAAGGTATAGGAGCTCAGCCAAATGAGCCTCACATCGATCCCCTTCATCATAATAATCATTCATAAAATGCAAAGTGGGGATCTTAAGTTGAATAGGGAATATGGGTTTGAAACCATACACGAGGTGATAAGGAGAGGTCCCTATGGAAGCTTTGTGTCTAGTTCGATCTGCCCAAAGAGAAAATCTAAGTTGTGTTTGCCAGTCTCTGGGGTTCCTCTCTAACAGTTTGCGGATGACCATCAAAACATTTTTATTAGTGGATTTGAATAAACCATTTCCTTGCGGATAGTAGTTTGAAGCAAAATTTATGATTATTCCATGATCAAATTCCCATCTAGAAAATTTTAAGGAAGAAAACGCAGGACCATTGTCACAAAAAAGAGCAACAGGACAACCAAAGCGATTAACATTACTTGATTTGAGGAAGTCGATTACCACTTTGGAAGTACACTATTTACAAGAAAGAGCCTCAGTCCACCTAGTAAAGTAATTAGTTACAGTGAGAATGTACCTATGGCATGCAGAAGAAGCTGGGTTGATTGGTCCAATGAAGTCCAATCCCCATTGTGCAAATGGTTTTACCTCAATTACTAGCTGGAGTGGCAGTGATGCGTGTTTTTCCTTCCTTGCTATAGTCTGGCATACATGACAGGTTCTCACGTGATTGTGGGAATCCTTGAACAAAGTGGGCTAGTAGTAACCTTCCCTCAAAACCTAATTAGCAGTAGCTAAAGGAGAACCGTGGCCGGTTCCATACTTATCATGGAATTTAGTCATCACTCTCTCAGCTTCCTTCTTACCAAGATAGCGAAGGTAAATACCCTCATGATTCTTCTTGTATAACACACCACCTTTTAACATGAAGTTGCCACTCTTCAAATGCAAAGATCTTCTCTGCACTGGGTTTAGGTGATCTGGACACTTTTGGTTCAACAGATAATGAGCAATGTCATCATACCATTCATCCAAGGAGACATCTTGTAGGTGATACTGCTATGATGTGATATCAGGACCAATTTCAGCCATGGTTTTCGTCAAGCCTTATCCTCTCACAAGTTTCATGGGATGTATGCCAATTTTGTATTCTTGCAGCATTGTAACCCCTCTCGCTCTACATTCCCCTAACTCGTTCTGCATCAACATCAACTTAACCATATGATCTAGCACATGGCACAAATCTTATTTCATAGAATATAGTTCCTAAACTTCTTCACACATCTCACCAAGGCATAAGCCTTCTTTTCCACACTTGGATATTTCAATTATGCATCTTTTAACAAAGCACTCATGAAGGCTATGGGGTGTTCATTCCCTTGGTCAGACTTCTTGATTCGAGGGATATTTTCACTAAAAATTGGAGTATCTCCAATGCTCCATAATTCTACACCATTAGAAAGAGCTCGATGTCCTGATTCCAGCGCAACTTGAATGTAGTGAAAAGGAGTCTGTTTGCTCAAGTTACGACCAGTCAAACTGGCACCATAGGGCATCTAGAAGGCAAAAAAAATGTCTCAGAGATGGACAGAAGTGGCATCAAGTTGAAGAGCTCATTGAGACAATTTTGACAACGTTCGTTTCGTCAAAATCCAACGTCATATGCTTGAGATATGGGCAGTCAAAGTTCAGTTGACTTGGGTGGCGTCATCAATCAATCTGTACTGTACGAAATCCAAGTGGACAAATCTAGGCTTGACATGTGGCAGTTGACTCAGATTGTACATACCAATTAGTAGGTGACATGTGTCCATCTGTACATGTTACGTGGCATCTTCGTACTCTAGTCAACATACAATGGCATCCGAGTTAGCCTCCACATCGGCAGTCCAGTCAGCGATCATCAGCAGACACATCAGAGACATCAGCCAATTAGATTCTGCCACGTGGCACCCTCTTGGTGCGACACGTTTCCTCCTCTTCTAACATCAACAATCAGTTGGGTTTTTCCGATATAAAAGGTTAGGGGGATTCGATCTCCTAACCTCCAAACTACAAATCCACACCTCCACCACTCGGCCGCGTGATTTCCTCAAGTCTACAGTAGGAAATGCTTTGTTTTGTTAACAAACAGCTAGAAATTGGCTATTAAAAGCCACTGGCCAGGGTTGAACCCTCGACCACTGGCTTACCAAAAGGCTATGCCACCAACATGCCATCATATGTATTCGGTAATATATCAACATGGGTTGATTTTATTGATTAATTAGGCCCGATGCCTACCTAAATATCTTTAAAAGGTTATATTTAAGTTTTAAATAAAACAAAACAAACAAACCCCCTAAACAATGAAAGCTTGAGAAAGGCTTAAAACAAAATTTTATTAATTTTGAAGGTTTAGAATAATTTTGTTAAAGATTATGGGGGATATATCATATATTTCTATGTAAAAATGGAGAGATAAGGTGGATTTTGTAAGTCTATTGGTTAAAGGCCAATTTGGGTGAATTTATGATATAAAAAGGGGGAGGTATGCTCTTAGGAGCTATTCAGATTTTTCAAGTCTTGGTGATGAAGTAGTGAATTAGAGAAACAAGGAGATTTTCTAAGGAGATTATTTTGAGCCATTTTGTACATCAGAGTATTGTCATGATGCCGAAGTGCTCTTGGTGCATTTGTAACTAATTTTTGGAGATTAATCAAATCGGTCTCACTCTATTGGAGTGGACCCGAAGACGTAGTCATGTTTGTGGAAAACTTCGTTATCAGATCATTTGCACCTTCTCTCTCTTCTTATTTCTCAATTCTGTTTTCACCTTTAGTTTTTTAATGCATAATTTCAATGATGTATGCATGAATTATATTTCCATTAAGTTGTTATAATTAAGCATTCATATTCACAATTAGTCTAGATCCTAATTAGATCACTTCTAGGTCAACATTCCAGCACAGGAATGATCGGATGCAAATGAATATATGTAGAAGGGCCTAGAATAATCAGGACTCAGCAATACTGGGGCCTCAGTTATTTCTCTTTTAATTTCTAAGAATGCCTCCTTCGCTTCATCATTCCATTCAACTTTCGCATCTTGCTTCAACATGGCGTTTAATGGCTTTACTATTTCTGCAAACCCAGTAATGAACTTTCTGACAAAATTAATCTTTTTGAAGAAATATTTCTTTGCCTTCTTGCTAGCTGGAGGTTGAATCTTCAATATCGCCTCTATTCATTTTGGATCAATCGATATACCTTTCTCCGAAATCACATGACCCAATAATTTCCCCTCAGTTACTTCAAAGATACACTTCTTGGGGTTTAGGGAGATGCCAAATTCTTGACATCTTTGGAACACCTTACAGAGATTTGAAATATTATCACCACGATTCTTCGAGAAAATAGTTAAGTCATCCATATAAATAATGATGCACTTACCAATGATGTCCTTGAAGGTGATATCCATGGTCCTCTATAAAGTCGCTCCTGCATTTATCAACCCAAAAGGCATCCTTCTGTAAGAAAATGTGCCCCATTTGGTGGTGAAAGCAGTTTTATGTATGTCCTCATATTGCACCATGACCTGGTTGTATCTTGAATACCTATCCAAGAAAGACATCATCTATGATCCATTGACAACTTGCAGCACTTCATCCAATGATGGGATGGGATAATTGTCCTTTTCATAAGCATGATTGAGATTTATGAAGTCAACACAAAGCCAAATTTCCCCATTCTTTTTTCTCACCAAAACCAAGTTAGCAACCCAGGTAGAGTGTCTTACTAGAAATATAATGCAAGCAGATAATAAATTTTGTATCTCCTTCTAGATGATTGCTTCTAGCAAAGCATTGATCAGCCTCTGTCTCTATCTGGAAGGCTTGGCACCTAGCTTGAGGGGAATGGTGTGCATGATGATGGACGTATCGTATGTTTTCAAGTCCTCGTAACTCTAGGCTCTGACATCTTGATATGTATGGAGTGCATATATTATTCCCTTTCTTTCTTCTAGCGTACATACTTTCTCGATGAAGAAATTCTTGACATCGTTTGAGTGCCCATATTATGTGTGTCACATTGACTAGTGATTGAATCTTTCTTACTTTTCTATTTTGAATCTCTGATCCTATCTAGATCAAAAATCCTTTCTAGCTAAACCATTCCCCTTGGAATTTTATTCATCTTCAGATTAATAACTCCTTCGAGGTTCATTTCTACTTCTTGAGGCTCCATTTCATCAATTATTTGTGCAGTAAAAAAATCTGAACTTGTGATAAAATCTAGAATATGTTTATCATCCTCAAATACCTAGAAATTGGTTACAATGTCAAGTAATGAAGGCAATGGGGTAAGCTCCACTGTGAACTTCTTTAAACCCAAAAGTGATAAAGGTTGCAATGTATTGGCCGCTTGTGCTAGAGAATCCACATTTTGATTCTTACTATGAGGTATCAACTAGATGTTGAAAGCGTCAAACCCCTCGATAAGATCCCATACCCTGTGTCTGTAATTAGTCATTCTTTTGTCATGACATGAGTATTGCTTTCTAACCTGTCTAACTACCAACTCCAAATTTCTGAATACTTGCAAAATATTAACCTTCTTTCTTAATTCCATAAGCAATCCATGAATTAAAGCCTCATATTCTGCTACATTATTAGTACAATGGAATTGGAGTCTATGTATTGCAAAGAAGGTTTTACCTTTAGGGTTGATCAGCTCAAATCCTGCTCTAGCGCCCTGCTTTGATTTCGACCCATCAAACCTAAATGTCCAACAACTAGTAGTCCCAGTTCCTTTTGATTTATCTTTTTCTTTGCTACTACCAGATGGTTCTTTAGAAGGTATTAAGTTCTTACGTCTAGAGTCATCTTGAGTACTTTGTATATTGACCCTGACAGCAGAAGTTGGGTTAATGCATCTCTGTATTTTCTCTACTATTGTCTGGCACAAGCAACATTCCAACTCTAAGTGAGAATCATTGTGGACTCTGCACAAATTCTGGAGAAGTAGCTCCTCAAAATTCATATTTCTTCCCAATTGGATTTGATCTTCGATACATTTTTTAATAAATTCTTGAAAGTTATTCAACAGTCCAAGTTGACCATCCTCCTAATCACTATCATCCTCTATAGGTTCAACTAATGCTCTAGTGTTGCTGGATTCTGCCATGAGCTCTCCTAGCGCACTCTCCAACATGAGGATTTCCTTTGTGTCCGATTCTGAAATAGGGGATGCCAATACATAATTCCCCATGCTGACTTTTGATACCAATATCTCATTAGAAGTATTCTGATATTCTGTGATTATGTACTTCATTCTAGGTTCCCTTTCAATTCTGATTTGATTTAGGACTCCTTTCGAGGGCAGCCACATATGAGAATGATCTGTAGATGTGTATTCATTCAGTGCCTTGGTAAAATCTCTATCCAAGTTGAGACCATAAGTATCTAGGATGTCCACCACTTGAATATTAATGATTTGTTGAAATCTAGGATCTGAGGCAATTTGCATGGGAATCATGTTAAGTTCTCCCACCACAGTTACCTTTGTTTTTCTCCAACTAAGTGACCTTCTTTTGAGAGGTGGTCGGAGTAATACCTAGGGCTCTATAGATAGAAAAAAGCATAACATTTATGGAAGCCCCCGAGTTTAAAAGACAATTGTGTAGATTCTTCCCAAAGATGCAAATAGAAATTAGAAAAGGGGGAGTTTACGTTTTTCCTTGGAGTAGACTTAACTTAGTGTTAGCTTGTGCAACTTGACTCCTATCCTTCTCCTTCCCTTTATCCCCAGATTGTGCTTGACTTTGATCTTTGGACGTTTGTGAGCTATTATTCTTCCCAACTACTTGGTTAACTATTATATCCTGAGGAACTACATTTGATTTAAAAGATTTGAGTACTGTATTTCTGATAGCAGGAACTCTCAACAATTCAAAAGTAGAAAGACTTACCTTTATCTTCCTGAGTTCTTCAGTCACATATTCACCTAATTGTTCCATATTCATGTCAGCGTGAGTTTCTTTGGAATATCCAGTCTTCTTTTCCTTCCCTGCATCAACACTGCTATCTTTGGATGAATTAGGCTGTCGTCCCTTTGAAAAATATTGTGTTGGCACATGAGGGTAAGATGGATTATTACTGGCATTTGGATTTGGTGGGATGGTGAAATTTTTTGGAGGGATTGATGTGGTAAATGGTCCCCCCGCCTAATGACTTTTGTTTGGCCTGTTCCTTAGGTTGTACCTCCTCGTAGGTTGTTGAAATGTTTGGACCTCTTCAACACCCAGTTCTTCATCTAAGGGGCCATTTTCATTTTATGTATTATCTGAGAATAGCTATGAAATCTCATCCCCATTACACACTTGTGATGGATCCTCAGCTGACTCAATTACTTCTGGTTTAGGTGAATTTTCTTCCCCTCGTGGGAATGGAGTGTGATTCAACACCAATACTAGGGAATCATAGGGTCCACGTGCAACTAATTCTTGACCACCAGAGCTATTTTCAACCTCCTATTGTAAAATAGAGGCTGATGTCTAAAATTCTGGACATTCAAGTTCAAAATGCTAATTGTTCTTATGGATTCTACATCATCTAGAGAGAGCGGTCTCAACCGAAAAGACACTATTGGAAGGTTTTTCTTGATTAGATGGTTGGTCTAGTGGGGTTGGCACACCTCCATTATTTGGTCAAGTATTCTAGGTTCTATTATTCCTAGGAGGTTGCCTTTTGTCAAATCCTTGTCTAGTTGACTACCCTTTATCAAAATGTTTCCCAGACTAATTTCCTCTATCAAAGTTCTGCCCATACCCCTGTGTGGAATCTCTATTTTCCCTATTATGATTGGCCTACATATTTTTTGGTGCGGCTTGAAGTTGATTATTCTGATTTCTTAGATAAGTCACCTCCAAATTCAATTTCTTCACTTGTTCAAATAGCTCATCTAGCCTCTCTTTGTCTAGATTGACATAGGATGCTGACCCGACGTTGTTCTGGGAACTTCCAGACGAGGTCTCTAAGTTGAGAGACTAGTTTAACACCTCAAAATTTTGCAAATAAGATGGGAAATTAGCCTATTGTTGCGGTTAAACAAGTTGGTTGGTGTTTTGCAAATAATTAGGCATTGGCGGGGCCTAATTTAGTAGAGGACCTGAGTGTACAACCATAGGAAATTACGGGATGGGGTTCATGAGAGGTGTGTTATTAGTTAGGGCATGATTAAGTGCTTGGACTTGCCCCGGGTGAGCAACTGGTCCTAAAGATGGTAAAGGCCTTGGTAGGTGTTGTCTTAGATCAGTGCTAACTTTGACCTCCTCATTGTATGCTGCAAGCAGGGTTCTGAGAGGTTTTGTCTCCATTTGAGGAAGGTGGCAGTGAGCTTGTCAAGGGCTTCGTAATAAACCTCCAAGGCAGTGGCATTGTCAACAATGTAGGGAGTTTGTAACCTAGTGTAAGCACAATGAAACTTGTTATTAAAGGACCCTATGGGCTCATTGACTTCTCTTTTCACTTTGGTGAACTACAAATAAAGCTCGTTAGAACTGATGGGCATCTTGAAATTTTGCAGAAAAGCATTTTCCAACTCAGTCCAGTTATGGATAGAACCTGCAGGTAAATGGTTGTACCAATAAAATGAATCCTCTACCAGGGAATACGGGAAAAGTCTGCACGCGACATCCTCATGCCCTATTCCCCTATCCCTAAGGAAGGTCTAGAAAATCCAAATATGTTCTTCAACTGTCCTATTTGGATTATTGGCATTAAATTTAGAGAAAAAATGCTTAGGATTTTTGGGCATAATAGGATAATCATTAAAGATCAAAGGAGATGGGTTGTTCACCAAGAAAGCCATGAGTTGTTGTGGTGGTAGTGGTAGTGGTTGGATAATAATGGGTGGAGGTTGTTGGATAGGAACTGCTTCAAGAGCAGGAATTGCTTTGAAATAAGATGAGGACTGGTCAAATGTGGGCGAGGGTAGTGAAGGAGATGGAAAAGGCTTAGCGGATGAAGATTCTTCCTTGTTCTTAGTCCTTCTCGACCTGGTAGGAAATGGTAGCTCTTAAAAATTTTCTTCTCCTATTGTTCATCTAGTCCTTCTTTGAAATCTTTTAGGAGAAATAACAGATAGGAAATGCTCTAGCTTTCTTATTCAGCCCTCCTTCTAGCACCAATCTATTGATGGTGTTTTCTGCACAGCAACAACTCAGACATAATAAAAGTACTCTATCTCTCTTGAAAGACAAATCTTTATTAGCAAGCCTCAAGAAATAACCCCAAGGTCTCTAACATCAGGTCTTGACAATGCATAAACAACTCATATAATATGTGAAAATCCTGGTAATCATGAGGGGAATTACGTAGCAATGACTGAAGGTTTCAAAATCATCAAATATGACAATATAGTGATGCTTTGATTCCTAAAATTAACCCAGATTTAAAGAAACAACAAAAGAGATAAAGGGCTTAAAGAGATTGCTAGAAAACAATATAATCTAAAGACCAACAATGCAAATGACTAACACTTGAAGTGGACCAATCCTTTTGAAACTAAATCCTACTAAACCCAGATGAAATCCTACAGCATCATAGAAATAGTTCAATATTCTAAGGAATATAAATATTCTCAAATCATGAGTGTTCACACAAATCAATCTTAACGATCAAAAAATGAAAAAACCCTCACAACCGAACTTAGCATATGATATTCAGGCCCAGGCTAACTTTACACAACAACTTACAAACAAAAATTTGCTAAAATTATGGACCTTGGATCTCTCAAACACCTCAAATATTACATCATAAACACTATTGCATCACATTCAACGTCAAAATCTAACATGCAACTAATAACTTCCGAGCAATTTAAGATATAAGATAACTAGAACCATGTAGAATAAAGAAAAATAAGAAAGATCACCACAAGACAATGTCTTTGCTTATATTGCTTCACCAAATTTGCAAGAATCCTGTATTATCAATGTTCCAAAACTTTTCTCTTAGAAAATATGCTAACTTCTAGATCAACTACTGCTATTACAATAATGTTCAACTCTTCTAACAATGTCTAACCCCTAAAAATGAAGCAAGAGTCTCAATTTATAGCACAAGAATCCCTAGGGTGACCAAAAAAAATGGCCCATAGAACCTACTCATGCATGCATCCAAGTTTACTATTTTTTTCCATCCATGCATGACTGGCACCAATTTTTTTTAATAAAGTCAAAACTGTGTTCCAAAACCTATTAATGGGGCCCCCAGGCAACTTAAAACTCCCCAAACGTGTTCCATTCTTTGTTTGTAACTGAAATTCGACACCATTTGCATGTTTGACAAGAATCCTACGTGGCAACAACCTAGTCAACACCTGCTACCTTTTTAGCATCCAATTTTTCAATCAACTCTTTAGGTGTTTCTAGAATTTTCTTCACATCTATTGAATCTGGAACTAGAATGAATCTGATTCTAGTTTTATGAACTTTAAACTCCTCCAAATATTGCGGCATCACCCTACTCCACTCAATTTGTAACTCGTGGTACTTTTCCAACCTATAAATATATATGGTAGCATTTTCCAGATGTTCCTTCTCTATTGGAGCATTCTTTGAAGGAGAATAAACTTCGTGGCACCATGCTTGCAATGTAGTTACATTCATATTTTTATGTCCAAACTTATTCCTTCTTGTCACTATTTCCAAAAAAGAAATACAACCATCATGTATTTCCTTTATCTTTCCTTGTATCCTTGTAATTTTATTCAGAACCTTTGACATGAGTTCCTTTCTATAATTCCATGTTTCTAGCCATCCCTTCACTTTTTCAAATGTATCTCGAGGAGACATATCTAACGGTGCCAAATCATCCTTTGGTATTTGTAGAACTTTCTTCAGCTCGTCAACAATTGACTCATCAACCTTCTTATAGTTTGTTGTAAACTATGAAATGTGCAGAAGAAAATCATAAGCATCGGTATGAACTTTGAGAATTTTCTCAATTGCCTCATCCGCTCTCTTACTGACATCCTGAAGCCACTGTTGAGTATGGTCAACAAAGTTCTTTAGTCTTTCAATTTCTAAAACTGCCTCCTTGGGAAATAATTCATCTAGAATTATACTTTCACCACCTACAACCTATAATGGCTTCATCAAATGTTGAACATACCTATAAACATCATTCAACTACTTCTTGAACTTTTCTTTCTCCACAGTTTCACTGTCCAACCTTCTCAAAATTGCTTGAGAGGTTTCTTGGAATTCCTTCTTTTCCTAATCTCTAGTAGTTGGTCCCAATTTGATAGTTTGTACTTTGTAATCAGAGGGATGGACTTCATTTTTGAATTTATCAGCTAGAGGCATTGCCACATGAACAACTCTATTGTTGAATTCATCTCAAGAAATCCTTGAAACTGTTCGGGCTCTTTTCCTTTGCTTGGGCTGACCCCACTGTTCCAACAGTGTATCCCAACTTGGAGCTTCTTCTTGCAAAATTATAGGCTTCTTACCTACCCTTTTCTTAAGCCATTTTGGAACAATGAGTTGTTCTACATTAATTTCTATAGAAGGTGTTTCTTGCTCACCTCTATTCTGTTGTGGACTGTCCAAAATTTCCTCTACATCTTTATCAACTAAAGGTTGATTTTCCTCCTCATTACCTATGTCCTTCACTAGAGACTTGGATTGTTCCTCTTGAAGCACCCTAGATTCCACATTCCCACTGTGTGCATCAAAATCTAATTATCCCAGCTCCTGTAACATTTGCTTCCATTCCTCATTAGTAGGGGTGGAAACATCCTCGTCCTATGATTCATGTTGCTCAGGATTGTTGGATATTTTTCCTTCTTCATGAATTACCTCTTTGGATGTTTGAATATTTTGAAGAGGAGAGTCATTTCACACATTCATTTATTCCTCCTGATCGTCAATGACAAATACTTCTTCACTGTGTACTCCTTCTACTTCTTTTGGTAGAGATGCCTTTTGCTTGGGAGGGCTCTTTCTCACATATACTTGGGGCTTTTCCCCAGAAGTGTCTATCTCCATAACCATTGCTGAGGAGGGGACGTCAGTGTCAGCACTCCCCTTCTTGTATTTTTCCACCTTTTCCCTCTCTATGATAAGCCTTCTTTTCTTCACAGGTTGAGATGTCTCATCATCTGTAGTTGTAGTGTTGTCTTGAGGAGTTTTCTTGGCCATGGGAGATGGTTTCTCCCCTTGTTTTACCTGTTTCTGGCTTCTATTTCTCCTCTTTATTGTCATTGGTTTGTTACCTTCTTTCTTTGCACCACATTGGGATTGAGAAACATCATCTTTTCCACCATCAACTCCTTCTGAGTGAGACTCCATGTCTCCCATCAAGTCATATGTGAATTTGATGTCGTCAGCATCCAATTCCTGCACCTTTTTCTTTACCCATTGCCTTGAATATTCCTTGACTGACTCAGTTATTTGGTCAAGATCTGTTACTTTCTCCTTAGACTAGTTTATCTGTGGAAATTTTTTGTTTCTATAAGGTTCATAATCACGTTGCTATACTAGATTCACCTCCTCATCTTGCACCTAATCAGGAACTTCAACTATCCTTTAAAACCTTATCATTTTGAGAGGCATCCGAGAGAACCTTCTTCTGAGAACTCCAAAGTCATCCATGCAGTTTTCCCAGTAGTCCTCAATATGGTCCACATGTTGGAATGTCCTATTAGCCAACTTCACAGCTCTACCATATCGATCAAAATGATTTCTTTTTGTGTGGGAGTAAAGCTCAAACTATGCCATCTCCTTTTTTGAATGTTGGGCACTTTTGATGGAAGGACATGATTCCAAGGTCCCAATTGTCAATGGAAATTCTGCTCCTAACCCCTTCTTCTTTAGATCCATCTGTAGAATTATTTCAAAGGGAATCATCTACCTTATCAGATCTAGCATTAGAAGCTTATTGGTTGGGTACCTCAGTAGTCTGAGCGAGACAACAAGGGATCCTTTCACTCGTATGTATGAAAACTTTGGAAATTGTATGAACCACTACCCATATTGTTTGATTAAGTCCATAGCATATGTGATTATCCTAACATGAAGGGAATTCTACAACAACCTTGGAATGAACATGAAGAAAGCATCATTTTCCCTTCTATAATTGGAAGTCTTGTACTGCAACTGAGGATATACATCCCAAATTTTGTCCTTTCCCAATACTCCCTTGCAGCTCAAACCCTTGTATTTGGTATTGTGTGACAACATGTATACAAGATAGGATATCATGGTGAATTTATCCATTTCCTGCACACTTCTCAATTGAGCATCCAAGTTGTTGCTTATGATCCTTGCCCAATGGTAATGCTTATTAGCCAAAATTTGGGTGATGGGTAAGAACATCCAAGACTCAAAGATGTGAGCTTGTTCCACTCCCATTACCCTACCCAGGAGGGTTATTATGTCATGATATTCCAACTTGAAATCAATGTGGTTCAATTGCTTGGGAAGCTTGGAATAATGAGGCTTCGACTTTAGTATCCAAGAATCTTTCATGATCTCCATTGCCCTGTTAGGATCCTCATCATAAAAATTAATTGCTTCACCTATGTTATCTTTTCAATCAAGTGGTGGTGTGAAGCAATATTGAATACTTCTGCAATGGATTCCTCTATGAGATTGGCCATAACCCTCCCCTATGGTCCAATTATGATCCTCTTTTTGGAGTCATAATGCCTTGCACACTCTACAACCAACTCCAGGAATAGTTGTGTCAGAGGGAAACCCGCCGCCTATGCAAAACCAGTGTGGGTGAGGACTTCAGCCAACTGAGTGGGTGAGTCACCATACATTCTTTTATGAAAATCCTCATAATCAACATGTCCAAGATTGGTGTCTCCAATCTTGGCCCAAGCTTAGGAAATCTTGGATTCAGGCCATATGCCCTTGAAATCATATTTCATCCTTTCTTTCCTCTTTCTGACCTCCTTTTGCACCAAAGCAACTTTCATCTTCTTATCAGGAATCACCTCCCCATGCATCTATTAGAGGAAAATCAATAATCACCAAGATGAAAATAGTAACACAAGCCATCAATACAAGTTCCTTCTTTAATGAAATTTGATCAATGCAACCCAAACAACATTAACAAGGGCATACTAATGATGTTAACATGAGAAGATCAACCTACTTTATCATTCAATGGAAGAAAAAGTGATTGGACCAATGCATAAAGAGTCAATACATACAAGTTCACATGTAACGAATTCCCTATTGTAGCACAACTCATATATACTCATGATGTTATTCTATCCAAATGATGAATTTTAACATTAATGCATGGAAAATGACTCTAGTCAAAGGATCTCATCATTAATTCACACTAAGCAAGACAACAAATCACCAAACAAACTTATCCAAATCCACATGAAACAAAGTGATTAAGAGTGTGAGGCATTTTAGGGAAGATTTGGGAGAGGTCAGGTAATCTGAGCTGGCTCATATTTTTTGGCTTGATTAAGGTTTGGTTAATCTGAGCTAGCTCGGATTAGCCAAACTTTGGAAAGGTGCCCATTTGGATTGATAACCTTCATCGAATGAAACTCTAAGGGGATTTTTGCACAAGTCACTTGTCATGATGATTGTTGGAGTCAAGATTGCATTAAGTGTTCGATATTCAAAGTGGGATTGAGGCTCCAAAATACGAAGTTGAGATTTTGATTAGGGAATGGTGAGATTCAGCTAATCCAAGGGACCTCGGATTAGCCGACCAGATTAAGGCTTAGCTAATCCAAGGTCCCTTGGATTAACCAAACTTTTCCCAAGACAAAATTTCTCTAAGGCACAAAACTCAACCTAGTCGATATGTCAAGTTAGAACCAAATTCAACATCATTTCTCGGTGTCAAAATGAGTCATCACTTGTTTTTGAATTGGTGAAACAACTAGGGTTTTAGACGTTACTTGTTACCAATGAATTCACAAAAATCCAAAGCTAGGGTTTCTAAAAAAACACGTAGTAAGAATGGGGCAGGATCTCAAAACTTTTGACATGGCCAAATGCATTAAAATATTTTCAAATTCAAACGTCAAGCCAACATGATACCCTATCTCAAATCATCATCCCTACTGCAATTCAAATGATTTCCTAAGAGAGAAAACCCTAGCTTATTTAATCAGTTGTGCCCTAAAAGCTTAATGAGCCAAGATGAAATCCAAGGTGAAACCCACACCCATGAAAATTTATCGGCACCTTTATAGTACATAGAAACCATAGTAGATTCAAAGGCAAAAATGAAAGTCAATAAATGAAATGAAACCCTTACCTTTAGAATGCATAGAGCCAAAGAGAATGCCCATTGATTTAAACAAAGAGGCCACCAAATCTACCATCAACAACTCTCATTGAACAAAATCTTGAAACAAAGCATGAAAAGGATGGGAACCACGTGAAAAATGCCCCAAACTAACTCAAAATGGAGGGGCATTGAAGAGAGCATAAGGGTGAATAGATGAAAAGGCCATAAACAATCCAAAAATGAATGCAAGATTTATCAATAATGATGCTATTCAAAGCACAAAGGGCAAGATTTTCTCAGTCAAACACCAAATGACAAAATGATCAATTAAACGGTCATATATTTCCCAAACATCCCATTAAGAAGCGCATTTATTTCCAAAATGTACATAATTAGAACAATGAACCAGGTTCGAATTTCAGCCAATCTGAGGTAGCTCGAATTAACCGAATTTTCTCCTGAACTTATCCAACTTTCTCAAAATTGAAACCTCGGGCTGGAATTCCCTTAAAAAGAGCCAAGTTAGCAACTAGGGGTTTCAAAGTGCGTCAAGATGGAGATAGAACATCGAGCACAAGGGAAAAGGAAGACCAATATGACCAAAATGACCAATCCCTTAAGGGGAAAAATTCAGGACCCTATGAAAGCAAGACAACGAGAGGGGGTCTCCGCCTTAGCAGGGCATGTGTGCAAAAAAAGGTGCACAACAGATCTCTTACTGCTCGAGTGGAACTTAATTTAACAATGTTATCAAAATTCACATGACATAGCCTTCTATGCCATAACAAGCTTTCATCTACTTGAGCAATTAAAGAACTTTCACTAGTAGCATTCAGGTGAAAAATATTACCTTTTTCCTATTTACCTAAAGAAATTACATTTCCAGAGCTTCCAAATATCCTGCATCTTCCATCTTTGA
Source organism: Sequoia sempervirens (assembly GCA_007258455.2). Lineage (NCBI taxonomy): Eukaryota > Viridiplantae > Streptophyta > Pinopsida > Cupressales > Cupressaceae > Sequoia > Sequoia sempervirens. The sequence continues at coordinate 407,176,808 of VDFB02105785.1, forward strand.
TCTGAAGATCATAACCCTTGTCCACCATCTTTCCAACACTCAATAGGTTGTGTTTCAAGCCTGCAACATAAAGAACACCATCAGTGTTATGCTTACCACCAAGATAAATACATCCTCTGCCACAAATCACACAAGCATTGTTATCTCCAAATCTTACAACCCCACCATCATACTTCTCTAGACTTACAAATTTTCTTGTCACTAGTCATATGATGTGAGCATCTACTATCAATAACCCACTCACCCTTTTCTTCAATTCAGGTTGCAAGAGCTTTCTCAACTTTAGCAGATTCAGTAGCCACTGGACTATTTTCCTTGATAGCAATGAAAACCCAATCATCTTCATTTCCATTATCTTTATTAGACTCATCATTAGTCATTCCTTCTTCAGCATAGTAACATTTCTTTTGGAATCTAGATTTGTAAGGCTTGGATCTAGGAACTCTTTCAAGACACCTTGATGCAAAATCACCTATTTTACTGCAAGAAAAACATTTGATAGGCAGATTTCCTTTATACTTACCTTGTCCTCTACCTTCTTTCTTCACAATCAGTGCTTCCAACTCTTCTACCTCTCTTTCTTCAACTTCAAGCTGTTTCATTTCTTCCTCATACTTGAATGTATTTCTGGAACTCTCTCCCAGATCATATCTTTGCTTGTTTCTTCCAGATACAGTAGCCTTAAATGCAATTCAAAATTGGGAACAGATTCACTGAATTCGCTCAAATCAAAGGAAACAAGTTTACCAATCAGTGTATCGCTTGTCACATTCGTCAATGATCTGGTTTCTTCAATAGCATGAGCCTTTGCTTTGTAGGAGGGAGGCAATGATATGAGCACCTTAGCTACAATTTCTTCCTCATTCAGGGTACCACCAACACATCTAATACCCATCACTAGTTCATTTACTCTCTGCATAAAAGAAGAAATATTTTCATCTTCACCCATCCTCAATTTTTCATATTTTCCTTTCAAACTCTATAGCTTAGCCATCTTCACATGTACATCTCCTTTATACAAAGTTTCTAGCTTCATCCACATCTCATGAGTTGTCTTCAGACCTAACACATTTGTCATTTCTGAATCTATTAGAGTACTTAGCAAAGCTTCCATAGCCCTGACATTATTCTCAGCCTCTTTAATCTCATCAGTAGTGGAAAGACCATTCTAAGGAATAACATATGCTTTCTTTGTAATCTTCTAGAAGGGTTCATCAATACACTTCAAATGACACTCCATCCTAGGTTTCCACAATGAGTAGTTTGTTCCATCAAATCTAGGACTATGCTTCTTGTATGATGCCATCTCAGATCACCTCAAGCTTTTAAACCTCTTTAGAGGAACCAACTCTGATACCAATTGTTGGAAAAACAAGCACAAACAACTGAGAGGGGGGGTGAATCAGTTGTCACATAATATTTAAACTTTTCAAACTTTGCTTAACTTAATCTTAGATCTAATGAATGAATAATAAACCATAAATAATCAACACACTAGAAACACAGAGGACAACAATATTTTTACGTGGACACCCTATTAGGGGAAAAACCATGGTGGATGTTAGTCCACAATATTATACCCTGTTAAAAGTATAATGAAAAATAATGGGAATGCACATGCATTTAGACACACTTCCTAGAGCTCACTGCCCAAGAAAGATTCAGATTAAAACCATCCAGATTGTGAACTGAGAAAATAGCTTCTTCACAAGCCTGATTACAGTTCCAGTTAAGCACATAAAACCTTCACACTCTGATCAAGCTTCTTCTCACTCTGCTCTGCAATCAAATGATTTGAACACTATTCGCACATCTGCACTTTCTCTGGCATACATTCACTCTTATGCACACACTAACTTCACTCAAACAATATCTCTTATATATCCACAACATAAAATTACATCAACAACTTAGTCGACCAAAAATATAAAACATATTTTCAATGTCAGCCTAAATTTACAAATAAATTTTCAATGTTGATCAAACACCATTGGCCAATATCATGATACAAATGAAAAAATATGCTCAATCATGCCAAACATTCAAAATTAAATCTTCAAGGATCCGCAACATGCTACAACCACCATGTTGGCCAAGAACACAAAAACTGAACATACCAAGAAAAATCTTCAACCATGAGCACACCAATCAACGCAAAAATACAAAAAGGATAGAGAATGATCTAGAGGCATCCACAAACAACAAGAACTAACAAAGAAATATCTGCAACAACAAAAATTGTCATAAACACATAAATTTCAATCAAGAACACTAACAGAGACCACAAAAACACTGTCAGAACACAACTATTCATAGCACGATCAAATATTCACGCGAACCTCTGAAACTTCCGATAGATGAACTAGATACTCTCAACAATAAAACCTTTAGTCCACAACAACTAATCTTAAATGTATAGAACAAGACACCTTCATGACCTTCAATGAACCATTGGGAACCTGCAATACTCTCTTTTACAATTTTCTCAATATCCTCGACATATACAACCTTCAATACATAAAATGCTAATAGTGGTGACATCAATGATAACCAAATATTAGCAACACAACCACACCATCCAACAATTTCTTTGTCTTTCCCATGTGAAGGTCCTACATTTCTTGTGAGAGTCCTTTCAATTGTGATGCGAGATCATCTTGCAGATTGGGTGGAGGAACATATGGTGGGATGACATATGAGTTATATGGGGTGTATAGTGGTGTGAGATTCTATGAAAGTGATGAATATGTTCCTGATGTGTTTTGATTGATGATGTTCGTATGAGGAAAATAGGATCCTTATTGTTTTTGTTGGGCATACTGCTAAGCTAGTAAGGATTGTTGTTGAGCTTGCTATTGTTGTTGTGCCACTAGGGATTTTTTTGGGGTCTACTATTGTTTGTGTGCTAATAAAGTTTCTTGTTGTGCTTGTTATTGTTGTGTGGCTTGTTGTGGTGCTAAGGCTACTTGTTGAGCTTTCTAGGCAATGGATGCTTGTTGTTGTTGTTGTGCTAAGGCTTCTTGTTGAGCTTGATGTTGTTGTTGTGCTAAGGCTACTTGTTGAGATTGATGTTGTTGTTGTGGTAAGGCTACTTGTTGTGTTGCTAAGGCTTCTTGTTGTGCTAAAGATACTTTCTACTGTTGTTGTTGTTGTATGGCTTGTTGGTAAGTTTTTTGTGCTTGTTGTAAAGCTAGGGCATGCGATCACAATGTGGGATCAGGTGGTTGTTGATACATATGCAAAGGATTAGGGACATTTATGTTTTGAGTGATTAGTGGATTGGTAGTGAAAGGTGGAGGATTCCCTTGGTTTAACATACCTTGCAATATAGTAGATTGAGGTGGAGGAATGTATGTTTGAGGTCTTGATTGATTTGGAATAGACAAGGGAGCTATTGGAAAGGATGATGCCATTAAATTTTGTAATGGAAATGGCACTCTAAGACCTTCAGTCCATTGATTGAAAATATTCCCTTGTCCTATGTTTGGAGGATTTCCTTATGCAACAAATGTAAACAAAGGATTTGTGATAAAGATACTCCCAGGATTGATAGAACTCATAACCAAGGGATTTTTCTGAGGTGGATTGATAGGAGATGATGTGATAATGGTATATGGAATGGATGAACCCACCAGAGGGTTGGATAAAGATGTCCCTAAGGAGATGATGGTCTTGAAGGAGATGATGGTTGTTTTTATGGTGTAACATGACTTCTAGGATCAAATTCTAAAGGATTTGGATCACTTGAGGTAAATGTAACTTTTTCTTTTTCCATGATTCTCTTGTGTTGTGATATCGTCTTTACCATAATTTTGGTGTCAACTATGGGAGAGTTGTGCTGAGTTTTGTAATGTTTGAACTCTCTAATTGACTCAAACGTAGGTAGAAGAGACACTCTAAGTCTTTTGGGAGCAATGATGATAATGTGGGATGAAAATATGGGTGATAACTAGGGGAGTGATCTTTGCAAACATTTTGGAACAACACTTTTGACTTAAGTTTGATGTTGTGATGTTGGAATAAAGGATGATAATGAACCTAGAAATATTTAGGGTAGACTCATGACCTTCAAGATAAACTAGTTCAAAGATGATAACTATCTGAACTAAGTGCATGGAAAATGATACATTTCACATACAAAGTAGCTAAGGTAGTGAGTTGGTTTGATGTTTTAAGTCTGAAAGTGTTAGTGTATTTGAAATTTTGCAAAGATAGATGAGGTGAAGGATGCAATTTAATGAAGGGGTGAATGAAATGTTGGACCCAATGTTGATCTAAAGTGAACCTTTTGTTTCGATAAGACCAAGATAGGGAGAATGATGCTAGACCTCTAAAATGTTTAAATCCTAGAAAAAGAGAGGACATATGGGAATGTTCAAACCTGTTCAGGCTCTCCTAGCTTGGGCATAAAAGTTTCTCAACAAAGTGTAACGGTTGTGATAAAATACGGATGCCCACTTTTGACTATACTTTTTTTGATGATTCCTACGTCTGAAATGGAGTGTTGGAGACTTTCCCTTATGAAGTTTAACTATTTAATGAATCATTTAGAGGAGTTGTGTATCATGAAAAAGACCAAGATTTTGACTCCAAAAGAAAGCAAAAAATTTTGTACTATACCTTGAAGCATGTCTATAAAAGTTTTCTACCAATTTTTTAATGTTTTTTTGAACTACTCAAAGGTGTTTCTTAAGGACTTTTGGAGTGAGATTCCTAAATCTAAAATGAGGACCTGTACACCTTTGCTTAGGAATCCCAATTTTTTGTGAGATCATGGGGAAACAATTTAAGTTTATGGAAGAAAGGAAAATATTTATTTCCAAGTAGGTGGTGGTAATAGGGGCCTTCCAGCCTCAATATCAGTGTGTTCTCTTCTTCGTCTAAAATGGTTGTTGTGTTTCTCCACTATGAGTTTGTCTCTTTGTTTTAAAAAGTGAAGGTTATCAAACTACTAATGAGATCTATTTATTGACCGTTTATGAGTTCAAAGTTTGGCTGAATTATAACACCTAGAAGATCACGTTGTTCAATGGGAGCAATCAGCCTCCAAATAGTCATGTGGGGTTCATTTGTCAATTTATCTTTGCTTAGGTGAATTGATTTTACCACAAAAACTTGTCTTTGATTATGTTTTCAAACTAGATTTTTATGTCAAAAATATCATAACTTTCACAATGTCCATTTCGTGAAAATCATGAGATTAAAGCTACAATTTCCCATGTTGTCTTTGGTTAATATGGGTTTGAGATTAATGTCAAGATATTTATAAATAGCTAAGGATAAATCCTTAGTGAAAGGAAATAGAAAAGAGCAATGAAAAGAACTAATAAATGAGCAATTATTTGAAGGAAAGATATTACCAAATAGGTTGAAGTAGGAAAACCAAGCACCTCCAAAGCAAGAGAGACACAAGAATTTGATAAGGGGAAAAAACAAGAAAAAACCCCAATATTATGAATGGAGGAAAAATTCCTAAAGAATAATACAAAGAGAGAGAGAGAGGGAGAGAGAGAGAGAGAGAGAGTTGCAACCTTAGGCTTGCTTGCTTGAGTCTTTAAGAATGAGAGGAGAGGCACCTCAATAAATAGAGGTGAGAAGGAGGAGTTAGAATGTAACTCCCAACTCAATGAATGCTACCATTCATCTATGTGTGTGCAAAGTGTCACCTCTTAAGGAGGTGGTTACAAATATTCCTTAATAAAGGAATTAAAAATAAGTCATCCTCACACATGTGTGAGATGAAAAAAAAGAAAAAAGACTTGTAGGGATTCCTTTGGAATATTCCTACAAGTTAACAAATAATTACAATTAAAGAATAACCTTTACCAAGTAAAGATTAATCTTCTAACACTTAGGACAAGCAATAATATCAAGGCTAACTCAAGAAGTCCATATTTAAGCCAAAGTGTTTGAAATTTTGTATAGTGAATGTTTTTTTTTGGATTGTTTCAAAATCAAGCAAAGTGCTAAACTGACTCACAAGCATTACAACCCTAGGATGGAAATGGTTATATTTGTTGTATTCCCACTTGGATTTCTCTAGCTATGCTTATTCAAAGCGAATGATTAGGAGCTTGACCATGTTGGCTCCCCTCCATGACACTCACTTCTACGGGTCCATGAAGCTTCAAGTTCTCATGAATCTCCCATGAAAAAAATTTCATCTCTACTAAGAACCATAAATATGTGGGACGGATTCGGAGGTCCAACCTCCTGACATTAACAAATATTAGGGATTTTTGGCTACTCCACAAAGGTTTGTAATATGGCCATCCAGTTTAGGGGGTACAATGATAAAATCCTTGTGAGAGGTCTCCCAACCCTTAGAAAAAGGGATTTATCCATCATAAAGATACTGGGGGGGAGCTATCATGCACCGCTTCCCATTGATTACGATCTTCATCGAAACCACAAATTTATATAGCGGTTTGGAAGAGCTTGGCTTATGCTCATTACCGCTTGGGTCATTCCCTTGGGGTGAGTAATTTTTCCCACCAAGGAAGGCCCTCTAAAGGTGAAAAATAGAAATTGAGTACATCTGTAGTTAGATCATCTTTTTTTGCATGCACAAAGAGAGAACACACGCTATGCCTTTTCTCACACTAGCATGGTTGTTCAATTTTAAACACAAATTGAAAGATGGGGGTAATTTTTTAGATAACCAATGTCACTAAAATGCTTTTGATTCTCAAGATCTCTGTGATGTGTGAGAGAAGTTCATACGCATTCGAATGACACAAATTGCAAAGAAAATTACAAGACAATTAAAGCACAAATTTGTTTTAAGCCTCCAAGAAATGATGAGTTATTTTTAGAGCACCAATTGAAAGATGAGTTTTCCTTGTTCAATTTTAAGCCCAATTGAAAGATGTGATGTGAGGATTCATTTTATCCAACTTTGAATGTTCATTTTAAACCCAATGGAAAATTAGTGTGTTGCCTAAAATTGAAAGTAAAAAAGCATGAAGTTGGGTTATAATTGCCCCAAGGTGTTGAATGCTAGTTACAATTATAGAATGTTTAGATAGAAGATAAATTATTCAATTTTTCTCCATGCCTTAAAACCTACAAAACCATGTTATTCTAACAATGAAAAAACATTCAGACATTGACCATTGATTAGATAATCAACAAAAATTAAGTCACATGTTGAAAAAAAAACGTGAAGTTTCTTACCCTGGTTGAGCGTCGCTGCACACGATAGGGTCACAATTTGAAATTTGGGTGTCACTTTGGTGAATTTGAGTGTCACTCTATAGAGAGGCTAGTGAGCACGAATGCATCATTGTTTTGATGGGCGTTGCTATAAATGAGTGTGCTGTGATTTGAACTTTAAAAGCATCGGTCTAGTGAAGGTGAGCCTCGTTGTTTTTTATCCACGATACTTCAAATTTAAATATGCATCACTATATTTAAATCAGCATCGACCAATTAAATATGCGTCACTGTATCAAATTTCTTGGGCATCACTATATGGCGACGCTATTGAAATAGCATCATTTTTTGTGTTTTGAGCATCACTGCAACCTACAAACAACATGAACATGGATTTCAAGCTAAAATATGGTGAAATGATTGGTTTTCCCTCCTTCTAGCGCCAAAATGTGACTGATGGATTAGTATGGGTTAACCACACTTGATCCATGAGGAATCAAAGTGTGATTTATCCACTAAACCTCAATCCTAATAAAATCATTCAATGTAAATCGAAGTGGAAGCCATTAAAACTTAACATGTTAAACTACAACAACTTTTGAAATAGCTACTCTAATCCATTGAAACATATTCTATTGGGGGATTGGTGTCATTTTGATGTGAAAAAATGACCCTTTCCCAATCCCGTGGGTAAATGAGCTTGTTCCAGTCAGTTTTATTGAAGTAAATTGATGGAACCACTATGAGATGTGTATGAAAAAATGATTTAAAGCTAAATTAGAATGATGCAAGCTAATTAAACATGATTTTATGCTAAATGATGAAGATATACAAATGCTAAGCTAATTTATGCTAAAATTATGCTAAAAGATGAAAACCCTAATTTATTTACAAACTAAGATGGATTCATGGAAGCCATTAATGGATGCTCTAAGCTATTATGCAATGGACATGAACTAAAACAAAGTAAAATGTGAGTATGTGAGTAAATTCAACAACATAAGTTTCCAATAAAAGATGGATCCATTTGTCTCCAAATAGTGATCTATTTATAGGAGAGAAAATGAAGAATGGACATGGTTGAGATAAAAAGAGCTTAATCAACAGTTCAGGATGAAGGAGATGAGAGGCATGGATCATGGATTCTCATCAATGGATGAGAATGCATGATGAAAGTTAATCAAAGGCTCACACTTGCCTTAAACAAACACACTTTTGACCTGCTCACACAAGTCAAAGATAATTGGTTTAGGAGGTTGAAGGGTTGACTCTCTTTTGAATCTGAGTTGATTGGAGAAGAGGAAATATTCCTTAGAATATTCCTTTAGGGTGAGGAAAAAAGGTGATTTACAAATTTAAAAAAAAAAAAAAATTGTGTAAAAAGGATAAGAAATTAGTTTAATTTCTAATTAAACAAAGTTTAATTTATGCAATTAGGGGATTAGAGGAATTAGATGATATTTATTAAATTAGATGATTTAATAAATTGGGGAGGGGTGAAATTGTATTTAATTAAATAAGATAGGGTTATTTAATTAAAAAAAGATGACGTAGGAGATTAAATTAAATATTTTGATTTATTTAATTTAATTAGATGACGTGTTAGTGCGAAAAAAGATTAATTAACCCAATTTAATTAATTAGGCCAATTAGATGATAATGATGTAATTAATTAATTAGATAGGCTAATTAAATCAATTACGTGGAAATAGAATGGATTAAAGAGGAAATGATGTTAATAAATCTATTTCAAATATATGACATTGATTAGGACAATTTTCAGTGTTGACACAATGTATACAAGTGGGAGAATGTTGGGCTATGGTGTTGTACACCATTGCATAAAATGATTTATTATAATGTTGTAATTAAATAATTATTTAGTTGTGACACACCTTGGTGGTGTGGTTAATCACACTAGGTAATTATTTGGGGACCACTTGATGTTGTATTGTAACATTGTATTATTATTTAATGTGTGGAAGACGTGATAATAATTTAATATTGGGGAAATATTAAATAAAGTGAAAACTTAGTAGCCAATATTAAATAAGGGATTAGTGGTTTTGTGTTCATATGGTTTTGTGGCACATGGTTTTATCTTACCACTTGGTTGTATTTGTGTGAGCTTGAGTCTATAAAAACAAACACATGTTTAGTGGTTTAGGTTGGTTGTCATTATTGAGTCTTTCTGAGGAGTGCATTTGTGAAGCATGGAATGGGATGTGTGGATTCATGCTTGGACACATGAGGATGCATTGGAAGGCTTGATGCTTCAAAGGTATTCATTGTAACTCTTGTAATGCTTTATTGTTGAATAATATGATGGAGTATGGATGCTTTTGGAGGATGGGTTTTTCTCTCTTGAGGGCTTTCCCAAGGTATATCTTGTGTTATCTTGTGGCTTGTCTATTTGATCTATGCATTGTGGTTACTTGTATGCATATTTATCTCTCATGGGTTATGTAGGAAATGGATTAAGCTCATGGATTAAAGGAAATATTTCCTAACATAATGCTTGTGTAGATATAATATCAGTTCCAATTAACACAATAATGCATACCTTTATTTGGTCCAAATCTCACACAATGGTATTATTAAAAGCACCAAATAAATGATCAATGATGGTTTATTAAAAATCAACCAAGAATCGTCAAAATTCAATGGATTTCCCCCCAACTTAACTTCATACTACAAAGATAATCCAAAGAATGAATAAAGATGGTGACATATTTAAGAGTACCTTGAGCCTTGTTCAATGAACAATCAACAAAATATTTCCAAAGTTCAATGGATTCCCCCCAACTTAATTTCACATTGTAAAATCATGAGGGTATTAGGATAATCCAAAGAATCAATAAAGACATATTTAATATCTTAGATATTTATTGAATGATCATCCATTTGTAGCATGTTTGGTATGGTCATTAATGCATTCAAACCATCTTTTATCTAAGTGTATTAATAACATTTATCATTGGACCTAGATCAATAAGTGTGTGAGGAATACACAATTTTACCATAGGCCTCCAAAGATCTAGATGTTTGAGTACAAAAACATTTAGAAATGATAGATCTTGTAGGATGTCATTATGTATCTCACACAACTCTTGAATCATTAAGGCATATAGTTCACCATTTCTTATTTCATGTTTAATTTCAACACACATATTTATCATTTCAATGATGAAATTAGAATCGGATTGGATTGTCTCCTTATGTGTGTGAATTATTTCTAAAAGTTGTGATTCATTAAGTAGATAAGAATAAGTAAATAGTTTATCTTTTAGTTGATCATATTGTTCTCTAATTCAATTAAACCAAAATCAAATCATTTAGTTGTATTAATAGATTGCAATTGTGATTCACCAATTTCAGGCGCATTAGTGGAATGTAAAGGGACCATTAAAATCTCATTATTATATGTATTTTTAACCACCTTATTATGTAGTGTTTTATTAGGCATTGTAATGGCCCTTGGTGGATATGTTGAAGTGGATGGTGGTTGATATGAATGGGAAGACAATGGTAAAATTTATGTTGGATATAGAGTAGATGGTAATAGATAGGATTGATATTGTAGAGATGGAAATATATAAGATGGATATGGAAGAGATGGTAATATATGGGATAGGTATGGTTGTTGTGAGCATTCATTATGCCATTCTTAGTAGTATGGAGATTTTTTCCATTCACCATACATACTAGATGGGGAAGCATTTTGTGAAGAAACATATTTTCTTCCTAATTCAAAGAATTATAAGACATTTTATAATTGTTACCCCTATTTTTGGCCATTAAAAATTTGAAACTTTTCCTACCAAAATACCAATTGAGCCTATGACGAATGTTCAATATTATTTTCATTGTGAACTATTTGTGGTAAATGGCCACATTATTAGATAGAAGTCTTGTGTTTAAATTGACCTTTAAGTATACATATCAAATGATCACAATGCAAACTTACAAGTGAACCAAAATTAAAATAGAAAGGGTTCATTCTATTATTGGTATCTCTCTCATGGAAGACTACCTAACTATTCGAGCAGCTATTGGTTGGTGTTATTGATAGTCTTGAGAATATGCATTTGGTGGCTATGTGAGTTCATGAAATCAATGTAAAAAAAATGCTTCATTGAAAATACAAGTGGTGTTGACCAGGCGACAATTTTTATACCATTCATCACCCATCAACCTTTTGTGAAGATAGATATTTCTCTTAGATGATATTGTTAGTGTGAAATACATGCAATTGAGGAAGCAACAATAATGACATGCCTTTGAATACCAGGTGGAGACTCAAATCGGCTGCAATAATGTCTATTAGTGAGCTCGGATAATATAAAGAGAATTTAGGAAAGGCACATAATGTTAGTTATTTTGATCCATCTAATGGTGATTGTTAATTCAAACAACAAGAGAGGATGCAAGCTCTTTTATTTCAAAAAGAGAAAAAGTTTCCTTATGGACTCTTGTTAAATATTGAACCACTAACATAGTGAAACAAAGGCATAGAATAGACGTTTGGTTGGTTGGCGAAATTTTGTTTGAGTATGCTAACTTGAGCAGAATTTTGTATGGTTCACATAACCATCGAAAAGGCCGCCCCGCTATTAAAAACTTGGACGACAAAGGTAGAAGTTAGAAGATAACGGTGCTCGAATGAAGTTTTATAACCTTGTGAGTTCCCTGCCACACAAGTTATCAAGTTCCCTTAGGTGTTTTTTGTGGTGGATTACTTTCTAAACATTTACAAGTTGATATATGCCTTTCCCTTATCATGGTTTTTCAAGAAAACATCTTGAGGCCAAAACATTTTCATTGAAAGCACAATATAAATATTTAAAGGTATTTTTCTACACATGTTAATGATGATGCTAATGCACCAATGGGAACATGTATATCAAGGAAATTTTTCACCTAAGAGACATGGATCTTAATGATGGAGAAGGAGTGACTTCGTGCAACCTTGAAGCTACATCTGAGCTTTGATTATCCCAATTGTATAGGTATTTGGCATCAAGTTATATAGCTCAAGATATTTCATTTCTCTGCATAAAGAGTAATAGTTTTGATCCATGATTTTTTGGGATTGGCGGAGTTGAATAGGAGTTTCCATGATGAAATAGATTTTAAATGTGGAGATCTTGAATCATGCAGAAGATTGATATGTTAAAAGAGTCTTAGAACATGATGTAGGCATTAGAAGCCATGATCATCAAGAAATTACTGTCACCCATTATAATTGACAACACTGAACTATAAAAGGTGGATGGTCTAAAATCGAGCATAACAAAGTGTTTAGGATTTGAAAGCTCCAAGATCACACAAGGAAGAAAATTGGGAGGCAATGTAGTTCAACTTAACCTTTCACAATTATCATTGGGCATATAGTAGTCACTTGGGTGGTAGGTACACAACCTACATTGAGACGCCAATAGTAAGAAGAATATATTCAGTGAGTTACTTCACCACTGGGAGTATAATTTTTCTCACCATATGTTGATGGAAAAACTTCTGATAATAACTTGTCTACAAAAAATCAACTTATAGAGCTAAACCCAGAAGATATGTTTTGTAAACAATGCTCATGCTACATTTGTTGTCAGTTGGATGACAACAAAGATCTCAGTGATTGGCTTGCTTGTTCCTTAGATTCATTTGATGAAGATATTTCAGGTGACTTTCTTGTCATATTGAGTATGCTTCCAAGCATAGAAATGTTGATATAATTAAGGTTGAGCGGCACTTATAGCTAGATATAAACTATTGTTGTGCATTTTATAGAAGAGTTAGTGGGTTTAGTGGATTTTGGGAAAGGAAATTAAATATTGCGAAAGATTCTTGAGGAGTGGATCTTCTTTGCCATCATCTCTCTCATTCATCGATGCTAAAGGAAGCAATTATAAATATGTTTTCATTATTTAAGAAGATTGTGTATTATCCCCGACATCTTCATGAATGGGGAACAATAGGGAAGTAATTTTATTAGTTGAAGAATAAATGTTTAATTTCAAGATCAGTTACAAAAGCAGTTAGAAGAAAGGCATAATATATTACGATTCTCTTATCCATCGCCTCAAGAGCAACCATAGAGTCAATTGCATTTTAATGATTTTTTAAAAGAATAAGTTTTGTAACGATTGATGAATGAAACTTCTAGAAAATGGGAGATGATTAATTTTTTCGTACGAATGTTATAAAAGGGAGATTTGGTTCAAAAATTGGGATCTTTTGGTCGCTATCAGAATAGGGGAAAATTTTGTGTGATTTCTTAGGGAAGATAGTATTTTTCTAGTTTATTTTATAGTTCTTCTTTCATAGTGAGCCATTCTATATAGGGATTATGGAGTCTTTGAACTCTTATTTCATCAAATAAATAAGGAGATGATTTTATCTTTGTCTCTATTTATTCTTCTTTCGATTATTAGTTTTCTGTGTGAAATTAATATCTTTCTTTGGTGAATACTCTATTGTGGTTGGTTGTGGATGAACATGTTAAAGGATCAGTGAGTCTTAAGCATTTAAATTTTCTCTCATGATTGGAAGAATTTATTGCATATTATCTTGATCTTTATTCTTAGGTGTGTAGTAGATGATTTGTGTGTCATTTGTTTCTGTCTGCTTCTTATTTCAAATTTTTCATTTCATTTATGTCATTTTTATATGCAAATGCTTGTTTTCCTTTACTACTTTCTAGTTAAAAGCACACCTTTGTTTTGTTTTTAGTCTCTTTTAATTCATTAAAGATTATAAGAGGGAGTTGTGTTAGTGTAATTAATATTTAATTACACTTGCATAACTTTACTTAGGTAATATTTTAATTCCTAGGTTAATTATTCTCATCCTTATCTTGTTGATCTATCTTGTTGCTCAAGATAAGATTAGGGTTATGCATCTTTGCTTTTATAAAGAAAATCATATCTTGTAATTAAGAATTCTTGAATAATATTATTTTGCACATATTTTTGCAAAGCTCTTACTTTTTCTATTTTTCTCTTCTGTGGAAGGCTTTTCTAGTTTGCATTTCAGATCTTGGTTTCTGACATGGTATCAGAGCCTTGATTTGCAACCCCTTCTCATATTTTTTGATAAAATCATTACAGAGTTCGTTTGGGATTCCTCGAGGGTATCATACCTTGAGTTCATCTATGAGGCATTTTGGATCATATCGAGCTTCACCATTAGATTCAGAGCGCTGGAAAAAGTTAGGATTGACTTTTGTTTAGCAAATTTTGGCCATCATTTGCCAGATCCATGAGGATTTCAAGCTGGGAGATTTTTTGCAAGCTCTGGAGGTAGCCGATTTTTTGGAGTAGTTTGGGCACAAATGGAGGTCACCATCGTGTTCGCAGTGGCCAAAAACCCTAAGATTGCCTTTCATTTTGTCAATTTTGGAGAAAGTTGATTCTAAGGCAAAAAAAATTGCTAGGGAGGCCGTACGGCCTCCCCAGCTCGCTTCCCAAGGCACAAAAATCAAAAAAATAAAAATGGTGTTTTTCATTTTCTATGCCGGTGCTCCCAGTATAAAAGTGTGCGAACCCTTCTCCTAGTACCTACAAAAAAATATGAATAAACTAGTTAGACAAGGAATTACAAGCTAAAACAAGGATTCCCCATGAAATCCATTTGCAAACTCAAATTAGGAAGGAAATATTGAAGAACACAATGCAAATAATAAAAACAAGATAAATCCTTAATTAGAAAAGCAAACACTTGATGCCATGGGGGAATTGGTGCCAATTTGATGTGAAAATTGGCCCTTTCCCAATTCCTATGGTGAAGTCTTGATGTGTTGAACATGATCTTGATCCACTTTGATGAAAAATGAGGACTCCAAGCCAAATCTGCAAAAGAACCTAGTTATTTAAATCAATGGTGTGAAACTTGATAGATATTTGAGCATGGTAACTTTACTCAAATTGTGGATGGATAAATGAGGAGAGGAGCGCTTCATTTATAGGATTTCAAGATGAATGAAAGTCCAAATTTGAGCAACATGGGACTAACATTCATCCAATGATATGGTGCCACTTGTCAAGCTATGGATGGATGATGGTTGTGCAAGATTTGGGGTTTGTGCCAATAAATGCCAATATTTGAAATTCAAATTTATTGAAATGACATGTAAGAGGGAAGGGAAAAATGCAATAAATGCCACTTGGCTCAAGGCAAAGGACATGTAAGAGATCTTAAATGCTTTGTTGGATGTACATGTTGACTTAGAATTTTTGAATTCAAATTGAGAGAATATTCCAAAAAATGCCTTGTGAGGAAAATAGAGATTTAATGAATGAATTAAATCTATTTTCATGTGCAACTTGCATTATCTAGAGGATGTGACATGAGATGAGGTTAAATTAATCAAGGGTTAATTAATTTAATAGGAGATTTGATGATGTGACTTATTTGACTTAGATTTATGGATTTATTTAAATCAAATAAGAGAGGAATATGATAAGAGGCTAATTAAATAAGGATTTTGATTTATTTAATTAAAAGAGATGGTGTTAGATTAAATCAAATAATGTTTTAATTTATTTAATTTAATGGATAAACTTTAGAGATTTAATCAAATAAATTTATTATTTAATTAAATAGGGATAATTGGATCAGATGGATTGATTTAATTAACAAGGGAAAGTGACTTAATTAGACAAGATGATTTATTTAATTAAGAGACAAATATTGATGAACTTAATCAGATAGGGGAATTTGATTAAATGGTTAGACCGAGGGATGATTTAGGAAGAAACGATGTTAGCAAGTCAGGATCGAATGTACGATGTCAATCAGTATATTTTACGTGTCTATATTTTGCCCCTCTTTGAAGCAATGCACTTGCTACGTTGGTTCAAAGAATAAATGATCTCGATCAAAGCCAGAACTTTTGATATTTAAAAACTTGCCCCACTATTGCATGGTGAGAGAAAACATGCCATTATAATGCCCCCTCATGAGATCAGAAGAAAATTTTAATTTTTTGGGTGATCTCGCAAAAAAAAGTGACAAAGTACTCGACAGGTCCAAAAGGGTTCCGGGAGTCTAAAAACGTGTCTAAATACAATAAAACGATGAAAAACAAGCCTCAAACGGACAACAACAGCTTCCTCTACACATTTTGGACCGAGTTCGGACCTACTAGCGGCCACCTGGCATCGGGGCCCCAATATGTGACCCTTACCTTACCCTGATTTTTTCATTTAATGCATTTATTAGCCCTTTAAAGTTGAGCTCGCCTCCAGTGGTGCTATTATAGCATCGCTTGGTGTTAAAATTGCACCGCTAATTAACTTTTTGCACCACAGCAGCGCTATTTAGCACCACAGCGGTGCATTTCAGAGTTTAGAAACTCCGCCGCTAGGCTCGGGCTTGACGGGCCGATTTGATTAAAGTGCACCGCGGCGGCGCCCTTTTCGTGAAAACTGCGATGCTAGGGATAAATTGCGCCACGGTGGCTCTGTTTAGCTTAATTTAGGGTCTAGCGTCAGAGTTTGAGGAAACTCAAACTGCAACGCCTTCACAGACTGCATCGCTGGAAACGAGCTTGGAGCGTTAGGCTAGGATTTTTCAAAAAAAATTTAACATGCTGACTTTCCCTGATGCAGGACGGGCCTAGGGAGCACCGATCGAGGGATCTAATAACTAGTCTACGAGACCTTAGCGACAGGGATCAGGACTGACTGGGATTTGTTGGCTTATGGAACATTGCCTATGCGGCGCCTGTGCACACACACCTGGGTATGCTATCAACGTTGGCCGAGAGGTGGCATAGTGAGACATCGTCATTTCATCTTCCCACTGGTGAGGCAATCGTCACCTTGGAGGACATTTGACGCATCCTACGATTGCCCATTCATGGACGTCAGGTGATTTATGATATGGAGGGACATGAGTGTTGCACCAGAGTCCTCACTACATGAGACATCATCTACTGTGAGGGGAAAATTGAGCTAAAGCGGTACAGAGTCATAACACCTCCCTTCCGCTGGGCGATTGTGGCGATCATTTCAGGTTTGGTTGCCCCAGAAAGATGAGGGCGGTATTTCAGTCCGGGCTAGGCATACTGCTGGGAGAGGATGGTTTGGGATAGGCCAGTTCGGTTTGTGTGGGGGCCTGTACTTCTGGCTTTACTTTATAGGGATCTCCACGAGTATGTTTACATGGATGGTAGAGCACTGGGGGTTGGAGTGACACTCCTGCATGTCTAGGCATGGGAGCACATTTCTGTGCTATGTCCATGGGTTGTTTCGATTCTGATGGGGGCAGAGGATTCCCTGGTGGCACTATACAGAGGTAGTGTGTCCTTCACACACACTAGCGAGCAATGGATCCCCTACTGTAGGCGGGTCCTGGACGAGATGCTTGTCTTTACTTGGTGTCCTTACCTTGGTCAGCCCGGATGGGCCGACGATGCTGCGCAACTTTTCTATTGCCACCAGGATCGATACATGCAGGGGCGTGAGCACACCATGATTGAGCGGTACCTTCCCGGGCACGTACAACATCAGTTTGGGGAGCCACAAGATCAGTCAGATGATGGTTATGTAGCTATCTTTGCATAGAGTATGACGCAATAGCATGGGGACCTGGTATTCCCACCTTCGAGGCAGTTGAAAACTTCTAATAGCTGGTAGCCCGGCCGTGGGCTTATGATTAGGGCTTGGCAAATCCGGGCACTACATAGGCCTATAGAGACTGGTTCAGACCTCCTCTTCGATTGACTATTTTGGGCGAGGATCTAGAGGTACACAGGGTCAGAGGTAGGGGGAGAGGATGAGGACAAGGTTCGAGGGTCCAAATTTGGCATGATTCACCACTGGTGCCCTCAGTCCCACTAGGTCATGGGGACATACAGATGCAGGACCAGCAGCAGGATCCGCCAGTCCCACCACCACGAATTGAGGGTGAGGATCAGCCTCATGTGCCACCATGGGCACAACCAGCAGGGCAGGCAGACACGTGGGATGCCTTGATTTTACAGTTACAGGCCCAGGTATAGGCAGTGACCACGAAGAGAGATCAGGCATGGGCTGAGAGAGAGCAGAGAGGGATCAGGCTATGCAGCAGAGACAGGCTGCAGAGCTATAGGCAGCCACAGAGCTAGGCCGCAGGCAACAAATTGAGAGCATGACAACCTCCTCCTCCTCCTAGGGTACAGTGCTGGTATGATCTTACAGGGAGGCCATCCGAGAGATAGAGTACTATCACCGGGCTTACCATGACACTGTACCTAGAGTAGACTAGGTCCCCGATTACTCAGAGCGGGCCAGCTAGAGACCACCAGAGGGTCATGGTGATAGGGGCGAGGGTAGCATTCACGGAGATCGGGCTTGATCCAACCAATGCACACTTTTTTGCACGTTATGGGCTCGTTTTTGATAGCTCGATGGGCATTTTGTATTGATTGACATACATGTATAGTGATCCAATTGATTATTTTTTGTACTATGACAGTGACGTGATTGATGATATATATATGAGCCGATTTTGATGATATGTGATGTGTTCTTTTATTTATGGATGGATGGTTTATTTCTATATGCTTTGTAATGATGTTTTATGGATGCATTATTTCTAATGATGTTTATGCGTTATGATGTTATCCATATGATGATTTATTTTATGTCAATGCAATATGTGAAAATGATTTGATTTATGGTACATGCAATGATGTGTAAAATATGCTTATGTATGAGGTGTTTTATGGATGGATGTGATATGATGCGATGGTCGTGATATGATGCAAATGAAATGGTTTTATGAGATGCTTAGAATAAAAAATGTTTATTATCCTAAATGATGATGTATGTGATGCAGTGATATGTTAATGCAAGGTGATATGCTAATGCGTTAAATGCTTATATACCTATTGATTATGATTATGCAAAAGTGATTATGTAATGCTTTTGTAGATGCTTATGTGATGATTTAGATGGAATGTTTATGAAATGAAAATGCAATGTTTATGTAATGATTGGTATAATGCCATGAGATGCAATGTAATGGGTGAAATGTGTTGACATGGATGCACCTTTATATGATGATGTTTATGAGGACCTATTTATATGATGATAAAATGCAATGCATGTGTTTCTTATATGATATGCATATGATTTCTATATGATATGCTTATGCAATATGCTAATGATTTTTGGATGCAAGATCAATGGTGATGATAGCGATGATGATGAACTGTCATAGTACTTTGTTAGCACGGTTAGTAAGAAAAGATGAAGTCATTTCAACAAGACACAAGATGACACAAATGCAAATGATGATGATGATGATGATGATGACTTGTTGAGGAATTGGGATTTTCAAAGGGCCAAATTTTCTTATGTTTGATAACACATGTGGTACGATGCATCAAGGTATAGAAAACTAGGATGGCATTGTACTCAGTGTGATGGACTTTGACTCGACAATCAGATAGGAGTATTCTTATTCACACCTAACATACGGAAACCTTGCTAGGATGTATTTCAGAAGTTTCAGACACCTCAGACCAAAACATGGAAAGGTAAACCTATCCCTGTAATAGTCAACAAGTTGCCCTAGACCTCTTCCCTACATACCTAACAAAGCAAGTATTTGTCGAGGTTATATTGCAAGAATGTCCAACAAGCACAACAGACAAAAGATAATGGTCGTTGCCCCATTCCTATTTCTCTAAATCCGTTGTGTTGGGATATCATTGAGATGTCCTTGGAATGAGCACAAAATAAGATAATTCAAAAGATAAAGACCAAGTAAACAAACAAACTGATTCTCTTCAATACCGCTAACAAAAAAAGGATGTGTTTTCTAAGATGATAACCGAAACTTATTGCCAAAAGATAATTCCCATTGTAGGAAGGATTCATCCTAGGACATGTTAGTGGATGGTGGCACGTCATGTCGTTTATAAGGGATGATTGATATGGGACCATTTAGATGATGTGTTACCGATACAAAGAGATAACCAACTTGCCTACGCACTGTCTTAGACTTAAGACCTGACATTTTGAGTTTTCACTTTAAAACTTGCTAAACTTGTTTCCGACTGTTTCACCAAAGGTTGGGGATGATGATCAATTTATTATGGATGGTGTTATTGCGGGTGTGGGATGAGGTGGATGGATTTTTTCAAATATTTTGGATGTTTTTGATTTTTTGCAATGTTTTGAGGTTGTTTTTGGTATTTTTTGAGGTTTTACAAATGTTTTGATTTTTGATTTTTCAAATGTTTTTGGGATTTTCAGAGATTTTGACCAAGAGAATAACCTAAAGACCTATCCTAGGGGCCTCGAGGGTTGGTCAACAGACTAACCTTGCCTATGTTATATACGTAGAGACCACGTAGTTCGATTGATGACTTGACCGATTTACAGATGGAGATACACATGATGAGATGTTAGCTTATTATGACGGACTCCTATAGGACTGACCTAAATGTCTCGGGGGATGATCAATGATCAATCCTTGCCTACGTTCAAGCTCAGATACGATGTAGTTCAACAAGATGACCTTATTTTTGAATTTTTGACCTGTTTTTGAACGTTTTTGGATTTTGTGATGTTTTGATGTTTTTGGATTTTCCAATTTTTTTGATGTTTTTGGATTTTTGGATTTGAGGATTTTAAGATCATACACGAATCCGATCTGATAAGAACATGCCCCCAGCATGATGCAATAGACTACTCTGATAAAGGCAGGAAAAACTGACCTTGAGGATGGGCCGAGTAGTACTAGGAGGGATCATGATACGAAAACAGGACCAAGCTATGGTGCGGATGCGAGTGGATGAGTGATGGATGGAGACTTGAACGCGATGGATGATGGAAGAAAAATGGATAGATGATGCATATCAAGCCATAAAGATCCTGGTGGATGGAAAGTGCTTATTTACACAAGGTGCCTATTTGCCAGGTTTTCACCGAGGTGCTTTCCCAAAGTGCCACCAAAGTGGTTTTCACTGTAGGATGAATTTTTTGATCCATTTTTTGATTTTTTTGGATTTTTTTGCTTTTTTGCTTTTTTTGCTTGTTACCAAGATGCCTGTTTTCCAATTTTTTGCCAAAGCAACCATTTTTTAAGACTTTTTCTGATTTTTTTGGATTTTTGGTTCTATACCTTGATTAGGCATAAAATTTTTTGAGATGGGAGCTGTTCATGGGCTCCTGCAGAGATTTCCCTTCGGGTGTTGAGAGCTGGTATACCCCTGACTTGTAACTTGTTGTAATGATGAAAGGTCCCAACCAATTAGGTTCGAACTTGCCTTTGCTGCTGGGATTCAGGACATTCTTCTAATTTTCTTTTAAGACCAGTTCTTTGACTTGGAAATTCCTACTTATTTTTTTGTTATAGCTCCATTTAAGTCTGTTCTGATAGACTTGCAGATGGTTCAGAGCATCTATGCGCCTCTCATCCAGTAGCTCCAGCTCGTTCAATCTTGACACCCTGTAGTCCTCATTAGTGATGAGTTTTTGCAGTGATATTCTAAGGGATGGGAGCTCAATCTCAATGGGGAGTATGACTTCTGATCCCTAGACCAAGGAGAATGGGGGCTGCTTGGCCATTGCCTTGGGGATAGTACGAGGTGGAGAAGCGATGCTGGATTTTGAATTTCTCGCACAAGTCACGAACCTCCTGGTTCTTGAATGGTGTCCCATTATCTGAGATAATGGCTTGTGGGACACCGTAATGACATATGAGATAGTTCAGGATAAATTTTGAGATCTACTTCCCAGTGATGTATGTCATGGAATTGGCCTCTACCCACTTTGTGAAGTACTCAGTTGTAGTTATGAAGAACTTATGGCCATTGGATGAGGTGAGTGTGATTTTCCCAATGAGATCGAGTCCCCACTGTGAAAAGGGCCATGGTGTGATAATTGGATGAAGCTCTTGAGCCAAAGCATGGATGAGGTCCCCATGCTATTGACATTGTAAACACTTTTTAGCATGATCATGCGCTTCTCTTTCCATTGTGGGCCAATAATACCCCATCCTCAGCAGTTTCTTGTTGATGGTCATGCCACTCGAGTGTGAGCCACAGATACTATTATGAACTTCAGTTAGAGTAGTTAATGCCTCCTCAACATTTAGATAGTGTAGTAAAGTACCTTCTATGCTTCTACGATATAAGGTATCACCTAGGATCACAAACTTGGATGCCTTTTTAATAAAGGTTCATTTTAGGCTCGATGGTAGGTCAGCGAGTATGACTCCTATGTGAAGATATGTGTAGATGTCATGATACCAAGGATCGCCAGGACCAACGATTTCACACACATATTCTGATTCTGGTACCTCGAATGTGGGAACGAGAAGCTACTCGATCAGAAATTCATATTTCGGCATGTTGTGAGGGATGTCTAATAGGGACCCAATTGTAGCCATGGCGTCTGCTGCTCTGTTGTTGGTTCTTGGAATCTGCACAAATGTTATGTCAATGAAGGATTCCTTTAAAGTCTCCACCAATTTCTTGTATGGGTTAGCTTATCATCCTTAGTCTGATATTCATTATTGACCTGATTTATGATCAATTGAGAGTCTCCATACACCTTGAGAGCTATGATGTTCCATTGCACTGCTATCCTGAGACCTATAGTCAAAGCCTTGTATTCTGCTATGTTGTTGGTGCAAGGAAATGCCAGTTTGTATGACTTTGGTATGCAGTCCCCTTGTAGGGTGATGAAGAAGACACCAGCCCCTGATCCAAGTTGTGTGTATGAACCATCAAAGTATAGTCTCCAATGGTCAGTTACGTTGAGGTTAAAAATGGATTCATCTGGGAATTCTGAGACAAGAGGATTCTTAGAATAAATGGGTGCTTCTGCTAGTTGATCCACAATAACCTATCCCTTGATTGCTTTCCTCTCTACATACTCGATGTCATACTCTGACAGTATCATCACCCATTTTTCCACTCTGCCCGTGAGCATTGCCTTTGATAAGAGATACTTGAGGGGATCAATTTTCACGATGAGATTTATCTTGTGTGCTGACATGTAATGTCTGAATTTTTGGGATGCAAACACTATTGCGAGGCAAGATTTCTCAATGAATGAGTAATTTAGCTCATGACTGACCATTGTCCTGCAAATATAGTAGATGGCCCTCTCCATTCTATTTTCATCATGTTGGGCAAGAAGAGCTCCAAGGGCCGCTGCTGTTGCTGACACATATAAGATCAATGGCTTTCTCGGGATAGGCAGCATTAACACTAGTGGTGTTAGTAGGTATTCCTTGATTTTGTTAAATGCCTCTTCGCACTTTGTATCCCACTCGTATGCTACCCCCTTGTGGAGTAGGTGAGAATATGGATTCTACTTGTCTTCCAATTGTGCTATGAATCGTCAGATGGATTGAAGTCGGCCTTGGAGGCCTCTCAGTTGTTTTAATGTCTTTGGTGCTTCCAT
Organism: Sequoia sempervirens; assembly: GCA_007258455.2. NCBI lineage: Eukaryota > Viridiplantae > Streptophyta > Pinopsida > Cupressales > Cupressaceae > Sequoia > Sequoia sempervirens. Next base: position 407,200,369 of record VDFB02105785.1, read on the forward strand.
CTTGAGGATTGCTTTTACTTTTTCCGAATCCACCTCAATACCCCTCATGGAGACTATGTATCCTAGCAGTTTACCTGGTTGTACATTGAAGACACACTTCTTGGGATTTATTCTGACTTTGTATTCCTCTAGTCTGTCAAAGAGAGCACTTAGGGTTGCTATGTGATCTTGTCTCTTTCTTGATTTGGCTAGAATTTTGTCGACATAGTCTTCGAATGTTTTGTGGATCATGTCATGGAATATTAATGTCATGGCCCTTTGATAGGTTGCTCCTGCGTTCTTTAGGCCGAATGGCATCATGTTCCAGCAGTAGGTCCCCCATGGACAAGTGAAAGCCGTCTTATGTTGATCCTCTTTTTCTATCATGATCTGGTTGTATCCTAAAAATCCGTCCATTAGTGATAGCATCTCATGCGCTGCTGTCATGTCTACTATCATGTCGATGTTAGGGAGTGGGAAATCATCCTTTGGGCATGCTTTGTTCAAATCTTTGAAGTCCGTATAGATTATGATGGCTCTGTCAAGTTTTGAAATAGGTACCAAATTTGACACCCATTCTAGATAATCAATTGGTTGGATAAATCCTGCATCTAACAACTTTTTGAGCTCCATTTTGACCAATAAGGCAATTTGGGGATGCAATTTTTGAAGCTTTTGTTTAACAGGTTTTGCTTCTGGATACACTGCTAAGTGATGAACCACAGTCTCTGGGTCAAGCCCTGGCATGTCAGCATAAATCAATGCAAAGTTGATTTGTCTTTCCTTTAGGAATGCTGCTAGGAGTTCTCGCTCTTTTGATAATAGTGATTCCGCATAGAATGTGATATGCGGGGTCTCCTTTGTTCCTAGGTTGACTGGATTGCATTTTTCGGCCAAGACTGCTGACTTCTCCTGATGAATAACTCTTATAGGAAAATTGAATCCTTCATCCTTGGGTGCCTCAGAGAGGTTTTCACCATTGGATACGTCATTTCTTTTTACTATTTTCTTGTCAGAGAGTGCCACAGTGTGGTTTTCACTCAAAGACTTGGATATGATTCTTAGTTTCTCACTTTTGCGACTGAAGGATTCAATCATTTCCCCATAATAGGCATGTGTGTCTAACTCCATTATAAACCCTGCCTTGTGATCTCCATCTGGAATGTTATCCCTTAATCCCATGAATTCTAAGAGTGCCTCATCATTTTTGAATGTATCGAGAACTGGTGGTCCTTGTTGGTCACAGTCGATTAGTTGGGGGTAGACTAGGTGGATCTCATGATTTGGATGGTTTGTTTCAAAGGAGAGGGTGCTAATCATACACAGGGTGATGTCCTCGAATAACCTAGGTAGATTAGTCAATGTATCTTTGTCATCGCTACTAATATAGGGCTTAGTGTGTGTGTGAAAATCGAGTGTAAGAATTAAAATCAGTTCAAACACACCAATAGAACATTATAACAAAAACAAAACTATAAAAGGAGTAGAAATGTGCAAACTCAGTATCCTGTTCCTGTTGTCGTCCTATCGTCCTCTATCTTTAGTGTTTTTGTAGATTCCAGCCTTGTGTTCTCAGATTAAGGGCTAGGCTCAACAAACTGTCTTCCTAAAGAACAAGATTTTGCTATGATATGAATGCATGATTAAGCTATGATAATGATTTTAGCTAAGAAACTTGAAATAAGCAAGATGCTATGATAAATGAATACTAAATGAATTAAATGCATAAACTCTACTTAATTGCCTATTTGCCTATTACCAATGTTTGGATTCACACAAGTATTTATAGGGCTTTCTGACTGATTCTAATTGGCTGTCTCGATTGACGATTGTGATAATTCCTGACAGATCAAACGGTGGAAGAAAGATGAAACTGAAGGATAAGATAGAAGAACCCTAGAAACAGATTTTTCTATTTTATTATGAAAGAGGAAAAAGAAGAGAAGATAAGAATAAAAGAAAGATTAAAAGCTGATAAATAATTAATTAAAAAAATCAATTATTTATTTGTGGAGCACATTCAGCTTTTCTCAATTAAATAAAATATTTAATTAAGCTTTTAAAAGCAGAAGAAAACTTGTGGTGAGAAAAGAGCTTTAATCAGTTTTATTGAAAAAAAGCAGAATATCTCATAATTAAATAAACTATTTAATTATGATATGAGAAGATTGCACAATTAGGTTAAAATACCTAATTTTGAATTTAGAAAGAAATCATAAGATATTTTTAATTAAATAAGATCTATTTAATTAAATCACTTTTATGAAATTAATTAAATGAAACATTTAATTAATTAGAAGAAGAATTAAAATAGAAGAAAGGGGAAATATTTAAACTTAAATTAAATCAAAAGATTTAATTTAAATTCAAACAGTGATAATTAATTTAAATAAATAGAATGTATTTATTTAATTAATTAAGTGGACGTATGAAAATAATTAAATAAAGTAAATTTATTTAATTATAAAAGAAGAATAAGATGAATGAACAATATAATTAAATTAATTAAATTTAATCATATGTAGAGGACTTTAGAAGAAATTAATTAAATAATAAATATTTAATTAATTGCCAGGATTATAGACATGACCATTTTTATGCGTATACATTTTGCCCCTCTTTGAAGTGATGTGTGAAACATATTACTTCAAAGAAAATAAAATTTTTTGCCCCTGATATGTTTCCGATTTTTGATGTCGATGATGCCCCCTCGGGAGATAAATCACAGAAAAAGAAATTGATGAGGAACAGTGATTTAGCTCCTGATAGATAATGTGGTTGATGCCCCAGTGAAAAAGAGGATGAAAAATGGAAAAAATGCCACCACTACCCATCCTGAAAAGACCCTTATAAGGTAAAAAAGGGGTAAAATGAGGTGTCATTTTCACCCTGCAGCTACAGTGAATTTTGAGCTCTGACAGTGACTTGGCGAAATGGTGATCCCTTTGCACAGACATAGGTTCGAGCGAGCGCGACGGTATTAGAGACCAGCAGCGTATGGACCACCGGTGAGGGATTCAAAACCTCTAAGTTGTTAAATTTTGCATTTGTGATCGATTATGGATTGATTTCCAGTCGGACTGCAATTTTTTTGGAACGTTTTAGCGCATTTAGGTAGAGTTTTAGCGCATTCGACAAATAGTTTAGCGCATCTAGGGTTTTCCGTAGCGCATTTAGGCACATGTCAAAAATTGATCTTTTAGCGCACCCGACAGATAAAGTTGCGCATATAGGTCAAAGCAGGCTAGGTCGGAGATTTAGCGCATCTAGGGCACAGAACGACGCTTTTAGGATTTGGTCAAAAAATGCTAGAGTTGCGCATTTGATAGATAGAATAGCGCATACGAGGTACAGAGTTGCGCATTTGAAGTTTTAGCGCATTTAGGAAATAGTGTTGCGCTTTTGACAAAAACTATGGCGCATATGGGTTTTTAGCGCATATGAGCAACAGAGTTGCGCATTTAGGAAATTTTTCCCAGAATGGCCATTTGCTGAAAAAGAATGATGAAAATTGCTTCTTTAGTCAATAGATAGATAAATTGTCGGATCATCATGTTGATAGGATAGAAAATCGAATAGAGAACTGATAACTTTGATTTTCGTGATTGAAAATCAAAGAGTAGATTTTGCTTTCTGCGATAGAAAACAAATAGTAGATGTGAGATTGACTGATTTGAATTTTGATAACTTTGCTTCTCGCGATTGAAAAACAAAGAGTAGATTTTTGCTTTCTGCGATAGAAAACAAATAGTAGATGAGAGATTGACTGATTTGATAACTTTGCTTCTCGCGATTGAAAAACAAAGAGTAGATTTTTGCTTTCTGCGATAGAAAACAAATGGAAAAATAGAGATTTAAATTTGCATTCATGATTGAAATACAAACAGAAAAGAATATGTGCTGATTAATTTGCGTTCCTGAAAAGAAAAACAAATAGTAAATGATGGTAGAGTAGATTGATTAGACCTGTTGATAGATTGATGTAGCATTTGATATAGATTATTGATATGTTGATGTTTGTGATGTTGTTTGGACCAAATAGGAGGCTTTCAAAAGCCTCCAGATCAGAGAGCAGTTTCCCTTGTGCTGGGAGCGGATAGGCGAGCTGACACCGGCCGAGTTACAGGTGATTTCAGATTGTGGATTGGGGTCACTGTTGACCATGCCGCGAGGCATTCGGGCCAACAGGGGGCTGTTGACGGCCTTGGCCGAGAGATGGCATTCCGAGCATAACACCTTCCACCTGCCGACGGGTGAGATGAGTGTGACACCGGAGGACGTGTACCGGATTTTGGGGATCCCGGTGGTTGGAGCCCTTGTGGTTTATGACCACAAGGAGGTCGGTGGGACAGAGGCCTTACAGCGGATATGTGGCGATCCTGGTATCTATGGGTACTGGATAGACTGGGATGACTTCAGCAGGTATCCAGCTCTAGTAGCAGTATTGGCAGCTTTTGTTGGAGGTTTCCTTGGACCGGACCATCGGTCCAAGGGATTTGCCGTGGGATGGGGGAGGATGTTAGAGTGGATGATCACTCAGCCACAGAGATTTTCCTGGGGGAGCTGCGTCTTAGCAGATATGTATCATGACCTGCATCGGATTGTATACAGAGGATCCACCAGCCTGGCGAGTGGAGTGACACTATTACAGATCTGGGCGTGGGAGCACATTGCTGTCACCAGACCATTGTGTACCCGGGCGAGACCAGCAGGGAGGCCGTACGTATATGCATATTCTGGTGCAGTTGTCCAGCAGAGGTTGGGCAAGGTAGAGTACTGGCGGCGAGTGCTCGATGATGTAGATGCAGTGATCTGGAGGCCGTACACAGACTGCGAGGCATGGGCGACGGATCAGTTAGAGATGCCGTTTGTGTGCAGACCGCGGTACCTGATAGGGCGGACGCCCTTTATCATTGAGAGGTTTTTGGCACTACGGGTGCTGAGACAGTTTGGTTTCACGCAGGGGATGCCCCAGGGCGTTGCTCATTATGGGCGGCGCAAGGGGGACACAGGATGGGGACCATGCATTCCCTACCAGGCATCCTACATAGAGTACACTTCTTTACAGCCTGAGGTATGGGCGGACAGGCCAGACATACTGGATGCAGGGATGATAGATGACTATGCTCAGTACTTTCATACGCATCCTTTTCCATGATTTACAGTGCCAAATGAGGCACGAGCCATCAGAGCAGTCCCACAGCCAGGAGCAGGGATACCGGGAGGTGCGGCAGGTGGAGAGCAGGCTATGGGTGGAGGGGAGGAGGCTATGGGTGGAGAGGAGGAGGGAGAGGAGAGCGAGGAGAGTGGAGCTGAGGAGGAGGAGAGCAGCTCAGATGAATATGATGGAGATGACGGGGATGGGCAGAGACAGCAGATATTAGATAGTCTCGGCAGAGTACAGATTCCTCGGCGGTCCAGATCCGGTGCCAGGCCACAGACTGTGATCAGGGTGACATCCTCATCCCAGCAGGCACAGATAGATGCGTTGCAGGGTCAGGTGCAAACCTTTCAGGGGCAGCAGGCACAGCTTCAGAGTCAGTTGGTGCAGGCACAGAGCATGATAGTGCAGTTATAGGCACAGCTTGCACAGGCACAGGCTCAGGCACAGGCTCAGGCACAGGCTCCGGCACAGGTACAGGTTCAGATGCCTGCCCCAGATCCTCAGGTGGCACAGTTAGTAGCGGAGAGGGATGCCTTTAGACGGCGGGCACAGGAGGCTGAGGGTGTAGCGCAGAGATTGATGGGTACTGTGGAGAGTACATCCCTACGGGAGGCCATTGCAGAGGGATTTGAGGCAGCCAGAGAGGCAGAGTACTACAGAGTTCGATATGAGGAGCTATGCCCTCCTGAGCGGCGAGAGCCCTATCCCAGGTCACACAGCCGGACGAGGACCCGATCCCGGACATCGACACACGGCAGAGAGGTTACCGGGCCTCGACAGGATCCTGATGCAGGGACCAGCGGCAGACCACCTCCTTCTGGACCAGCTCCGTCAGGGGCATCGACTAGTTAGCCATTTTTGGGGCTTGATTCATTATGTATACTGAGTTTTGATCATGTATGATGTATTGACCTTTTATGAGTTTCATTGGATATTTGGACATTTGTATTATTTTGATGAGTGATGATATGTAGTGGCGGTATTTCTGATGATGTTTATGTTCATGCATTTATGATATGATATGGATATGACATTTATGCATGTATGTTATGAGATGGATTTTGATATGCTTTTATTACATGTGCGGACTAATCCCTATGATGCAGGATGATCTATCGATTATGATGTGTATGCAATGATTTTGTGATGATGTATATATGTGAGATGGTAATTTCTTTTTGAATTTTCCATGTATGAAATGCATCGTGATTTTGCAGAAGATGAATGTGGTATGAATGGTAATATGGTAAAATGATAACATGATATCAAATTATTGAATGTGTATGGAAATGCAACGGTAGATGATAATAAATGAATGATAAATAATAGATGAATGATGAAATGATAAATGATAAGATGATGAAATGATAAATGAATGATAATGAATGAAAAGATGAATGATAAATGAATGATAATGGATAATGAAACATTAATGGTTTAGATATGAAATGGTAAAAATGAATAATGAATGACAAATGATAATGAAAGGATAAATGATAAATGGAATGATGAAATGATATGAAATGAAATGAATTAAATGTCCAAATGTCCTCCACGAAAAGGTCAAAACTTAATAACAACCGTTTGAAAACCCTCATTCAGCCCTTCAAAATACGAATATGAATCCAATATGCAGATATATATAATGAGCTAATGAACATGCAACTATATGAAACTAACCAGTTTGTTGAGCCTGTTATAAGCCTTCTTGAATCATCATAGAACATTTAAAATGTTGGAAGTATGTACAAGCATCAGAGGGGAAATCAGCGCCAATGATGACCAGAGTACAACTTTCATGGATTTTGATATAGCAAGCGAACACAAGCATCGAGGTATAATTGAACCGAGATGACCTGAGCATTTCTTGCATAAACAGACAAAGATTAACCACCGTTCTGATGCAAATGTGGAACTGTCATCAATGATATTTGCTTTGAGCATCATGTCCTTTGACATATTTGCATCAGATTGGGCTGTTAACCTCAAGACAGCAGACAAAGAAAAATCATTCTCGTTCCTTGCTACTCTAGTGCAGTACATCATTGAGTATGCTCCCGAGTAATGATATCGAAAATCAAACAACTTTTAATCAAACATGTAATACTGTTAATGCCTACATTATTCAGATTATTTGGATCATCCAATAGACAAGTGACATGATAGCTTGCTGAAAAATGTGTCATGAGCGGATAACATTGACAAAGGAGTTTGTTGTTTTGTTGGCATGCTCGTATTGCGATGTCATGGTCTAGCTGTTTTAGTATGCTCTGAAAGTTAAGTGCCCCCAGTTGGGTTTTTGCCTTGTTGATTGACACAACTTGCGGAAAGGAATATGTACAAACGATCAAGCCATGGTAAGACGTTTTAACTCTCTAGGAAAATGACGGCAGGGTGGTGCGATTAATGACCTCAAGATGCGGAAAAAGAGATGCAGAAAAAAGGAAAGCTTTTGAAAAGGTAAAGTGCAAAACAGGAACTAATAGATGGAGAGGTACAGATAGCGTCTGTTTGCCAGATTTTCACTATCTGTATTTATTGCATTTTTTTTTGATTTCTTTTTGATTTTTTTTGATTTTGTTGTCAATAGACCTGTTTTTGTATTTCTTCAGGACTTTTTCTGCTGTTTTTGTATTTCTTCAGGACTTTTTCTACTGTTTTTGTATTTCTTCAGGACTTTTTCTGCTGTTTTTGTATTTCTTCAGGACTTTTTCTACTATTTTTGTATTTCTTCAGGACTTTTTCTGACTTAAACATAATACTTCTTAAGATGTATACTGTTGATGGGTTCATCCAATAGGTCTCCTTCTGGCGTTGATAACTTGTATGCTCCCGATCCGTAGACTGCAATAACCACATAAGGGCCTAACCAATTTGGTTCAAACTTTCCTTTCTTTTCTCTGTCTTGTTGATTGCGCGGGTTCTCTTTCAGAACTAGATCACCCACCTGAAAGGTACGTGGCTTGACTTTGTGATTATAACTGCGAGCCATCATCTGTTGATATGCTTTTAAGTGGTCTGCTGCTCTCTGTCTCTTTTCATCTAAAAGTTCTAACTCTTGGAGTCGGGAAACTCTGTAATCCTCATCTGTTATGAGACCTTTCAGTGATACTCTTAAGGAAGGTATTTCCACCTCTAAAGGTAGTATGGCTTCTGCTCCATAGACGAGGGCAAAAGGTGTTGCTCCTGTTGGCGTTCGGATACTAGTTCTGTAAGCCCACAAGGCGGGATTGAGTTGAACATGCCAATCCTTCCCTGAATCATTGACAATCTTCTTCAAAATCTTTAGTATGGTTTTGTTTGAGGCCTCTGCTTGGCCATTACCTTGAGGATAGTAAGGCGTGGAATATCTGTGCTGAATATGGAATCTTTCACAAAGTTCATCAACATCCTGATTTTTGAATGGTCGACCATTATCTGTAATAATGGCATTAGGAATACCATATCGACAAATAATGTAATTGAGAATGAAGGATGAGATCTGTTTTCCAGTGACTTTAGAAAGAGGTACTGCCTCAATCCACTTAGTGAAATATTCCGTTGCTGTGATGATGAACTTATGCCCATTTGAAGAAGAAGGATGAATTTTTCCCACTAGATCTAACCCCCATTGAGAGAACGGCCAGGTGGGTGTAAACGAATGAAGTTCTTGTGCAGGAGCATGAATAAGATTCCCATGAATCTGACATTGTGAGCATGTTTTAGCAAAGGTAAATGATTCCCTTTCCATTGTAGGCCAGTAGTAACCCATTCTAATCAATTTTTTGGATAAGGTTAGTCCACTCGAATGAGTACCACAAATGCCCCCATGAACTTCCTATAAAGCTTTGTCGGATTCGTCACGTTCAAGACATCGAAGTAAAGTACCATCAAGACCATGGCGATAAAAGGTATCAGCGATAAGGGTATATCGAGAGGATTGTCGGATAAAGTTACGTTTTTGGTTGTGGGATAAGTCAGGTGGTAATATATCATCTTTTAGGTATGCATAAATCTTGCCATACCAGGGTGAATCGGATCCTACTAGGTGGTAGATAATTTGGCTTTCAGGTGTGATAGGCAGGCGTAAATAATTGTTCCACCAGAAATTCATAGTGAGTCTGTTTGTCTGGGAGTTGTATCAATGAGGCGATCGTAGCCATAGCATCGGTTGCTTTGTTGTCAATCCTCAGAATTTGTGTGAACTGAATGTCCACAAAATACTTCTTGAAGTCATCAATCATCTTCTTATATGGTAACAACTTGTCATCTTTAGTCTGATAATCATCATTGATTTGATTAATGACTAATTGTGAGTCACCATAGACTTGTAGCTCGGTAATCCTCCATTCCAATGCTGTTTTCAGTCCAGTGATCAGTGCTTCATATTCGGCTATGTTATTGGTGCATGGAAACATTAGCCTATAGGACCTAGGAATGGTATGCCCTTGAGGGGTAACGAAAAGGATGCCTGCCCCCGAGCCATGTTGGGTAAAAGAACCACCAAAGTATAAGGACCATGGCTGCTTAAAGTCTGCTGTGAAGACATCGACATCTGGAAATTCAATGTGTAAAGGGTGCTCTGTTTGGAGAGGAGCGTCTGCTAGTTGATCCGCGATAACTTGTCCTTTGATTGCTTTGCGATCAACATAGTGGATGTCGAACTCACTCAAAATCATGATCCATTTTGCTAACCTTCATGTTAGTGATGCTTTACTTAGCAGATACTTGAGTGGATCAATTTTGGAAACAAGCTTAATTGTATGAGCTAGCATGTAATGTCAGAATTTCTGGGAAGCGAAGACGACTGCCAAACAAGCCTTCTCAATGAAAGTGTAACTAAGCTCATGTCTTGTCAATGTTCTGCTGATGTAGTAAATTGCCCGTTCTTTCCCTTCATGGTCTTCTTGTGCTAATAATGCTCCCAAAGACGTCTCGGTTGCAGCAATATACAGAATCAATGGTTTGTCTGGAGTCGGTGGTACAAGAACTGGTGGATTCATCAGGTATTGCTTGATTTGTTGAAATGCCATTTCACATTTATCATCCCATCTAAAAGGAACATTCTTATGTAGGAGATATGTGAATGGTAGACTTTTGTCAGCCAATTGTGCAATGAATCTGCGGATAGACTGGAGTCGCCCTTGTAAGGATCTCAACTGACTAATGTTCTTTGGGGGAGGCATCTCCATGATTGCATGAACTTTAGCAGGATCTACTTCAATTCCCTTTTCTGAAACAATATATCCTAACAGTTTTCCAGATGTGACCCCAAAAACACATTTCTTAGGGTTTAAGCGAACTTTGAATTTCTCCAATCTAGTGAATATTTTAGATAGTATCTCCAAGTGTCCTTCTCTGGTGTGTGATTTTTCCAATATGTCATCTACATAATCTTCCATGAATGTGTGCATCATGTCGTGAAAGATCGTAGTCATAGCTCTTTGATAAGTAGCTCCAGCATTTTTCAAGCCGAAAGGCATGACATTCCAACAATATGTCCCCCACGGACAAGTGAAAGCTGTTTTCTCTTGGTCTTCTGGTGCAATCTTGATTTGGTTATAACCCGAGAAACCATCCATTAATGAGTACATGGCATGGCCTGCTGTTAGATCAACTATAGTGTCGATACTTGGAAGCGGAAAGTCATCCTTTGGACAAGCTTTGTTAAGATCTCTGAAGTCAGTGCATACTCTTACACGTTTGTCTGGCTTTGCTACTGGTACAATATTGGAAATCCATTCAGCATAGTCAATTGATCTTATAAAACCTGCATCGAGGAGCTTCTTGAGTTCTTCTTTAACCAATAGTGCAATATGAGGATTCATCTTTCTGAGTTTTTGTTTTACTGGTTTGGCTCCTGATTTGATAGATAAATGATGCATAATAAGATCAGGATCAAGGCCGGGCATATCTGCATATGACCATGCAAAATTGACTTGATTTTTCTTGAGAAAATTCATGAACTCTGGGATTTCTTTAGCTGTCATAGATTCAGCTATCTGTAGGATCCTTGGATTATCTGCAGTTGCAATGTTGATTTCCTTTGTAGGCTCAGTCAAGATGGATGATCGCTCATGATAATGCTCTGGGAGAGTGTCAAGAGTCCCATCAGATGGTGCCTCAAAAAGGTTTTCACCCTCTGATACGCTCTTTATTTTGTCTTTTGCTTGATCTAGTACTGCCAGATTCTGGTTTTCACCACTAGACCGTTTATCCTTATTTTCATTTTTGCAGCTAGGAGACTTGACACTCTCCTGATTACAGACTTTATACCGAAAATTGCTAGTGGAACAATTATTTACATCTTCAGCGGAAAGGAAGTTTATGATAGCTTCATCGTTTGGAAAAATAGGTATATCCATAGGTTCGGTAAGATCCCAGTCAATGAGATCAGGATGAATTAATGGTAGGACGTCGTCTGGTTGTGTAAAATTGGCGATGGTTAGGGTCAAGACAGAGTTATCGGTAGGATCCGTGGTATGAGATAGGTCAATGATGGGACTATTCTCCTGATAATCTTGTTCGTTAAAATCTGACTCAGTATCACTAGACTCATAGTTACTTTGTGGTTCAGATTCTTGTGGTTGGGATCCTGAACCTTCTCCTTTGATCAAAGCGGGTGTATATTTTTGTATGACATCTACCTCTTTGTCTCTCCAAAATTTGTTATCATGGATGGTATCCCATTCATATTCAGCAGAATCTGTGTCAGAGTTATTTTCAATGTAATTCAGGACTGATACCAAACATGTTTCATTCTTATCGGAACCTTTTTGCAGTGTACAAACATTACCTTGGGATTGTTTAGATTGGGTAGCTTCATAGCCTATTCCAGTTTTATCATATGCCGCAAGTCCTGGAAGATGGATAGGCTCAACTACGCCTTCTTTTCTCTTTCCAAGAGGACCATTATCATATCCCATCTTTTGCATGATAGAATATCCTTTCCCATATTGTTCTGTTGGTAAGGTGACGTTTAGAATTGTGTCCTCTTCATCTTTATAGAGCCAATCTAGAATTGCTGTGTCCTCAGGATCTCCCATGGGAAATTTTTCTTTGATAAATTGTCCATTGAACTTGGTAGTGGGCTCTGTTTGTATCTGTGCTGATGTTGATGCTGCTGATATCTGTTGTGGTGTAATAGAAGGTTTCCCATGTGATCGAGGAGACATAGGTAGATTAGCAAGACAAAGGGAATATTCCCCAACTCCACTTTCCTTGAACTGTAGTTTCTTGTCAAAACTTTTAGTTAACTGACTGATGTGTGTAGCATGTTGAGAAGAAGTATCAGCAAGTGCTTCTCGATTATTCGGAACCAAAGTATCTTGATGAGCTTTGACATTGGCACAAGTTTGGGCGTTTGAGTTATCAGCTGGTATAGTAATTTCCTGTCCATCATATGGAAACTTAAGACATTGGTGGTAAGTGGACGGAACAGCTTGCATCTCATGGATCCAAGGACGACCCAACAAGATATTGTATGCAAGATCTCGCTCTAAAACTTGGCAAAAGGTATTTTTGATAACAGGTCCCACTCTGATTGGTAGCATGATTAGACCTTTAGACGTTCTCTCCTCATCATCATAGGCTTTAATGGTAATCTTCCTTCTAGGATCAATGGAATCTTCGGCAAATCCTAATGCTTGAATCACCTTCAAAGTACATATGTTTAGACCAGCCCCTCCATCTATTAGAACACGTTTGACACGGAATTTGTGGATCATGACCTCTAAGTATAATGATGAATTGTGGGGATGAGTTAGGGAAACATCATCTTTGTCTGAGAATGAAAGGCATGTGGGAGAGGACAAATGTCCTACCATGGTTTGAAATCGATTCACATCCAAATCCATAGATACAGTCGTTTCAACGAGGGTTTTATCCAAAATCTCCCTATGTGCAGGGGAAATCTTTAGAAGTTCGAAAATGGAGATTTGGGCTGGAGTTTTTCGAAGTTGGTTAACTAAGTCGTATTGGTGTTGAGGAGAGGTCTCATTGGATTTTGAGGAGGTACCTTTCAAAACAACCTTAGCTTGTGCTCTTGTTGTGACGTTTACTTGCCCATTGTCTACTTTCTCTTTGATTTTGATGACATTGACTCGCTCATCGTCCGTATAGAGGTGACGGATTACATTATCATCAATTTGGTTCACAGTTTTGTCAGAAGATTCTCCCTTTTGATAATTTGGTAGAGGATTTCGAAATGCTTGGTGATCTTCGTTGGATTTTTGTTGTCCTTCTACTGTGATAATACCCTTGTCAATGAGATCTTGAATAGCGTGTTTCAAACCTTGACAGCTGTTTGTATGATGACCTCTGCACCTATGGTAATCGCAAAAATAAGCTTCGTTCCATGATGGAGGTTTTACATTAGGTTCGTAATTGCGTTGTGGGGGTAACATAAGGACGTTCTTTGCCATGACCTCTTTAAAAGCCGATTCTAAGGATTGTCCTAGTGGAGTAAAAGCTCTTCTATTGGAGAAGAATGGAAAGCGTTGTGGTTTCGTGCTTGAGGTATTCCCTGTAGTGTTGTTGTTGTTGTTGTTCCAGTGGTTTTGGTTGTTGGTAGTCCCTTGATTGTAGTTCGTTGGAGGGGGATGATTGTTTCCTTGATTTGCGACTGAATTGACATGGTTGTAATTATTGTTACGAGGAGTGTTCAGGATAAATGGCTTAGTCGTGACATGATTTGCATCTACAACTCCATCATTTACAACATTCTTGTTGCGGGTCCAAAACTTGGACTTGTCCTGATTGTTGTAATGGTTAGATGAGGCAGGACTGTCCCTATCAAGTTTTATGGTCCCTCTTTTGACCAAAGCACTTTCGATGGTGAGGGCATCTTCAATCAGTTTCTCAAAGGAAGGTGGACAATGCAGATTTAAACGATAACTCATTTCTGAGTTGAGGCTATTGATGAAAGTAACCATTTTCTCCTTTTCAGGGACATGACGGGGGTACCTAGCAAACATTCTCCTCCATCTTTGAAGAAAGGTAGTGAAAGATTCCCCAGGTTTTTGCGTAACTTTGCAAAGATCAATCATGGTGATCTGATGTTGAACGTTGTAGGAGTATTGTTTTATGAATAAATTCATCAGTTCTTCAAATGTTCGAATAGGAGGTGTAATCTTAGATAACCATTCCATAGAGTTGACTCCAAGGCTTCGAGGAAATAATCGCAATAAATATGTATCTTCATGGGCAAATTCCAATGTCATGTTTCGAAAGTCTCTAATATGGTCAACTGGGTCCGATTTTCCATTATAACGATCAAATCTGGGGATTTCACAGTGTTTAGGAAATGGAATCATGTTGAGACTTCTATCAAAAGGGTAAGGACATATGTCATCCAAAGTGTACTGCTTGGTTGTGGTTCCTCCTTCTAACTCTTTGATTTTTTTCTGTATCTCTCTAAACTCTTTTTTTAAGGAGGCATATTCAGGTGGGGATGGCTCTTCCTCGGTGGTTTTTAATTTCTCAGTATCAAAGTCTTTAGGCAATTTAGCTCCTTGATCTGCTAGAAAAAGAAAGTATTTCTCTTTGTCACGTTGTATAATCTTTTCAAGGGCTTTAAGAAACTTGGGATTTTGTTCTGCCTCTCTAAGTTCAAGTTCGTCGTCTTGTTCATCATCACTACCTATAGGAGTTTTGTTCATGTTTTTGCTCTTAAGTATTGAACTCTCCTCTCCGTCAGCCATATTGTTGTTACTGAAAAGGGGATTGCGACTTACACTAAAAAGAGGACTACCTCGTTCACCCTCTTTTTGAGGTGTTTCTCCTGCTTTGTTGTGTTGAGATCTCGTAAAAATAGGCATATGTAAGAAATCCTTGAATATGGTCACTGAAGGATCTGATTGGGACGCGTTGAATATTCAATTGAAGGTTGTGGTATGTTCTCAAACTCAAGAGGTTGATTCAAATTATGACGTTGAGATAACGCTAATCTTTGATAATAAGCTTGGGTAGCCAACGGTTCTACAGCATAATCGTCGGTGAATCTTCTAATGTAGTCTTGGTATCTATGGAGGAATGTGCGATAATGGAGCAAGACGTCTCGACTCTTATACAGGAATTTTCTGCGATCTAAAGTCTTCTTGTAACTGAAATTTGTTTTGGGCTTCTTGATCCTATTGAAAACTGATTTCTTGGTGAACTTGGTTGATTTCCACTTTCTTAACATGGGAGTAAAATCTTAGAAAGTCGGGTCGGTGACAAAAACCTAAAAGCGCTACTCTGTTTCTCAAATGCGCTACAGAAATAGTCAAATGCGCTGCAGAGAATATCATATGCGCAGAAACAGAGAACAAATGCGCAGCAGAAAATCCTAAATGCGCCGAAACAGAACACAGATGCGCTAGAACAGAGCTTAAATGCGCTGGAGTTTTCCCCTAGGTGTGCTAAAGCAGTTTATTTCTAGGACAGTTTTGACCAGTTTTTAGCTGAAATTTGTCATGTTCATTTTTGGATGATCCATTATCTGAATTAATGTTTGGAAAGCACAGCAAACAGTCTGATTTAAGTTGATTCGTAACCAAGCACATAATAAGACAAGCACAACCTAGGTTAGGCCAGGACAATATCCGCTAGACTCCACGTGGGTTTCCCCAACCGCATATCAGTAGCGTGTGAATCCAGAAGCTTGGCTGCACGGGCTCCCCCTTACAGTGCACTCTCTTCTCAGGCCAACCAAGCTTCCAACCCCCATGAAACTCCCATGGCGAGCTGATCACCTCTACTATTGACTGCGAAAGTGTGGAAGGCTTCACACCGACCGGTGCTGGACTAGCAAATAGAAGGTTTTTGGCTTTCTAAACAATGGTATTTAGTTCGGGACCCCCGTTCGAGTGGCCATACATGGGGCAAGAGATTAATCACCATTAAGGTGGCACTCCAGCCTGAAGAGGTTAAGCTCAACAGGGTTTATGGGAGTACAACTCCGTCCGTATGACACATCCGCACAAGCAACCTTAGGTTTTCCCTTAAGATTTACATTTATATACCGGTCGGGGGTAGCTTGGCCTTAGCTCCGTTGCCGGTTTGAGTCGTCCCTTAAGGTGAGTACTTTTTCCCTTAAGGCAGGCCCAATTTCTAGAGTCAATAACCGTTTCTCTTGCACCCAGGATCGCACAAGTGCGCAAGGGGAGAGGATACTTCGATTATCAAATCAGGGTTACACAGGGAAAAGTGGGTCTGGTTTTCTGATCACCTAGTTTGCACAGGGTGAGAGCATAATCACCTACCACCTTCAAGCACAGTCAATAAGAGTAGACAGATTCATTTTATGTGCACCAAAATCAAATGTGATTTAATCTAGGTGAAGATGTTGCTTCACAACAGACATGGGGTTCGTTTTAACTGCATGATAAAAGATGTCGTGGCTACCCTAGGTTGATTCATTTTAAACCCAACATAAAATAAAAGAAATTCTGTCTGCGGAAGGCGTCAGACTCAGAATCTCTGTTACAGTTCCAGATGTGAAGCTCTGTCTCCTGAATGCGCAGAAACAGAGACCAGAAGCGCAACTCTGTTACATAAATGCGCTAAAACAGAAACCAAATGCGCAATTCTGCTACCCAGATGCACGAAAACAGAGACTATATGCGCTATTCTAAATGCAGAGATTTTTTTTTTAAATTTTCTGATACAATTTTAAATGCGCTAAAGAAAATCCTAAATGCGCTAACTAAATGTCTATATGCGCTGCCGAAAGTGACGAATGCGCCACTCTGTTTCCCAGATGCGCCGCAGAAATGACCAGATGCGCCGAAACAGAGCCCAGATGCGCCGAAGTACCTGCAAATAAAAATTTCCCGAATCTTCCGAAACGCGCTGCCGAATGCCAGAAAACCTGTAAGCAAACCTGCAAGAAAACCTGCAAGAAAGAAGTCTAAAATCGGGGCATAGGCCCCACGGTGGGCGCCATTTAATGTGTGTGTGAAAATCGAGTGTAAGAATTAAAATCAGTTCAAACACACCAATAGAACATTATAACAAAAACAAAACTATAAAAGGAGTAGAAATGTGCAAACTCAGTATCCTGTTCCTGTTGTCGTCCTATCGTCCTCTATCTTTAGTGTTTTTGTAGATTCCAGCCTTGTGTTCTCAGATTAAGGGCTAGGCTCAACAAACTGTCTTCCTAAAGAACGAGATTTTGCTATGATATGAATGCATGATTAAGCTATGATAATGATTTTAGCTAAGAAACTTGAAATAAGCAAGATGCTATGATAAATGAATACTAAATGAATTAAATGCATAAACTCTACTTAATTGCCTATTTGCCTATTACCAATGTTTGGATTCACACAAGTATTTATAGGGCTTTCTGACTGATTCTGATTGGCTGTCTCGATTGACGATTGTGATAATTCCTGACAGATCAAACGGTTGAAGAAAGATGAAACTGAAGGATAAGATAGAAGAACCCTAGAAACAGATTTTTCTATTTTATTATGAAAGAGGAAAAAGAAGAGAAGATAAGAATAAAAGAAAGATTAAAAGCTGATAAATAATTAATTAAAAAAATCAATTATTTATTTGTGGAGCACATTCAGCTTTTCTCAATTAAATAAAATATTTAATTAAGCTTTTAAAAGCAGAAGAAAACTTGTGGTGAGAAAAGAGCTTTAATCAGTTTTATTGAAAAAAAGCAGAATATCTCATAATTAAATAAAATATTTAATTATGATATGAGAAGATTGCACAATTAGGTTAAAATACCTAATTTTGAATTTAGAAAGAAATCATAAGATATTTTTAATTAAATAAGATCTATTTAATTAAATCACTTTTATGAAATTAATTAAATGAAACATTTAATTAATTAGAAGAAGAATTAAAATAGAAGAAAGGGGAAATATTTAAACTTAAATTAAATCAAAAGATTTAATTTAAATTCAAACAGTGATAATTAATTTAAATAAATAGAATGTATTTATTTAATTAATTAAGTGGACGTATGAAAATAATTAAATAAAGTAAATTTATTTAATTATAAAAGAAGAATAAGATGAATGAACAATATAATTAAATTAATTAAATTTAATCATATGTAGAGGACTTTAGAAGAAATTAATTAAATAATAAATATTTAATTAATTACCAGGATTATAGACATGACCATTTTTATGCGTATACACTTAGTTATGAAGTTGTGGGTGTGTCTACCTATGATTATTGGTGAGTGTAGTTGTACTAGTATTGGCTGAGGAGAGGCATTAGCGGCTCTAACTAGAGGACCCCAGCCACGTATGGTTATTCTAAGAGTGGTACATCCAAGACCAAGATTTGTTATGGGTCACATCTCTGGCATGATAGGTATTATGACCATTATTGTTTTGTCCCAGTCTCTAGTTTCTATCATAGCCCATTACGAGCATCATTTGTAGGCCCTTGCTTGTTTGATTGGTAAATTAGCTGTTAGTCTTTCATCTTGATACAACATGTGAGATGGATTTGCTTCAATAACCTCATGGCCAAGGTCTTCCCATCTTATGAATTTGGGATAGTTTTGAGGATAGGTTTGTGATGTGGAAGCTTGATTTTCTTGTGGACATCCCCGTGATCTAGGAGATTGTGGTAACTCTCCTATCATAAAAGCATTGTTAGGGAGTTTGTAGCTTCCACAACCATCCTCCTGGATGATGAGCTTGATATCAGAGATGGTGGGGATGGAAAGTGTCTATGTCACAGAAGTGGACTTGAGAGTGGCGGGGTCGATATATGGTGTGAATGGGCCCTCATCATTCTTTGGCACTTGGGGTATTTTGTAATACTTTGCCTCAAGATTTTTGCAATATGAAAATGGTTCAGGATCTCTGTGGACGGTGACCTCTTGTCCATTATGTGTAAATTTCACACATTGGTGGAAGGTTGATGCTATAGCTTTCATCGCATGAATCCATGGGCGTCTCAAGAGGATATTATATGGCAAATCGAGGTCCAAGAGCTGACAAGTGGTTTTCATGAGAGTTGGCCCTACCTGGATAGGGAGTTTGATTGTGCCCCAAGACACTCTTTCTTGGTCATCATATGCTCTTATCGTGATGCCCTTACCTTTGTCGATGGAATCTTCTGATATTTTCAACTGCTTGATGAGATTGAGAGAGTAGATGTTCAAACCCGCACCTCCATCCACCAAGACCCTTTTGATTTTTATCTTGTTTACAATGGCTTCCAAGTGAAGTGCGCAGTTGTGAGATGGTTGGGTGGGGAAATCTTGGTCAGAAAATGTAAGGAGATTAGGCGTTATGATATTTTCGACCATAGCTTAGAATTGCTCTGCATCGAGATCTGCGGGGACGGTGGATGAGGCTAATGCTTGCTCAAGGATATTCTTATGTGCTGAAGATATTTTTAATAACTCCGTGATGGAGATGTGTGTTGGAATTCTCTTGAGTTGTTCTACAACATTGTAGCTATGTGGAACAGCTCTAGATGAAGGGATTCTGTTAGGTTGGGATGATCCTACAATGGTTACTTTTCCACCTCTTGTGGTGACTCCACAATCTTCTGCATGGGTGCCCTTGATGGTGATGACCATGCAGTCTTCATTTAGGGAGGCAACGACCATTTCATACACATGATTTACACTGCCCTTCCCTTTATCATTCTTATTCCTTTTGTTGCCATGATTCGGCATCAGATCCATGTAGATTTTAAGATCCTGATTTCCCGTAGGTTGTTCCACGTTTATGATTTTCTTATCAATGAGATCTTGGATGATGTTTTTGATTCTCATGCAATTGTTTGTGGTATGACCTTTGATTTTATAAAATTTGCAAAGTTGATTTTCATTAGACCAAGGGGGTTTGACATCGGGTTCTTGGTAATTCTCGAATGTAGGTGGCTTGATGAGTTTTTCGTCAATCAACTTTTTCATTATGTCCTCCAATGGTTCCCCCAAAATGGCGTATTTTCATTTGGGATAAGTTTTGCATTGAGGTGGTCCTCTTTGGTCGTTGAGATTATTGATGGTTGGATTGTTGTTGGGTTGGTATGTTGTGTGATGAGTGTTTTGGTGTTGTTTTTGGATTTGTTGTGTGGGTGTATGTTGGCGTGGACCATTAATGACCACCTTGGCATCAACGACACCATCATTGGTGACATTTTTATTCTTGCCCACGTGCAAGGTTTGTCATTATAATGAGATGATGGGTGATTGTTTTGTTGTTCGTGATATGATGTTGATTCCATGGGTTGAGTCACAAGGGATCTTTTGATGCTAAGCGCCTTGGAGATCAATTGATCATATGTGGTGATACCCTGAACCTTGAGATGAAATGCCAAGTGGCTTTCAAGGTTGGCTATGATGGTGTAGACTTGTTGTTCTTCTGGCATGGTCCATTTGCTCCGATTGGCCTTGGATCGCCATCGTTGAAGGAATGAAGCAAAAGATTCATTCTTTCCTTGTTTTAGAGCGTATAGTTCTTTGAGACTAACATCCATTGCAATGTTACATGCGTAATTTCTAATGAATGCGTCTTTAATTTCTTGGAATGTTCTAATGCCTGAAGGTAAGTGAGAGAACCATTCTATAGAGAGGCTTGCCAAGCTTCTAGGAAATAGCCGCATCAGATAAGTATCATCATATACAACCTCCATGCAATGAACCTGGAACTCCCTGATGTGATCTTCAGGGTTTCCCATCCCTCGATATTTGTCAAATATGGGGATTTCAAATCCCTTGGGGAATGGTTTCATTTCTAAGCTCCTATCAAATGGATAGGGACACAAGTTGCTTGGTTTTTTGGTTGTTCGCCCTAATTGAAGGTCAAGCACCTATTGTGAGAGCAACCTGAGTTGTGTCATCACATCACTTTGCAGATCAGGGGGTGGGATGAAAGTGTTTTGGGGTGTTGCAATCGTGGTTTGGATGGGTGGGTTGTTTGGTGTGTTGTTTGATGTGTTGTTCATTGGTATATGTATGTTTTTCCTAGCAAAGTAGGCTTCCACTTGCTTTTGTATGAACAACACATGTTGTTGATCTTGTTGTTGTTGCGCTAAAATTTGTGCTTTTTGTTGCGCTTGTTACTATTCCAACAACTCTTGTCGTTGTGATTGATGTTGTCCAACAACGCTTGTTATTGGGCGACTAATTCTGCTACTTCTTGTTGCTCTTGGTATTGCTTTAATGCTTGCTGATATGCTTGCACTTGCACTGCTTGTGCAAGAAGTTGTGCTTGTTCTTGATATTGAGCTTGTGCTTGAACTTGAGCTTGCGCTTGTGCTGCTTGTGCTTGGGCTTCTTGTTGTTGCAATAAAAGTTGTGCTTGAGCGATCTTTTGTGCCTGCAATGCCTATGCAGCTTGTTGTTGTTGTTGTTGCAATAAAGCTTGGGCTTGTTGTGCTTGTTGCACTTGCAATGTGGCTTGTGCAGTTTGGGCAGCTTGAGCGGCTTGCGCAGCTTGAGCAGTTTGCTGAGCAGCTAGTTGTTCGGCTTTTTGTTTCTGAATTTGTTGGTATCCTCTTTGGAAAGCTGATTGCATTGTCGCTTCATATTGGCTTGATGTGGTGAAAGTTGGTGGTGGTGGATTTGGAATGGTGTTTGTGAAGGTGGTGTTGGTGTTTTGCATGATAGATGGTGTTGTTGATGTGATTGTTCCTTGAGAGACCATGCTTTGTGATGTTAGGGGGTGTTTGATGATGGTGCAATTGCTTGTGCATTTTTTCGTCTATTGTTCTGATATCAACGACAAGCTTTGAGCATTTGGTGTAATGTTTTGATTGATGGTTGGGATATAGGTTTGATTGATACTTGGTAGGGGAGGAAGCCCTAAACCAAGGAATGGTGTAGATGATAATGGCAATGGTGGAAGAGGTGGAAATGTAAGGGGTGCGAGTTGTTGTGAGAATGTTGTGGTGTCAAACATGCCCCTTGGTTCGAACATGTCTCCTTCCTCCTCTTGTTAATTTGTGAGGAGAGGTGTTTGAGGTATTGCGCTAAAAAATGTTGATGATGGATCATGACGGAAAGTGAGAGGAACATTTTTCTGTGATGGGTTTTCATGTATGTTTTGTTCCAAGGTGGTGTTTGCATCCATGTTTTGATTATTAACAAGGGGATGTGTTTGAAGTGCATTGAGAAATGCACTTCCCTTATTAACATTGGGTTGGGTTGGAGCAAACGATGTTGTGATTTGTGGAATTTTTTGCATGATATTTTGGGATGGAGGTGTAGATGAAATGGGGATAGTGGATGAGATAGGTGTAAAGGATGTCTCCACTATAGTGCTTACATCAAAATCCAAAGGAAACTTGGCCCCTTGTTTTGCTAGTTCAAGCATGTATAATGAAGGGTTGAGTCTCATCATGATGTTGATGATTTTATGATTCTCTGGATTTTGAAGCATTTCAGTCATTTCCTCGTGAGACATTCCAAAAGTAGTGTCCTCTCCTTGGTTTTCTTCTTGCGGATTTTGTGATGATGAGAGGGTCAAGGGATTGCTTGATTTGGCTAGATTCATTTCCGCATTTGTTTGGCTAAGATCACTTGAAGCGGGTGTTTCTTTGTTGGCTTCCATACTCTTCTTGTATTGAGATCTCGTTTGAACCATAAAACAAGGATCAATCTTTGGGAATATGAGAGATGAATCTCTTGATTCCTTGAATTGATCGTTATTTTATGTCCCAAAGTATAAAGTTTTTAGGATGCCTTGAGGATCAAAGGTGATGATATGATGATGATGTTAGGGATGGATGATATGGATGTTGTGGCTTTTGATAAATCTTGAATGAGATACTAGGCTTTTAGGACTTGCTAATTTTTTATCTTGGATTTTGATGTTTGGGATTTTGTCCTTGATTTTGATTTTGATTTTGATTTTTCTTTGGTTTTGAACAAAACGACCCTAAGATGTTTGATAATGATCTAAGGGATAGATTTGTTCAAAGATGACAATTTGAGTATGTGTGAGGAGAAGGATGCATCTACCCACACCTATTCAAACAAGATAATTGTTTCACTAAGCATATGGAGAAGGATTCATCCACATATACTAAGCTAGACAAGATGATTTTGATACTTTTAACTAAGTATATGTAAAAGGATGCATCTACACATACCTAGCAAAAGGGTGTTTTTGCTAATGTTTTCAAGGATTTTGTCTCAATGATTTGATGATTTTGATTTTTCCACAAAGCCTAGTATCAAGGATGATTTCAAGATTTTCCAAAAGGTGAGATGAATTTGATGTTTTGGAGGATGGATGAAAGAAGTTTGATTTGATTTGATCCTAAGATGAACCTAAAAAGGTACACTTTGTTTTCTTAGACCTAGGTATTGAAGAGCATGTAAATGCCTCCTAAAGACCTTCGTAAACAAGAAATGATTTCATTTGAACATTCATTTTCGGATTTCCAATCAATGATTTTTTTCTTTTGGGGTCATGAGTCTTCAACACACATGAAAGTTCATTTTTTGCTTATCTTTGCTTAATGTCTTTATTTTACCAAAAACGCTTTCTTTGATTAAGTTTTCAAACTAAGATGTCAAATGTCTTAATTTCTTCAAACTCCACAAGATATGTTATGTGGAATTTTAATGAACTTAAGGCAAGAGTTTCCTATTGTTTACTTAAGAAGACAAATTGAGATATAATCCAATGTTTAGAAACCTCTAAGGATGTGAATCCCAAGGGAAAGCGATAACATATGGATTGAGTCAATGGTATTTGTCCTCAAAAGGGTTTGAAATTTGGATGATGTTAAGTGTTTGTTTTTGAGATGTTTTTTATCAAGCGATGCATTTTGTAACCCAAGAATAAGTACAATTCTATGGATGTGTAAGACAATATTTGTTGGATTCCCACTTGGACAAGTCTAGCTACGCTTATCTCTAGCGAATGGTTAGATGCTTGACCCCCGCTGGCTCCCCTCCACGGCTCATTAACGTCAATCAGGGCATCCAAGCATCAACACCCATGAAACTCCCATAGCATGCTTTCCATCTCTACTAGAAGACCGTAAAAGTGTGGGATGGCTTCAGAACAACCGTTCTTGCACCAACAAATAGATAAAAAGATTTTGGCAAATTCTAGCACATGGGTTTTAATAAGGACTTTCCGTTCGTAGGAGTTGACCCAACGTGGCAAGAGTCCCCTTTCAGATCCATCTTGTCGGAGTCAACCATGTGATATTGGCGTTTCTTCCAATATCCATATTTATATCCCAGCTGGAAATACTCTTGGGTTCAGAGTGTTACTGGTTGAGTCATTCCCTTGGGTGAGTACTTTTTCCCCAAGGCGGGCCCTCTAGGATAAACTAAAAGCAAATGAAGAACACTATTCATAACTCGATCAATCCTTGTTGGCTACAAGAAAAGAGAATATACGCAACAATGCCCCCACTCACACTCGCACAAGATTTTGTTCAATTTTAAGCCCAAATCGAAGTGTGGAGGTGATTGCTTTGTCTTAACCCAAAGTCATGAAAAATGCCTTTTGATTCTCAAGATCGCTATCAAGCGCGAGAGAAGCGCATAGTCCTTTTTCAATGGCTTTAGTCTAAGTAAGCCCTCACAAAAAACAAAGCTACACTGGTTCTTTTTAAATCCTCAAAGTAATATGTGAGTTTATTTTAAAGCACCAAATCACAAGTGAAAGACATATGTTCAATTTGTTAATCTCATAAACAAAATCTAGTAAGTTGTTGATCCTATTGTTCATTTTAACCCTTGCAAGAAAAAATTGAAAGGTTCTTTTTAAGCCCAAATGAAAACTAGCATTCTAAGAATGAAAGAGGATGAAAATTTCTTAAGGAAGTGTTAAACAAACACTTAAGTGTTTAAAAACACTTTGATTTGATGAATATTATCACCATGCTCCTCCTCCCTTCGTTTTCGATTTCCAATCTACAAAGAAGAAAAACAGTCAGATTTTTGAAAAAACACAGAAGTCAAAAAGTAGAAAACAGCAAGTAAATAAATCATAAATCAAAACACGTGCTAAAAAAATTAAATTCTCCCTTTTACTGTCTCCCAGCGTCGCAACTTGTGAAGGCGTCATTGTTTGTTCTCCTAGTGTTGCTCTTATAGCACCGCTTACCAGTCAGTGGCGCTCTGTGTCAAGACAGAGAGCTCAATTACGTTGCTATTTCACCCAACGTCAGAGTTTATGACAGCACCGGTGTTTTCAAAAATTTCAAAAAAACCTACAAGTCAACGAGTCCAGCGGCGGAGTTAGAAATTTGATTTTTTTGGCAGGATGAGTCCAGCGGTGCAATTTTTATTTCAAGTGGCGATGCTAACGAGCCCGCAGTGCTAAAACAGCGACGCTGACAAGCTCGCGGTGCCAAAACAACGACGCTGACAAGCTCACGATGCCAAAACAACGACGCTGACAAGCTCGCGGTGCCAAAACAGCGACGCTAACGAGCCCTCGTTGGAATTTCCTATGTGTAAAGAAAAATGCAGAAATTTCAAGAAAAAAGTTAGAATTAATGATATCCAGCCCTCCATCTAGCGCCAAATGTGCGAACCCTTCTCCTAGTACCTGCAAAACAACATGAATAAACTAGTTAGACAAGGAATTACAAGCTAAAACAAGGATTCCCCATGAAATCCATTTGAAAACTCAAATTAGGAAGGAAATATTGAAGAACACAATGCAAATGATAAAAACAAGATAAAATCCTAATTAGAAAAGCAAACACTTGATTCCATGGGGGAATTGGTGCCAATTTGATGTGAAAATTGGCCCTTTCCCAATTCCTATGATGAAGTCTTGATGTGTTGAAGGTGATCTTGATCCACTTTGATGAAAGATAAGGACTCCAAGCCAAATCTGCAAAAGAACCTAGTTATTTAAATCAATGGTGTGAAACTTGATAGATATTTGAGCATGGTAACTTTACTCAAATTGTAGATGGATAAATGAGGAGAGGAGCTCTTCATTTATAGGATTTCAAGATGAATGAAAGTCCAAATTTGAGCAATGTGGGACTAACATTCATCCAATGATATGGTGCCACTTGTCAAGCTATGGATGGATGATGGTTGTGCAAGATTTGGGGTTTGTGCCAATAAATGCCAATATTTGAAATTCAAATTTATTGAAATGACATGTAAGAGGGAAGGGAAAAATGCAATAAATGCCACTTGGCTCAAGGAAAAGGACATGTAAGAGATCTTAAATGCTTTGTTGGATGTACATGTTGACTTAGAATTTTTGAATTCAAATTGAGAGAATATTCCAAAAAATGCCTTGTGAGGAAAATAGAGATTTAATAAATGAATTAAATCTATTTTCATGTGCAACTTGCATTATCTAGAGGATGTGACATGAGATGAGGTTAAATTAATCAAGGGTTAATTAATTTAACAGAGATTTGATGATGTGACTTATTTGACTTAGATTTATGGATTTATTTAAATCAAATAAGAGAGGAATATGATAAGAGGCTAATTAAATAAGGATTTTGATTTATTTAATTAAAAGAGATGGTGTTAGATTAAATCAAATACTATTTTTATTTCCATGCACTTTTTTTTGTATCTTTTCCAGGTTGGTCGTTATTCCAAATTTGTCCCAATGGGTGTTTTGGAGATTACTTGGACGTTTTGGCAGTTGGAAGGGTGAAACTTGAATATTTGCACTTCATTTTAGTACCATGTCATCTTATTTTCTACTTATGAACATTTTGCATTCTCTTCTTTTACAATCATTGGGTTATTGCAATAAATGAACTGAGATAAAGTTCCATCAGGGGGGTTTCTTGCATAATAATCTGATTAGAGTGTGCATGCATTTTGATCTCCATCTCCATCTTGATTTGTTGATAGCTCACATGGGTTATTTGGTTTCTTAGTTTCTTTTGGCCACATTTTTGCTCTAGCTTGACACATATGAGATTCACATCGGTTCCCACTTAGATTGAGAGTTTATATTTCTTGATCCGCATTGGTTCAAATCATTCTCAATTTGAGGGCCATGTTTTTATGGTTAATGTTCTAGAGTCTTTATGTTACTCCTTCCCATGGAATATTTTTAGTCTCAGTTTGGCATCGGCATCGAGATACACAGTTTCCAGATTGTGTCATCATCTCATCTACTGTTGCTTCATAGATTCTAGGGTTGTTCCAGTTTGTAATTTTTCAAGTGTTTCGTGGCATCGGGTCTGTTGTCGCTTCATTATGATTCTGTTTGTGGTTTCTTGTAGACAAAAGTATCTTTCATTGCTTGTCGGATTATGGTTCTAGTGTTACTCCACAGTGTTCTTCCAGTGATTTTTTGCAACAATCATCTCATTGTAGGGGGGTTTTGTCCCACTGGGTTTTCCTTCTCTACCTCATTATTGCATTTGTACATGGGTACTTGATTAGGCCTTGTTGTCGGTACCCATTCATGCTTTATTGCATTCATCTTAGTTTTAGGTGCATTCCTTTTTTTAGTCTCCCTAAGTTGCACTTATGGGGGAGTGTTAGTGTAATTAATATTTAATTACACTTGCATAACTTTACTTAGGTAGTATTTTAATTCCTAGGTTAATTATTCTCTTCCTTATCTTGTTGAGCTATCTTGTTGCTCAAGATAAGATTAGGGTTATGCATCTTTGCTTTTATAAAGAAAATCATATCTTGTAATTAAGAATTCCTAAATAATATTATTTTGCACATCTTTTTGCAAAGCTCTTTCTTTTTCTATTTTTCTCTTTTGTGGAAGGCTTTTCTGGTTTGCATTTTAGATCTTGGTTTCTAACAATTTGTACCTCTAAAATTCATAGGAAGATCACTAATTCAATAGCAATCTCTGGAGCTGTTAGTTAATTGGTCATTGCTTTATAGGGCATCTCAGGGTCATTTTTCATAATAAGTTACAATAACCAATCTATTTGCTAGCAAATTTTTGGTGACTCTGCTGGGGAAAGAATTGAAGTACCGGTGTTTTCTAATATTTTCTTTTCTTAGAAATATGGAGGTACCTCCCCGAGGATGGAGGTTGGTGACTCTGTTATTTGGAATCTTCCTAGAAAATATTTTTGGTGGAATACTTAGCCTTTCTTTTTCTAAATCTGCATTATGGTGTTGGTTTCAGCCCAACCATGGTTTGCTCAATTTGGTCCTTTGGTGCTGCTACAATATTCAAACTTTCTTGCAAGTTCAAGAAAGAATTTTCCAAAGTTTAATGGAGAAGACTCATAGGTTTCACATGATCACATTCAAGCCTTCGTAGTAGCTTGTGGCATTTTGGGGGTAAGAGAAGAAAATGTTTTTGTCAGATTATTTTTGAATCTCTCATTAGAGCTATGTAGTTTGGTTTCAATCTTTAGAAGATGGATAAATTACTAACTCAGATAACATAGAAAAAAAATTTCTTGGAAGATTTAAACCAGTAGTTGATGCATGTGCGCTTTCATATCACTTTCTAAACATCAAAAAGAAAGATGGTGAATCTATAAGGGAGTTTGTAGAATAGTTTGATAGATGTCTACAAAAGATTCCTCATAATCTTCAGCCAAGTAGAGAGTTGCAAATGACCATTTTCATTGGATAATTACATCCTGATGTTGGATTCCTCTTGAAGCGAAGTAAGGTAAGTGATCTTGAGATTGCAAAACAAGAAGTTGTTAATATTGAAGATGATTTTATTTTATCTGGGGTGTGGAAGAAAGATAAGGTTTGCACAAAATGGTATGGTTCAAAGGTATAAAACTTCAAATTTTCAAAAAATGAATTCATCAAATCTATTTCTCCCTACAGTTGAATGTTCCAATCTCATAATTTTTTATCAATTTTTTTTTAGAAAATGAAGTGATGTGAGGACTAAATCTTTTGATGCTGAAATTTATAATCTTAATTGTGAGATAGACGAAGATGATTCTAATTCTTCTAGTGATGAGGAAGATTACTCTCCTTGTAAGAAATCGATAGGTATGACATCTTCTACTTTGGCTACAACAAATACTAAAGATTCATCTGTTGTTATGGATAGTCCAGGGTATGTGAAGGATCATCATGGAAAAAACAAGCCCTTAAGTGGCAAAAAAATTAGAAAAATTAGAGTTAGGCAACTTGACATAAAAATTTGAATAAGTTATCTATATTATTTCAAAAATATGAATAGAATTTTTAGAAAATTGAATGTAGTTTCTAAACTACTAGGTTTATTTAAAAAAATAATAATCTATTTGGTGAAAATTTGAAATTTCAATGCGTAATACTTAAATTTGGAAAAAATAAAGTAGGTGTCGTCTGACCACCCTAACCACAATAAAATGATAATATTTTTTTATAATATTTTAGATATAAGTAGAGGACTCATGTCGATGTGATGCATATTTTTTTGTAATTTTTTCCAAGTAAATAATTAATTATGATTTTTTTATTACAACTTTTAAAAAATAAAAAAACTCGTATGTCTAACCACCTTACTTGGTCAAACCTTCATGATTTTTTTTTTTTAAAATCCTATAGTATGCAAAGCATAGAATGTGACACATGTTTTGGATTCAAAATATTTGATACCTTTTGAAAGCTATAGATGTTTTTCAATCAGCCTATCAATTAGGACTTTAGTTGTAATTCAAATAGAAAATAAATAATAATTATGTATTAAATTGAAAATAAAGCATAATTTATATTGGTGGAAAGTTGAGAATCTCCTTTAAAAACACTTTTCGTTTCATCAATTTTGGGTTAAAAAAAGTCGTTAGCCACATACCCTACAAAAACCCATCATATCGCCACTTTTTGGCCCATCATTATCCTGCACATACCCTCCAAAATTAAACAAAAGTGAATAACTGTTGATGACTCCTTATGCTCCATAAATTGAAACTTTCAAATATGAAAGTATTGAGATACATTTATCAAATGATTTGGTTGACATGAAAGTAGAAGTTCAATTTTAGAAAAAGAGGATGCCAACAAGTTATCAGAAATAGAGGTAACTAAATTTTCAGATGCCTTTTCTTCTTGTTTGCAACTTGATTATGAACCGCTTAAGTTTGTTCATGAAATTCTTGAAGGAAAGGCAACAGAAAATGAGGTAATTAATCATCCCATTTCTGAATCTTTTCATTTTAAAGATAATATTATACAAGATTCAATTTTTTTAGATCCATCATTTGAGTCAATACATGGGATGGATAAAAGTGAAGAAGAGATTGAGATAGATGAATTAGCAGTTGAATCTAATAAGTTTTTTGATACACATACTACAAATTGGGGTCCAAAACTTTTAAACAATGCATTTAATTCCACATGTAGTGACCAAGAAGTTTCTTTATCTCATGATTTGTACATGGGGTGTCCAATTTGAGGGCTGGTTTCTTTTTGTTAAGAAAATCAATTACAAAGCAATATTAAATTTGATGTGGTACAGAAAATTTTTGGTGACCCTATACAAGGCAATGACAATGTGAATCATTTAGTTGTAGAGGAATACAATAAAGAGTGGCTTATTGAACATCAAATTTTATTCAAGACATTTTCACAAGATTCTTGTGTTATCTTTTTGATGGCAGCAGTCACAAGTTGATAGTTGGCTATGCACACAATTTTTATCCACCCAACATTGTTTCGCACATGTAGCTACTTCTCCCAGCCTATTAATGGATTTGTATGATCAATTTGGAGGCCATTTGAAGGTAGGGTCTTCCTACCATGTATTAAATTGGAGTTTTTGTTGTGTTGGTAATTAGTTTCCTTTCCTGCTTGGTTACATTTTTGGCTTGTTTTTTCTTCATTTCTTCCTTGCTCTTTGACTTTGTTCCAATGGATAAGCACTGATCTATACCAGAGATGCTAGAGTTATCTTCATTTTCATAGAAAATGAATTCCCCAGATAGAGCCACTGTTACCCCTATTTTTGGCCATTAAAAATTTGAAACTTTTCCTACCAAAATACCATTTGAGCCTATGACAGATGTTCAATATGATTTTCATTGTGCATTATTTGTGGTAAATGGCCACATTATTAGATAGAAGTCTTGTGTTTAAATTGACCTTTAAGTATACATATCAAATGATCACAGTGCATACTTACAAGTGAACCAAAAGTATAATAGAAAGGGTTCATTCTATTATTGGTATCTCGCTGACATGAAAGGCTACCTAACTATTCAAGTGGCTATTGATTGGTGCTATTGAAAATATTTAGTATATGCATTTGGTGGCTATGTGAGTCCATGAAATCAATGTAAAAAAATGATTCATTAAAAATAAAAGTGATGTCAAATGAGCTGCAATTTTTATTCCACTCATCGGCCTTTTGTAAAGACAAAGGTTTCTCTCAGATGATACTGTTAGTGTGAAATACATTAAATTGTGGAAGCAACAATAACAACATGCCTTCGAATACCAGGTCGAGACTCAAATTGGCTGCAATAATGTCTAATAGTGATCTTGGCTAAAATAAAGAGAATTTAGGAAAGGTGCGTAATGTGAGTTATTTCAATCCATATAATGATGATTGTTAATTCAAATAGCAAGAGAAGATATGAGCTCTTTTATTTCAAAAAGAGATAAAAAGTTTCCTTTATGGACTCTTGTTAGATAGTGAACCACTAACACAGTGAAACAAAGGCATAGAATAAAGCTTTTGTTGGATGGTGGAATTTTGTTTAAGTATGCTAACTTGAGTGACATTTTGTATGGTTCACATAACCACCAAAAAGGCCACCCCACTATTAAAAACTTGGATGATGAAGGTAGAAGTTGGAAGATAACGGTGCTCGAATGAAGTTTTATAACCTTGTGAGTTCACCGCCACACAAGTTATAAAGTTTCCTCAGGTGTCGTTTGTGGCAGATTACTTTCTAAACATTTACAATTCAATATATGCATTTCCCTTATCATGGTTTTTGAGAAAAATAGCTTGAGGCTGAAACATTTTCATTGAAAGCGCAAGATAAATATTTAAAGGTAGTTTTCTACACATGTTAATGATGATGCTAATGCACCAATGGGAATATGTATATCAAGGAAATTTTTCACCTAAGAGACATGGATCTTAATGATGGTGAAGGAGTGACTATGTGCAAACCTGAAGCTACATCTGAGCTTTGATTATCCCAATTTTATAGGTATTTGGAGTCACGTTATGCAACTCAAGATCTTTCATTTCATCGCATAAAGAGTAATAGTTTTGATCCATTATTGTTTGGGATTGGTGGAGTTGAACAAGAGTTTCCATGATGAAATAGATGTTAAATGATGAAATCTTGAATCATGCAGAAGATTGATATGTTAAAAGAGTCTCAAAACATTATGTAGGCATTGGAAGCCATGATCGTCAAGACATTACTGTCGCCCATTCTAATTGATAGCATTGAACTATAAAAGGTGGATGGTCTGAAATCGATCATAATAAATTGTTTGGGATTTGAAAGCTCCAAGATCACACAAGGAAACAGATTGGGAGGCAATGCAATTCAACTTAACCTTTCACAATTTTCATCGGGCTTATAGCAATCACTTGGGTGGTAGACACACAAACTACATTGAGATGCCAATAGTAAGAAGAATATATTCAATGAGTTACTTCATCGCTGGTAGTATAATGTTGCTGACAATATGTTAATGGAAAAACTTATGATAATAACTTTTCCACAAAAATTCAGCTTGTAGAGCTATTTTAAACCTAGAAGATATGTTTTGTAAACAATGCTCATGCTACATTTGTTGTCATTTGGATGACGATAAAGATCTCAATGTTTGGCTTGCTTATTCCTCAAATTATTTTGATGAAGATATTTCAGGTGGCTTTCTTGTCATATTGAGTATGCTTCCAAGCATAGAAATGTTGAGATAATTAAGGTTGAGTGACACTTATAGCTAGATATAAACTATTGTTGAGCATTTTATAGAAGAGTTGGTGGGTTTAGTGGATTGTGGGAAAGGAAGTTAAACATTACAAAAGATTCTTGAGGAGTGGATCTTCTTTGCTATCATCTCTCTCATTCATCGACCCTAAAGGAAGCAATTATAAATGTGTTTTGGTTATTTAAGAAGAACGTTTATTATCCCCGACATCCTCATGAATGGGTGATGATAGAGAAGTGATTTTATTAGTTGAAGAAGAAATGTTTAATTTCAAGATCAATTATAAAAGTGGTTACAAGAAAGGCAGAATATATTACAATTATTTTATCTATTGCCTCGGGAGTGACCATAGAGTCAATTGCATTTTAATGATTCTTTAAAAGAACTAGTTTTGTAATTATTGATGATTGAAACTTCTAGAAAAGGGGAGGTGATTCATTTTACCATGCGAATGTTATAAATGGGAGATTTTGGTTCAAAAAGTGGGATCTTTTGGTCGCTATTGGAACAAGGGAAACTTCTGAGTGATTTCTCAAGGAAGATGGTATTTTTTTTAGTTTATTTTATAGTGCTTCTTTCATACTTAGCCATTTTTTATAGGCATTATGGAGTCTTTGAACTCTTATTTCATCAAATAAATAAGGAGATGATTTGATCTTTGTCTCTATTTTGTCTTCTTTCAATTATTATTTTCCTATTTGAAATTAATATCTTTCTTTGGTGAATACTCTGTTGTGGTTGGTTGTGGATGAACATGTTAAAGGATCTATGAGTCTTGTTCATTTAAATCTGTTGTCATGATTGGAAGAAGTTGTTGCATATTATCTTGATCTTTATTTGTAGGTGTGTAGTAGATGACCTGTGTGTCATTTGTTTCCATATGCTTCTTATTTCAAATCTATCATTGCATTTGTGTCATTTTTATGCGCAAATGTTTGTTTTCCTTTACTACTTTTTGGTTAAAAGCACACCTTAGTTTTGTTTTCAGTCTCTTCTAATTCATTGAAGATTATAAGAGGGAGTTGTACCTCTAAAATTTAGAGGAAGATCGCTAATTCAATAGTGATCTTTGGAGCTATTAGTTAATTGGTCATTGTTTTATAGGGAATCTTAGGTTCATTTTTTATAATAAGTTACAATGACCAATCTATTTGCTAATAATAATCATTAAGCATACCATGATCTTCCTGATTTGACGTGTGTAGTTGTCCTTGATTTACAAAGAATACATTCTCACTTCCACCTTTGTCCTCTTGAATAGCTTGACATGCACACTTAGCTTCTTCCTTGCAACAATCAAAACAACACATGGTCAAATCATCATTTTCAAAATTCTATTGTCTTAAAAATTCATTAATTATTTGTTCTTTCTCAACTATGGAAATAACATTTGTAGATGTTTGTGATAATGGTATTGGAAGATCAAAGATTATTTAAGTTGCATTCATTAGGTAGAGGGGAAATAAAAATATCACTTTGTGTTAGCATGATTTCCCCACCAATTTCTTCTTTTGTTTTTAAATTTGAAAGCGAGGGTCTAAGGGTGACAACCCCCAGTAGGGTCAAAGGGTAGTACCCCTTACGGGGTCTTAGGGAAACGCCTTGGGTGCACTCCCTGTCATGATATAGTGCAGGGTCGAGGGGTAGAGCCCCCTCCACCAAGCACATTTTTCTTCTTATGTGACCTTCAGATTCTTCATTTTTGAATCATTTTTCCTTGAAAAGTGATGTGTTTGAACTACCTTGAAAATGGAACATTTTTATTGTTTTTATGCTGTTTCTTCAAAATTGCTTCTTGCCTATTAACTCACAACAATTGGTGTTGATATATAAATGGTTTTAACTTCTAAGATCTACCTACAAAATTTAACAATGCATCTATATGATTTAAATAATGCAAATTAGGACTAATAACCAAGGAAAGGCTAGCAATTGTGTGGGATTTCATCCTAATGCATTGGTCCTAACTCAACTCACAAAGCTAACATGCCTTTGACACCTCTCCTTGGTAACAACACCAAAATGATAGGCCAACACTAGGGTGAAGAATAAACTAGGTTCAGCTTGGTCTAAGTGTCAATCCGGGGATCATAAGCTTGTGAAAGGTGTCATGGTGATCTACACAAGGGCCATAGGTAGAAATTTGAGTGGGAAAGAAATGCATAAAGAACACACAAAATACTAGAAATCAAATTGAATGTTTTTGGTTTATGTCTTACTGCCATAATTGCACCAATTAACAATGATAGTAACAACAACAATTTTTTAATAGAAAATAAAACACACTTCACCAAATCAAAAATATTAAAATCAAAATTTAATGAAATATTGCATTCCAAACTTAAATCACAAAATATTCTTTCAAACTAAACTATAATAAAGATGCTATAATTTAAATTACACAACTATTAAAGTTTGAAATCTATTGAAATAAAATCAAATGAAAAATAAATAACACACAAAAATATTAACAATAAAAAGAAATGTCAATGTGCTTCACCAGGGAGTGGGCCCTTGCTCTATGGTTTGCAGGTGAGAAGATCTATTACAATAGCACAAGAATTTGTAGCACTTGGAATATTTCTTCATTCACAAACAAGAAGCATTTTTGCATTATATCTATTGTTACTAGTTTACATCACACACATATATATATGTTGAGTTTGTAACTGCTCATAACTAAAGTAATATTAAATTAAACAGTTTGTTTCAATAAACTAGTGAGAAATGGATCATGTAAATCCTTGAGTACTGGCCATGAATCAAAAATAGATCTATTATAATAGTGGGCAGAAATAGAATGTCTTTCGCCATGGTTTTCTCCACCATCTACATGTTCAATAGTCATAACTAAAGAGGATGAAAAAATTCCATCGTAGAACCTTGGTCATTGGTCACAAATTGTTCTATTATAAAAATGATAAAAATAGGAAACATTAAGATTTTTCAGTTTTCTCCAAACAACTAGTGGATACATCTTTATTCATGGGTTCTTATGTTGATTCAAATCTTGTACACAGTCAACACCATGGAGGTAACTAACACCACCTTGGAGAATAACATCATCTTTTGAAAAGATAATAGAAATAAATTGTGGGTGAGAAAGTAATGCATAGAAGTTCTTGACTAGAAAGTGATAGGAAGATTTGCACCCTTAAATCTGCATGTTACAATATATATATTTTCTTGACATAGTGGAAGAAATATGAGTAAATACAATCTGATATTATTTATTCACATATTTTATCTAAAACTAAATTAAAGATCACTTATATGTATTAAATCATATGCAACATAAAATGGTAAAATGGTATGATATGGAACGAAAATGGAATGTGGGGATGAGTATGAAGGTGCATGAAATAGGCCAAAATATGACATAAAATAGAACATAATTGGCTCTCATCACAAGAGTTCAACTATGAATTTTTATTCATATTATGCCAAAATCTAGATATGTGTTTGAATGATTTATAACATAAAAATATTTTGAATTCCTTTGAAGATTGCACCATTTATGTGGAGTTATAGGGTTTCCCTTGATTAAGCAGAGATAGATTTTTATTGGAGACTTGTCCATCTAAAGAATTTTCCATTTACATGATTGTCCTTAGGTTTTAAATTAGATCTCTTCAAAACCCTTTAATCTTTTGCATTTTATTTGAATTTGGGATAGTACTAAGGAAAAGGCATCATTCAAGATTTTATATTTGATGCAATATAAGATTTTTTAGATCTCAGATTTGGGAATACAGTTAGGGTTTGCATTTATCTTCAAATTTTATAAAACCATTATTTGAGTTTTATAGCTTTCATTTTTTTACCATAAATGACCTTTGTGATTACCAGCAAATCGCATCAACAACTAAGCTATTTTTCCAAGTCAAGACCTAACAATCCTGAACCTTGGGGTTATTTTTTGAAGTTTTCCTGAAGAAAGTTACCTTTCAAGAGAGATAGAACACTTGTGTTTTATCTATGTTGTATAGTGCAAAAAAAATATTCAATAGGTTCCTTGGAAGAAATCCTAGCCACTTAAGGTAGATTTGGGATGGTGCACAAGAAATATGTTCCTCTATTTAATTGATCAAATTATGCATTCTAGAAGACAATTATAGAAGGTTTTCTAGTTTCTCTTGGATTTGAAATCTGGAAGTCTGTTGAGACTAGATATACTATACCTACAAGTGGTTCAAGCACTGATAATGAGATCAAGGCCTACAAAAGAAATGGTAAAGAAAGGTATGCTCTCTTAAGCGGTCTTGCTAATTCTAAATTGGTGAAAGTTATGAATCTAAAAATTTATAGAGAAATTTGGGTAAAGTTAGAAAGCATTTATGAAGTAGATGATTGGTGCAGAGCACCATAGCTCTTAATGGGAAAATGATGCAAAGAGTTAGATGTTGAGTCTTTTGATTGTAATAAGGTCTTAAAGACCATTTTTTATGTCTTTGGAGTCAATTTAGGTTGTTTGTACTGGTTTGGGAGTCATTTTGACTCAATTTGGTAAATTTGGTAAAGTTGCACAAAAAGTTGCAAAGTTGTAAAGCAACTTTTGCACTTTTTGCATTTTCTTGGAAGTTGAATGGTTGTACCTTCAAAAGGTAGTTGTATTTGTTTGGTTTTGGTTAGAAAACCATAAATATATCATGTAATGGTCAAATCAAGGTTCTGAAGGTGATTTTGTAAGTTGAACATCAATAAAGTATTGGTTTCTTACATTTTTCTATTGTAATTTGCTGCTACAGGAGGTTTTACAACCTGCAAGTGGTCTCAAATTGATTGGATTTGATGTGGAATTGAATGTAATTTCCAAAAAACTTGGTCTCATTGAATTTCATTAAGTTTTTAGCGTTTTAGAAGCAATTTACTCTAAATTGCTTTTAAAACCTAGGTTTTGGTGTTTTGAGAGAATAAAATGAGGTTTTGAGCCATTCCATTAGTGAAATGGCCTGATAACTAGTGGAATGGTAGTAATTAGGATTTTTATTTTATTTTGTGAAGTTTTCAAGAGTAGGGGTTGAGGATTTGGGAAAATAGGTTGATGCCCTAGTTGATTAAACTCATGTTTTTAAGCAATTGAGATGCATAAGAGATAGGGTTTGTGGAAAAGCTTTGTATAAATTGTTTTGGGTGATGGAAAATGCTTGTGTAGACCATATTGGACATTTTTTGGCTGGAGGCATGAGAGTTTTAGGTTTGGGTTGTAAAAACCACATTGTGACCTATCAAAACAAGCCTAATTAGGCCTGTATGCAAGCATAAATATATCATGTAATGGTCGAATCAAGGTTCTGAAGGTGATTTTGTAAGTTGAACATCAATAAAGTATTGGTTTCTTACATTTTTCTATTGTAATTTGCTGCTACAGGAGGTTTTACAACCTGCAAGTGGTCTCAAATTGATTGGATTTGATGTGGAATTGAATGTAATTTCCAAAAAACTTGGTCTCATTGAATTTCATTAAGTTTTTAGCGTTTTAGAAGCAATTTACTCTAAACCGCTTTTAAAACATAGGTTTTGGTGTTTTGAGAGAATAAAATGAGGTTTTGAGCCATTCCATTAGTGAAATGGCCTGATAACTAGTGGAATGGTAATAATTAGGATTTTTATTTTATTTTGTGAAGTTTTCAGGAGTAGGGGTTGAGGATTTGGGAAAATAGGTTGATGCCCTAGTTGATTAAACTCATGTTTTTAAGCAATTGAGATGCATAAGAGATAGGGTTTGTGGAAAAGCTTTGTATAAATTGTTTTGGGTGATGGAAAATGCTTGTGTAGACCATATTGGACATTTTTTGGCTGGAGGCATGAGAGTTTTAGGTTTGGGTTGTAAAAACCACATTGTCTTCTATTTAATTGATCAAATTATGCACTCTAGAAGACAATTATAGAAGGTTTTCTAGTTTCTCTTAGATTTGAAATCTGGAAGTCTGTTGAGACTAGATATACTATACCTACAAGTGGTTCAAGCACTGATAATGAGATCAAGGCCTACAAAAGAAATGGTAAAGAAAGGTATGCTCTCTTAAGTGGTCTTGCTAATTCTAAATTGGTGAAAGTTATGAATCTAAAAATTGCTAGAGAAATTTGGGTAAAGTTAGAAAGCATTTATGAAGTAGATGATTGGTGCAGGGCACCATAGCTCTTAATGGGAAAATGATGCAAAGAGTTAGATGTTGAGTCTTTTGATTGTAATAAGGTCTTAAAGACCATTTTTTATGTCTTTGGAGTCAATTTAGGTTGTTTGTATTGGTTTGGGAGTCATTTTGACTCAATTTGGTAAATTTGGTAAAGTTGCACAAAAAGTTGCAAAGTTGTAAAGCAACTTTTGCGCCTTTTGCATTTTCTTGGAAGTTGAACGGTTGTACCTTCAAAAGGTAGTTGTATTTGTTTGGTTTTGGTTAGAAAACCATAAATATATCATGTAATGGTCGAATCAAGGTTCTGAAGGTGATTTTGTAAGTTGAACATCAATAAAGTATTGGTTTCTTACATTTTTCTATTGTAATTTGCTGCTATAGGAGGTTTTACAACCTGCAAGTGGTCTCAAATTGATTGGATTTGATGTGGAATTGAATGTAATTTCTAAAAAAACTTGGTCTCATTGAATTTCATTAAGTTTTTAGCGTTTTAGAAGCAATTTACTCTAAACCGCTTTTAAAACCTAGGTTTTGGTGTTTTGAGAGAATAAAATGAGGTTTTGAGCCATTCCATTAGTGAAATGGCCTGATAACTAGTGGAATGCTAGTAATTAGGATTTTTATTTTATTTTGTGAAGTTTTCAGGAGTAGGGGTTGAGGATTTGGGAAAATAGGTTGATGCCCTAGTTGATTAAACTCATGTTTTTAAGCAATTGAGATGCATAAGAGATAGGGTTTGTGGAAAAGCTTTGTATAAATTGTTTTGGGTGATGGAAAATGATTGTGTAGACCATATTGGACATTTTTTGGCTGGAGGCATGAGATTTTTAGGTTTGGGTTGTAAAAACCACATTGTGACCTATCAAAACAAGCCTAATTAGGCCTGTATGCAAGCGTAGCAACAGATTTTTGAGGGTTATGTTCAAAAGAAACCCCTTCTACTTTTCAGGTATGTTATTAAAGGGCTTAATGGGTATCCAAAAATATTTTTAGATTCTAGGTTGGAGGTCTTATCTGAAATTTATGACAAAAATACCATATTTATTGTGTTATAAGGCATAGTGTCAACTTGTGAAGAAAAATCATTTGTTTGAGGTATTAGGAATTTTTTAAATGATTGATTGAGTTATTTAGTGTGTTCCCACCCTTCTCTACATAAATTTTTTATCAGATCATAGGTCTGATCTAAAGAAGGGAGAGAAAGTGTGAAACGAGGAAAGTGTGAAGGAAAAGGTGAACAAAATGCCTCCAAAAGGGAAAACTATTGTTAGAGAAGTGAATGAGTTGAAGGAAAAGCATGATAGAGAGATGAGAGAGTTGAAAGAGAGGATTTCTACTCTAGAAACACATCAGAAGAGAGGTATGGTCATGGGTGATGAGAGTGACTCTGAAGAAGAAGAGGAAGAGGAATTGGATCCTGCTAATCAGAGGATGGCTAAGTTGCTAAGAGCAGTCAAGGAAGATAAATCCAAGGTGAAGATTGAGGTTCCTAAGTATGGAGGTAACTTGAATGATGAATAAATTTTAGATTGGATTGTAGCACTTGAAAATTATTTTGAGTGTGAGGATGTACCTGAGGAGCAAAGGGTGAATATTGCAAAAAAAATGTTGAAGGGTCATGCACTATTATGGTGGGATTATGAGCAATCTGAAAGGAGGAAGAGAGGTAATTCAAACATTATTTTTTGGGATAGAATGGTGGCTATAGAATTAAGGGTGAGCTCTTACCATCTGATTATGCAATTCAAATGTTTAAGAAACTTCAAGGGCTAAAACAAAAAGAAATGGATGTCAAAGCCTATATTGAAGAATTTATAAGTTGAGTATAAGGGCGGGTCACATGGAGGATGAAGTGGAGAAGGTTGCTAGATATCTGAGTGGATTAAGATTCAACATCCAAGATGAGTTAACTTTTGAAAATCCAAGGATAGTTGAGGAATATTATCAAATGGCACTAAGGGCTAAAGAAAAACTCAAGAGAAGGAAAGATAAGCAAACTAGGGGCGGAGGTAGCAATAATAGAGGAAGAGGTTCCTTTTCTACTCTAAGGAAATCCTATGAAAGTCAAGAAGATACAAGAAAGGAAAAAGAACAAGTGTTGATGCAAGAGGTGGATTTAGAGGTGGTAGTGTGTATGTTAGATATATGCAATCAAATTGAAACAAAACACACAATTAATAGAACTTTAAACTGAAAGAAAGCTAATTAATTTGAAAGAGTAACAAATGGAGCTTCTTCAGAGCCATTACATCTTTCTCTATCCCCAGAGATTTGTTCGAAGCTGCTGCTCTCAGATTGTGTAAGCTTGGCTTCTCCAAATGGAAATTTGTAGAATGAGTATGCAAAGGAAGGAGCTTCTATATGCTGTATGCTAACGAAATGAAAGTTTTGACATGGATATGCACAGGGGTAACGAATTATGCACAGAGGTAACAGATTGTGAATGCCATGCCATGATATGCTATGCTATAAAATGAGAATGCTATGAATGCTGTGAATTCTAAAAAGGCTTATACTATTTGCAATTTGGCTATAGTTATTCTACCGAAAGCTTCTATATGATTTCAAAGACCCGACAGTCTTATTTATAGCTTTTTGCAGGCACAATCCTGGTTGGCAAAGATCAACGGTTGTAAGGTTGTCTGGTAGATTTGAATGGTGAGAGATGGAGAGGTTGAGAAGAAGATGGAAGAGGTTGGGAGGTTGGAGAGAAGAATGGAAGCCTGTCTTCAACCCATGGGAACAAGCTTGCACAGAAACAGAGGAATTTAATTTTTTGTTTTGGCAGTTTGTTTCACGGCTGTTGAAGATAATGCAAATATTAAATAAATAAATTTATTTAATTTCATTTATGTGAGTTTGATTTTTGATTTTAGCACTATGGAAGATTAAATTAAATATTTTGGAATATTTAATTGTGATGTGACTTTAAAAAAATTAATTAAATATTTTGGAATATTTAATTATGAATGGATATTAGAAGAATTTAATTAAATATTTTGGAATATTTAATTGTAATGTGACTTTTGAAAAATTAATTAAATATTTTGAGATATTTAATTATGAATGGATATTAGAAGAATTTAATTAGAAGAAAGGAATATTTAATCTTTATTTGAATAAAATATTCAAGCCAAGATTATTGATAATTAATATAAATAAATCATAATGTTTATTTAATTAATTAAGAAATGAATACGAAAAGATGATTAAATAAACTTATTTATTTAATCGAAATGAAAGAATGAACAAATATAAATAAATTATTTTAAATTTATTTATACGCAGATGGAATTCAGAGATTTAATTAAATATTAAAAATATTTAATTAATTACCAGACAATGTGATGTGACCATTTTTAGGTGTATATAGGTAGATCAAGCTTTAGAGGCAGATTTGGACATCAAGGAAGAGGCTCACAAGGATTCACAAGAAGGTGCTATCAATGCAAAAAGTTTGGACATCAAGCATGGCAGCACAATAAAGATCAGGCCTCTAGTTCACATGGAGGTGAAAGAAGAACACAATTGGTACAAGAAGAGGATACTGAGAGTGTAAACTCTCCATCACAACATGTTGCTTCTAAAGTTGGGGAATCAGTAATGATAAGGAGAAAACTCATCAAGGTATCAAAGGAGAAGGAGCCATCACAAAGAAGGAAACTCTTCAAAAAAACTTGTAAGTGCATGGGTAAGGTATGTAAGGTTGTGATTGATTCAGGAAGCACAGATAACATGGTTTCTAATGAGATGGTTGAGAAACTTAAGTTTCCTAGGATACCACATGATACTCCTTATAAAGTTTATTGGTTGAATGAGGGTCAGTATGTTTTGGTTAATGAGAAAACTTGGGTGGAGCTCAATAGGAGGGTATAAGGACAAAATTCTATATGATGTGTTACCTATGGATGCATGTCATTTGTTGCTACAGAGGCCTTGGAAATTTGATAGGCATGCTTTGTATGATGGGAGAAGAAATGCTTATGAGATAAACAAAGATGGGATATCTTATACCTTAACACCATTGATGGAAGAGGATAAAGAACAAACAAAAGGGGATAATATAATGATGGTTGGTAGGAAAGAGTTTATAAAGGTAGAGGAAGAGAAGGATAGAGACCTTACAACCACTCTTACACTTGGAGGAATTAAAACAACAGACTTGAGGAATGGTTTGATTTTGGAAGGAAATGATATTGAGTTGGTGTCAAAATCTGATTTGTTGAAGATCAAAGATGAATTGTGTTGGAAAAATGAAGAAAATCTCATTTTTTTATTTTGTGTTGTCATTGATGTCACCATGATATATGAGTCACAACTACAAGATCAAGTCTAAATTTGTTTTGGTATTTTGGTCCTGTATCTAAACCGGTATAATGCTTATATCCTCTAGTATTTTGGTCCACAATTATTTGCTGGTGATTATTGCTGCTTATGGTTTTTCGAAATGGTGCATGGATGTTGTAAGCACGTACATTCAAGATCTCACATATTTAGATGCTTGTATGGTGTATCCGAATTACTCTATTGATTTTGCTATTAGGTCTATCCTTGGCCAATCTAATGGATGATTTGTGTAATGGTGAATTAATTTTTGTTTTGTGGATATATGTGTGACCTATCTTAGGTACATGTCGACATGATGTAGCGTTTTGGGCGTTTGAATTTAGTTTGGGAAGTGTTTGTGAAAGATTGTAGCCAACAATCAATATTTTTGGTGAATAAGAAGTGCATCTAATTAGGTCGACCTAATTGATGCTTGCAGAGAGATCATATATATATATATATATTGGATAGTTTTTGAAGATTGAGTATGAGATGATTATGTTGTGAATGAAAATGTGAAGAAGAGAGAATATGTTGAAGTGTGTCAAGTCAGCTTACTAAGCTTCATTGGAACTGAATCTACACTCACTAGGTGTACTTTATCAGTTCATTTTCTGGCTGTAAGCCATTTTGTCATTGTAATTCTATAGGCAATGAGCCTTTGTATTTGGATAGTGAGACATGGTAGTTAGCCACCCCATTTTGTAATATCTTATAACTAATTATACTATATTGTGAGCTAACACTCACCATGGCTTTTCCCATTTTGGGTTTTCCACATAAAATTCTTGGTGTTCATGTGCTTTGTGATTTCATATTTTGTTAATGCTTTTACTTATCTTTGTTGTTGTATGCATTGGAATAATTGGATTGTATATGATCTGAAAATTTAAGAAGATACTGATTCACCCCCCTCTCAGTATCTTGGATATTCAACAATTGGTATCAGAGCTTGGTTCCTCTAGATAAGCTTAACAGCTTGAGGGAGATCCTGAAGATGGAAGAAATGAATGATAAAGAACTTCAGACCACACTTGAAGATCTTGATAAAGTTGAAAGAGAAAACAACTCGATCTGAAAGAGAGTCTTGAAGATGCAAATGAATGTTTCCAAAAATTAAAAAAGCAATTGAAAAAGTTCAAAGAAAGGCATATGGAAGTAATTGATTGGTTGAAGTAGGCTAATGAAGAAATTACCAGTTTGAAAGTGCAAGTAGAGGAGAAGAAAAGAATTGAAGAATGTCTAAAAAAATTGGTACAAAGCAAGTCTAATGAGTGTACCAAGCTTGAACAAGAAGTACTGAATCTAAAAGTGGATCTAGAGAAAGAAAAATTCTATGAAAACAATTTCAAATCTAGCTCAGACAGGCTTGATGAATTGATTTCAAGATAGAAAACAAGAAAAGACAAAGGTTCTTGGGAATGGAAGGAGGTGAAAACCCTAAGGACAACTAGAAGACTCAGAATAGAGGAAAGAAGAAAGGAAATTCAAGAAAATTTGCTAGGAGACCACCTGTGAGACAACCTAATGCACAAAGGTATTCATCTTTTAATGGCACTTGTTTTTCATCCAACAAATTTGGTCACAAGGAA
Source organism: Sequoia sempervirens (assembly GCA_007258455.2). NCBI lineage: Eukaryota > Viridiplantae > Streptophyta > Pinopsida > Cupressales > Cupressaceae > Sequoia > Sequoia sempervirens. The sequence continues at coordinate 407,245,312 of VDFB02105785.1, forward strand.
ACAAAATGTAGGAGTAGGATGAATCAGTTTCCTACTGCCTTCATTGGTCAATGTTTTGTATACAAAAGAATTGGACATAGGGCAAGTGAATGCAGAACCTTAATGATGAATTGATTTAATGGAGGAAGAGTGAATCAATCCTTTAATGACTATTGTTATACTTGTAACAAGTATGGAAATAAAGCTAATCAGTGTAGAACAAGAGTCAGTGGAAGTCAGTCTAATAAGATAAATTTTGTCTACTATAACTGCAACAAACCAGGACATATCTCAAGAGTTTGCAAAAGCAAGAAGGGTAAGGAGACCAATCTAGTAGAAAAGAATGAACCTGTGAAGAAGGTTGACAAAGATGAGATTAAGCAAGAAATGAATAAGATTTGGAGGAAGAAAGAATAGATTGAGATGGAAGATGCATCTATGCCCTCATCCGATACAAACAATTCCTCTGAGAACTAGACCTAGTAAGGTCTTAGGGGGAGCTTTAACAAAAAATCACTTGAACCCCCTGATGTTTGGCATGTCAACCTTTGGCACAAAGATACGTTGTGATGAATGATAAGTTGGAGGTTATGCAAGTGGAACTAGAAGAAAATATGAAAGAATGATCATTTGTGGAGTAAATTAGGGTTTTTCTAAGTAGAGAAGAATAGTTTTTAGTAGGTTTTTTAAATTTGTCGCATTTAATGCGAGTTAGGGCAGATTGTTGATTTATAAAGAAAATGTGTAAGGAATTTTAATCACTCATATATTTGAAGAAGTCAAAGATATTTTTGGAGCGTTCTTGAGGTGATTTGAAGTTCAAGCCATGCAAACCCTAGTTTTGGTTCACCATGAAGAATGAGGTGGTAATGGAACTTACAGGAGCCACATATGACAAGAGAGCCTTAAATACAAAGTCTATCACTAATCTAACTATGAAGTACGCAAATATCATGATTGGTCACAAAATATACTTCACCAACAGAGAGAACTATGTTTTGGCCATAACTATTTATACTGGTTATGATATGGTAGTCAATGGTGTAGACTATGACCTATGTGATCTTCTTCGGCAACAGTTGCTTGAGAATTTGAAGTTGACAAAAGAAAGGAAGTATGCTTTCAAATTCGGTTCATTGATTGTATGTTTGTTGTTCTATTTCATGAAGAGACTTCCTAGGAAGAATTATGAAGTGTTTTGGGACTCATCCAGACCAGTGGCACATGAAATTTTAGATCATATGTATAGTTTGGGTGATCTGAAAGCTCAAGAAAATGCTCTAACAACATTCTTTGGTGTATTTAAGAGCAACATGGATGAGAGAGATAGGATTCCAAGGAAAATTGTTGAGAAATACAAATATGACATCATATTCCATGTTTCCTCTAATGAATGCATGATTCAAGTAGTAGAACCCTAGACCATATGGATTCAACCATTGGGATATGAATTATAGAAGATGAAGCCGAGGGTTATGTACAAATGTTGCTAAAAAGCCTGAAGGATCCCAATGAACCTAGAATTGGTACTTATGCTAAAAAATATATGGAGATCCACATGGAGCACAAAATCCAATAATCAGAAAGAGAGTGGAAAATAAGCTTAAAGAAGTTGGATTCACTGATGAGCAGATTGCACTTGGAAGGGTTAAGGGAGAAAAGTTGGAGGCAGAATCATCTGGCCTGAGGAGATCTGGTAGGACTACTCTTGCTAAATCCTCAATAGCCCCTATAGTAAAGATTGAACCCAATACCACTGATAAAGGAAAAGGCCTAGTTTCCTTCAGACCTACTACTAGATCTGGGAAGATGAAAGAAAGAGAAAGCTACAAGGGAGAAAAATATTAGTGCCATAGATGATCAGGATGAAGAGGAAAAGGATCCTATTGAAAAATTAGCAATGAAAAGAAGAGGAAGTTTATCCTCTAATGAAGGTGTTCTATTGAAGTCGTTGGTTCGAAGAGAGTGTATGTTGTATCACCTTTTGATGATGAGGAAGAGCATAAATTTGGTGTTCATGTGCACACCAAACCAGAGTCAAAGAAGACTAAAGTGTCTGATGAAGCCTCTGTGGACCAGAGAAAAGAATAGGGCATTCTAGTAAGTTTTGGTCCTCATTTTAAGTTAGAGGCAACTCTTAATTCTTTGTTACATTTTGAGAACATGTTGAAGCCGACAATGAAATATTATGATAATGTTGAAGAGGAGGATAAGAAAACTTTACTTTTAGCTATCATTCAATATGTTATCATTTTGGAAGTTAAATGGGATGATATAAAGCAAGATGTACCTAAGAATATGTGGGAAACTCCAATGAAAAGGAGATCAGAGGCTGTTGCACTTGAGGAGAAAATCAAGAACAATGCATTTGATAAGATTGGGTGTTCCCTGACCCCAGATGATCTGGAGACTTTGAAAAGGATTTGTATAGATATGTTTCAAATGAAGAAAAGGGTAAATATTTTAATGACAAGGAATAAAAATTTGATAAAGAGGATGAGGAAGGAAACAACAAAGGTGATCCAGGATACAACAAAGAAATATGGCATGCTTAAGGCTGATGAAGATGTTGCTGCTGAAAATGCTAAGGAAGATATTCCTCTTAATATAGGTGATGCAAATATTTCTGAAGACTTTGATGTTGAAAATGATGTCGGTGGTGAAATTAATCCTTCAAAAATTGAGAAGTAGAATGAAGGTGAAGTTGAGCCCGAAAAACATGATGATGCTCCTCTAGAGCACACTGAAGGTGAAAAAGGAAATGATGAACTGGGTAATACTAAAAAGGGAAAAGGAAGTGAAGAAGAAGAAAAAGATAATCTAGAAGAAGAGAAAAATGAAAATGGAAAAGATGGAAATAATGAAGGTAACAGGGATGAAGACAAAGATGAAGATGAATATGAAAACGATGAAAAGAAAGAAGAGGAAGAGGAAGAGGAAGTGGAAGAAGAAAAGAAGGTAGAAGAAAAGGAAAAGGGAGAGGAAGAAAAGAAAAATGAGGAATCTTCCATGAAAAATGAAGAAAGTCAAAAGAAAATTGTAAAATCTCTTAAGCATCCTGGAGAATCGTCTTCCAGTAATGATGTACTGAAAAGCTTGCTATCCAAGAAAATCAAATTTCAGCCAATAATTCCTCAAGAGCTTCTAAAAATTTCTTTGATTGAAGGGTATGTAGATGTGGAGAAGATGTCTTCGGTGCATAAAGTGGTGTTAGGAGATGCATTGTAGGCATTTAGAAGGAAGGAGATTCTTGAAACTTGTCAGAAAGGAAAAATCCTCATAGAATTTGCTCTTAAGGAATTGTAGGAGGTCACACCCGGTGCATCTATTGATGCATCCCTCACTCCTATTGAAAATTTGATATTGTTGTTGGATTCTTTCAAGGATTATACCTTCGGGCTTGGAGAAAAGACAAAACAAGAATTTGAGGAGAAACTAGCAAAGAAAAGGCTACTGGCATTGCATGACAAGTGTGCTCTTCCACACTCAAATGTTGAAAAGAATCTGGAAGTTGTGAAGATCTGTGAGTCAGAAGCAAATGTTCTTCTTGCTTATTGCTTGAAGTGGTCGGATGCCTCCTAAAACACTAAGGTTGTTATGGACTCCATCGAGTCTTAGTTGACCGCTGTCTCCGGTACTTACAATAAATCCAAAGATAGAGACAAATCAACCTGGAATGCCATCACTACGCATAAAGATAAATTCTTTGTCTTACAGAAATAGAAGGAAGAGATTATCAAAAAATTTGATCAGCTAAGTGACATTATAAGAGTGGAATACACTCTGGTTAGCAAGGCCTTGGTAGGCACAAAAAAACTTGAGAAGATAAATTTGACTCCTGATACTTTGGATGGTGCAAAAGAAACTCTAGTAGAGTTGGAATCTCTTAACAGCATGTTAATTGCTACAAAGGATAGTTGGGAGAATGGTAAATCAGTATGGGAAGGTATTCTTAAGGAGCTTCAAGGCTCACCATCCTCCGGTTAATGCATGTTTCTTTGTTTTCTTTGTTTTCATATTTCAATTTTTGGGACACCCTTTGTCCTTGATGTCAAAGGGAAGTGAAGAAGGTGAAATGTTGGTTTTAGGGGGAGAAGTGTTATAAATAAGGATTTTTATAAATATTATTTTTGGCACATGTTGCCATCAATGACAAAGGGGGAGATTGTTGGAAAAATGAAGAACATCTCATTTTGTTGTTTTGTGTTGTCATTGATGTCACCATGATATATGAGTCGCAACTACAAGATCAAGTCTGAATTTTTTCTGGTATTTTGGTCTAGTATTTGAACTGGTATAATGCTTATATCCTCTGGTATTTTGGTTTGCAATTGTTTGCTATTGATTACTCTTGCTTGAAATTTTTGGAAATGGTGCATGGATGTTGTAAGCAGGCACATTCAAGATCTCACGTATTTAGATGCTTGTATGGTGTATCGAAATTACTCTATTAATTTTTCTATTAGGTCTATCTTTGGTCGACCTAATGGATGAGTTGTGTAAAGGTGAATTAATTTTTGTTTTTCGGATATATGTGCGACCTATCTTAGGTCTGTGTTGACATGATGTAGTGTGTTGGGTGTTTGAATTTCTTTTGGGTAGTTTTTGTGAAAGCTTGTAGCTGACAATTGGTATTTTTGGTGAATAAGAATTGCATCTAATTAGGCTGACCTAATTGATGCTTATAGAGAGATCAAATATATATATTAGACAGTTTTTGAAGACTGGGTATGAGATTATTGTGTTGTGAATGTGAATGTGAAGAAGATAGAATATGATGAAGTGTGTCAAGTCAGTTTATTGAGCTTCATTGGAACTGAATCTAAACTCACTAGGTGTACTTTATCAGTTCATTTTCTAGTTGTAAGCCATTTTGTCATTGTAATTTTGTAGGCAGTGAGCCTTTGTATTTGAACAATGAGTCCTAGTAGTGAGCCACCCCATTTTGTAATATCTTATAATTGGTTATACTATATTGTGAGCTAACACTCACCATGGTTTTTCCCATTTTGGGTTTTCCACGTAAAAATCTTGGTGTTCATGTGTTTTGTCATTCCATGTTCTGTTAATACTTTTACTTATCTTTGTTGTTGTATGCATTGGAATAATTGGATGGTATCTAATTAGAAAATTTAAGAAGATATTGATTCACCCCCTTAGTATCTTGGATATTCAACAAATTAATGTTGCAAATTCAAGGTTGGCTTACAAGATATGTTGATGTGATGATGGAAGGGATGTTTTATTCATTTCTTTCAAAGGAGGATAGTGGTCATTTTGTTTCTATCAAATCAAAAGTTAGTGAACCTAATAAAGCAACAATCATAGGGGCATAATATCAGATGAAAGAGATGGAAAGAAAGAGTGAAGAGATCAAAGATAGGTTGCAAGGGAAAAAGTGAAAATTCAAGCACACAATGGGAGCGAGGAAGAAGGAAGCTCATTGCAAAAGATGGAGAGATATGTTAGCAAGTAAAAAGGTAGATTTAGCAACAACTCAGGTGAAGGATAGATCATGAATCGTCTACCAAAGAAACTTCTACAGTTGAAGGATGACTTAGGTGCCAAAGAGTTCAAGAAGCCTAGGAGCAATGCTTTTTTCCAATATTTAATTCAATGGAAGGGATTACCAGATGAATTAATCACTTGGAGGTCAGAGAATATCATGGGAAAACATGAATTTGTTGTAGCTACACAGTCCTCAAGGGGACTTGAGTCAAATTTTCCCAGGGAGTATGGTGCAGGGCACCATAGCTCTTAATGGGAAAATGATGCAAAGAGTTATATGTTGAGTCTTTTGATTGTAAAAGAGTATTAAAGACCATTTTTTATGTCTTTGGAGTCAATTTAGGTTGTTTGTAGTGGTTTGAGAGTCATTTTGAGTCAATTTAGTAAATTTGGTAAAGTTGCAAAGTTGTCAAGCATTTTTTTCACTTTTTGTATTTTCTTGGAAGTTGAATGGTTGTATGTTCAAAAGGTAGTTTTAGTGAGTTGGTTTTTGCTGTAAAAGCATGAATATATCATGTAATAGTTGAACCAAGGTTTTGGAGGTGATTTTGTAAGTTGAACATCAATAAAGTTCTTGTTTCCTGCATTTTTCTATTGTAATTTGTTGCTACATGAGGTTGTACAACCTACAAGTGGTATCAAATTTATTGGAGTTTATGTGGAATTGAATCTACTTTCCAAAAAACTTGGTCTCATTGAATTTCATAAATTTTTGAGCATTTTAGAAGCAATTTACTCCAAACCGCTTTTAAAACCTAGGTTTTGGTGCTTTGAGAGAATAAAATGAGGTTTTGAGCCATTCCACCAGTGAAATGGCCTTATAAACAGTGGAATGGAAGTAATTAGGATGTTTTTTGATTTTTTTAAGTTTTCAGGAGTAGGATTTGAGGATTGGGAAAATGGGTTGATGCCCTAGTTGATTAAACTCATGTTTTAAAGCAATTGAGATGCATAGGTGATAGGGTTTGTGGAAAATCTTTGTAGAATTTGTTTTGGGTGATGGAAATTTTTTGTGCAAACTATATTGGACATGTCTGGGCTGGTGGAATGAGATTTTGAGGTCTAGGTTGTAAAAATCACATTGTGACCTATCAAAACAAGCTTAATTAGGACTTTATGCAAGCGTAGCAACGAATTTTTGAGGGTTATGTTTCAAAGAAACCCCTTCTACTTTTGAAATATGTTATTAAAGGGATTAATGGGTATTCAAAACTTGCTTTATAATCTAGGTTGGAGATCTTATCTTAAATTTATGACAATTATCATGTTTGTTGTGCTACAAGACATAGTGTCAACTTGCGAAGAAAAATCATTTGTTTGAGGTATTAGGACTTTTTCAAAGGATTGATTGAGTTAGTTAGTGTGTTCCCACCCTACTTTGCATCAATGACAAGGTAAAATGAGCTAATATTCATAACCTTAAGATTATGTTTGAGACCTCACAGATGTTTGAAGATGAAAACATCACAACCTACATGCAAAAGGTGGATGAAGATTTCAACTCCATTAGATGTCTTGGTAGAGAACTAAAAGAAGTGGTAAATAAGGTACTCAGAACTCTTGCTAAATATTATAGTCATAAAGTTTTTTCTAGTGAGGAATTTCAAGATTTGTGAAAATATTCTAGAGATTAGTTGTATGGGTCTTTAATTGCTTTTGAAATGAGAGAATTTTGTCCAAGCAATGGAAAAGTTCAAACTACTTTTAAGGCTTGAAAATTAGAGAAGACTGAGATTTTAGATCAGGAGGATCTTGATTATGTGGAAGCTAATTTTTTGAGAAGAATGAAAAATGGTATTGGAAAGTACAGAGGTAAGTTGCCTTTCAAATGTTTCAATTGTGGAAAGATAGGTCATTATGCTTCAAGATGTCCAAATAAAGCTTTAAATGACAAATATAAGGAGAATATAGGTAATATGATTAAGAAAAGTTATTATGTTAGAGAAGATGCTAGTATATTTGATGATGAATATAATTATTTGGATGATGAGGATGGTGAATGCTTGTTCATGGATTTAAATGATGAAATGTTAACTCTGAGAGATATGTGAAATGAAGTGCTCCAAAAGAAAGTGCTAACACTGAAGGAACTTTGGTGTCTATTTTTCATGCTAGATAGGAGAAGAACTACTAGATCATTGATAGTGGATGCTCTAATCATATGAATGGCGACAAGAGTAAGCTTGTTAAACTTGAAAAATATGGAAGACTAGTTAGGTTTGGTGATGATACATCTGCTAAGATTTGTGGAAAATATTCAATCAGTTTTGATGGAAAGCATACTATTGATGATGTTATCTATGTTAAGGATTTAAGAAATAACCTCTTGACTATTTGGAAAATGTGTAGCAAAGGATGCAATCTTATGTTTCAAGATGAAGGCTGTGAGATCAAAAAATTCTTTGGAGCTATGGTTGTTGTTGGAAGGACAAATGGAAATGTTTATCAACTCAAAGATGTTGATGATTATTGTTTCATGACTCAGATAAATGAGAGTTGGATATGGCGTAGAAGAATGTGTCACATCAATTTTTATAGCCTAGTAAGAACTAAGTTCATTTCAAGTTGTGAGAGATCTTCCAAAGATTACAAAGCCTATCAATGTTGTTTGTAAGGAATTCCAAGTTGGAAAGCAAGCAAGAAGAAGTTTTAAAATCAAAGAAAAATATTCTACTAGATTGTCGAAATGGGTGAATATAGATCTTTGTGGTCCTACTAGAGTGAGAATTCTTCAAGGTTACAGGTATTTGATGAAGGTATCTTCCTTGGATATTCTACTAAAATAAAGTATTACTGGTGCTACAGCAAGAGGCTAAGAAATATTGTTGAGAGTGCAAGTATCAAGGTTGATGAACACCTACAAAAGAATTGAATGGTGATAGATGAATATGAATCAAATGAGTCTTCTTGTAGAGAAGAAGAAAAATATAAGGAAAAAGAAGTGTAGGTTGAAGAGGAAGAACCTTCAAAAAGGAATCCTAAAACTCCTAAGTATGTATAGAAGAATCATTTTGAAGAACATATCATTGGTGATAAGAGAAAATGTGCACTGATAAGAAAGAAAGCTGCTGAAGAATGGGTAAATCTATGTTTACTTTTTGAAGTTGAACCTAAAACAATGATTGAAGCATGCAAGGATGAGAATTGGATCAAGCCTATGGAAGAAAAACTAATGCAGATCAGGTAGAATTGGACTTGGGAACTTTTCCCAAGACCAGCAAACAAGAATGTGATTAGAACTAAGTGGGTATTCTAAAACAAACTAAATGAGAGTGGAGAAGTGGTAAGAAACAAGGCAAGGCTTGTGTGTAAAGGCTACTCACAAGTGGAAGGAATAGACTTTGAGGAGACATTTTCTCTAGTGGCAAGAATGGCAGCTATTAGGATGTTTTTGGATTTTGTAGCGCATAAGGTTTTCAAAGTATATCAAATAGATGTGAAGTCTTCTTTCTTGAATGAAAAATTGGAAGAAGTATACATGGAACAACCAGAAGGATTTTAGTTATTAGATAAGTTGGATATTGTCTACAAATTGAATAAGGGATTACATGGATTGAAGCAAGCTCCTAGAGCTTGGTATGCAAGGTTAGATAGGTACTTTCTACAACAAGGATTCAATAAAGGTATTGCAGATAGAAATCTCTACTTCGCAGTTGAAAAAGATCAAATATTGATTGTGGTTGTGTATGTTGATGACATAATTTTTGGAGGAAATGAAACTGTGTAAGAAATTTATAGAAGAGATGTTATAAAGAATACATGAAATACCAATGTTTTGGGAGATGAATTTCTCCCTTGGGCTACAAATCAATTAGAAAAATAAAGGTTTTTTCATTTCACAATCAAAGTATCTCAAGGAAATGTTGAAGAAGTTTGGAATGAAAGATTCTAAACTAGTATGTACCCCTATGGTTACTGGTTGTAAGCTGAGAAAGAATGATGAATCTCCTAAGGTTCATCAGAGCAAGTATAGATCAATGATTGGAGGACTGCTATATCTAGCTTCTACTAAACTAGATATCATGCATGCAATTTGTCTTGTGGCTAGATTTCAAGATCCTAGAGAGTCACATGTTGTAGCAAGGAAGAGGATATTCAGATACTTAAAGGGCACTTCAAATCATGGCTTGTGGTATCCAAAAGATACTGACTTTACTCTGAGTGCTTACACAAATGCAGATTCAGTTGGTTGTGTAGATGACAAGAAAAGTACAAGTGGTGGTACATTCTTTCTTAGATGTAGGTTGGTGTCATGGCTAAGAAAGAAAAAAAATTCAGTGTCTTTATCTATTGTAGAGGCATAATACATTGCAACATCTTATTGCACACAAGTGTTGTGGATGAGGCAAACATTGAACGATATCAGAGTGGTATATGATGAACCAATTTCTATCTTCTATGATAATACAAGTGCTATCAATATATCAAAGAATCTGGTAATGCATTCAAGGACAAAGCATATCTCAATCCGGTATCACTTTTTTAGAGAGAAGGTTGTAGAGAATGAAGTGAAGCTTGAATATGTGCCTACAAAGGATCAGGTTGCTGACATATTCACTAAGTCTCTTTGTAAGGATACTTTTGAGTATCTCCGAGAGAAGTTGGGGGTTATTTCTCTTCCTACTTTGAACTAGATGCATAAGGAGATGCATCAGTCTAATGGATCTCAAGATTCATTCCTTGGTTTAGACTGATGTTGGTGGCGACCTCTTAGGGGAGTGGGTAGTGGCATTATTGGTTGTTATAGTCAAGATGAGTGACTTTTTTATTGTGCAGTGGTTGCTGATTGGTGTAGTATGGTGTGTGATCCTAAGGTGAAGTATACAAAACAGTAAAGGAAATGAAGTTACAGAGCAATACAAGGTTGTTTGATATCAATGGGAGAGATGTAAATTTGTTTCCCTTTGCCATTGCTATCAAAGGAGGAGAATGAGTCATGTGAAAAATAAATCTATTTGCGAATGGGAGAGAATGAGTAATGTGAAACAAAGTAATGAGTTGGTTGTGTAAGGGGGAGAAAAGAGATAATGAGTTGGTATGGAGCAGAAAGGATCAAACCTCTTGTGTTTGTTGTTGATGGTTTTTCACATCATGTGTTTCCATCAATGAAAAAGGGGGATATTGTTGTAAGTATGTGTAGTTGATGTTGTCATTGATGTCAACAATCTTTGGTGTTGTCATTGGTGTCAACTATATGAGAAAGAGATTGTTGCAAGAGTGTGAGTAGTTGGTATTGAGTTGATGATGTCTCTAATGATGTTTTGATTAGTTGCATTATGTTGGCATTAGTAAGCTCCTAGTGTCAACCTCTAGTGTTTCTTTGATAAATTTTTTTATATGGATGTATGGTTGAGTTGCTATGTTGCAGTTGGATTGGTGGTGATGAGGAAGTGCTGAAGATGCTAAGGATGTGTCTATGGTGCTTGATTTCCAAATGATTTTGATAAAATTTGAATAGAAAGAGGAAACAATGTGTTGTGGTGGTGTTATACGTTGTAGAGTAGCATTATGGTTTCACTCCACATTTCTTCTATGTTGTATTTGGCTTGGTGGTGATTAGGAAGTGTTGAAGATGTTGAGGATGTGTCTTTGGTGCTTGGTTTCCAAGTGATTTTGATAAAATTTGAATAGAAAGAGGAAACAATCATGTGTTTTAGTGGTGTTCTATGTTTCAGAGTAGCATTCTAGTTTTTCTCCACATTTATTCTATGTTGAAGATCTACTTGTGTCATTTGGATATGTTGATCAGAGGTGTTTAGAGGTGTTGCATCTATAATTTGGTGTGTTGGATCATTGTGCAAAGGAAGTTGTGTTCACTAGTGTGTGAAATGTGCTTTGTAGAGGTGTCTTGGAGAAATGGTTTTGCTCCACATTTCTTTGTAGAATAATTTCAGGTCTTGTGGATCTAGAAGGGTGTTGATAGTGTTTGTTTCCTTCTTCAATTGAACTTGTTTGAGGTTTGGTGCTTTGAAAGTCAGTTTCTTGAGTTAAAGTGTATGGTAGAATTATTTGAGTGTATTGGGTGTATACATTCTTCAGCTGAAATTTTTTGCAAAGGAATTTGTTGGATTTCAAGGTGTTTGTGGAATATTCTAGATTATGTTCAAGTGAAATTTGTTGTTCATGATTTGTCTTTGGATCAAAGGAAGTGTGTACTTAATTGTTTAATAGTGTTTACATGAGTCTAAACGACCTTGGGTGTTTAAACTAGTTGCAGAGTTGCTTTGGTGTTTGTGGAAGTGTGGAGTGGCTTGTATGAGTGTATTTAGGTTTGAGTTAAGGTGTGTTGTGGTCTGCCTTCATTCATTCCCACCACATGAATGTTTTGGTGCTGACCTAATTTGAATTTGCATGGTTGAGATGTGTAGCCGACCTTGGAGAATGTTTTCAAGGTTGAAGATGGTGTACATATGTGTTGAGTTGTTGAGAGATGATAAGATAGGTGTGTTTGATGCGAATGATGCAAATTATAGAGTTGTAAGGTGCAAATTTTTGAAGTGCAGTGCAAGCTTTCATGTGTTAGATTACTGGATGTAGTGAGAAGGTGTCTACAATTTTCAGTAAGATTGCAAAGGTGTTGATGATGATGTGGTGGACTTTTCTATTGCATTGAAATGGGTTTATCATAGTAAAATTATTCTCTATCTTCTTTTCTATTCTAGCAATGAGCCTTTTTTTCTTTTGGGTAGTGAGCCTTTTGTAATCGGTGTTGATATTACTTTATATTGTGAGCTAATCCTCTTTGTGGTTTTTCCCTTCTTTGATTTTCCATGTAAATATGGTGTTTCTTTGTGCATGGTGTTGCTTTGGTTTTGTTTTTGTTATCTCCTTTCATGATAAATCATTCTAATAGATTAAGGGTTAATTGAATTAATGTGGATTTGAATGTTTGTGAAGGTTTTAAATTTTTAAGGTACAACTGATTGACCCCCCCTCTCAGTTTTCTTGTGCATTCAACAATTATATCACATTCTAGGGGAGTTTCTATTTGTGAATTTTATTGTAGGTGAATTTTAGAGCTTAATTGAAAAAATTTAAGCTCACCATAGTATTCAAAAACTTAAGAAAATCAAGATTTACTTTTTTTATATCAAAATTAGATATTCGGAAGCTTTTATATAAACAAGGGTTTACTCATTGAATCTATCATAAAAAATATTTCCAAGCCATGCTTAGGTCAGACAAAATTTTCCATTATGTCTAGAAGGCCCAAACGCTTGTATTATCATATTAAATTTTCCTAAGTTTGACGTCATAAGAATTTAAGGTTTTTTTTGTTTCTATTGTATGGTGGGTTGTTCAATCCACATAGCATACAGATTTTCCAAAATAAATAGAAATATACAGTAGTGATATTTAGACTACTAGTGACCTATTTAGACATTGCACCCTACATAGCCCACTAGGCTAAGCTACTAGTAGCTTCAACCACTAGTGCCCATAGGGCCACGAGTTAGTCACCACAACTAGGAAAATTCCTCCTACCCCTGCTTTCCTATAAACCAAAATCCACACAAATGGTGGTTTCCTGACAAGATAGAGCAAATTTCAATTAGAAATCAATAGTTTTGACCATAAGTGGGCACTTTTGGAATATTATGGAATGAAATAATTTTTGAGGTAATTTTAGAATATTATCTACTAATATTAGTATGATGTCAATTAATACATCCTCTTCTACCCGTCAAACCTAAAATATCTACAATAAAGTTTTAATTATTGGTGCTAGACTTTAGAGGCTCTGTTCATGCTCATTTTTCTCCCTTTTTGAGCTATTTTTTATATGGGCTTTTGAGAGATTCATATTGGTATAGAAAATTACTAATTTTGATGTTTATTTTTTCTAGAAATTTTAGATTCACATAGGTGATGCTAAGAAAATCTTATTTTGAGAAATTTCAAGGCTCAATTTGAGCTCATACAATACTAGTTTTGAGTGTAATTTTTTTGAATGCATAATTATTTATGTACTTCTCATTAATGCAATCTAATTTATGTTATTTTATATCAAAATTTTTAGTTTATCTTTGTGGCCTAATTTTATAATTTTTAATATATTAATATTACAAGCACTTCACTAGTTTGGCAAGTGATAACTATAGTTTCACTAAGTATTAAGTGCTATCATCATATTTTGCTAAGGGTTGTGTGAATTTGGGAGTAATCCTATGATTTTTCTTTTTATTTTATTGATTTCATGATTTAGTAATCTTGGGGGAGATAATCATGTCTCTCACTCACTCTCCTTTCCATTTGATTATTCTATGTAATCCTTCTAAATCATGTATGGAAAAATATGGTTAATGTGGGAAGAAAATTGATGATAAAAGTGAATATCTTCTAAAAAAAATTGATGAATAAAAAAATTCTTTAGGATAATCACATTAGTTTGTTTTATTCCTCTATTTGAGTATTAGAAAATATATCATATGATTATACTCAAGCATCTTGTGTGGACATATCATTCAAGGATGATTAGTATAGTTAGATGACATGCATTGAGATCCCAACTCCATCTATTTTTTTATTCTTCAAAATTTAGTGTTAATATATCTATGGCTTCCAATGATTCTTTGTAGCAGGATCACAATCAACATATTCTAGATACAACCACTTGAGATGAGTACTTGATAGAAATTACAATTTTATTTCATGGGTACCATATTCTTGTAGGCTTGGAGGACACCATTGAAGACATTCATCTCCTCTTGGATGAAAAGTTATTGAGAGTACATTCAATCTCTCTTGTTCTTTCTATGTTTACATCTACTTCTATAGTGATAGATTGTGCAATTTTATAGTCAAGTCCACATATATAATTTAGTTGTCTTATTTTTGGTGAGCACCATTGTATCTATGGTTACTATATTTAAATCTTGCATGATAACTAATTCATCTTAACAACATTTGACATAGTTTGACATTGGATTTAAGATAATTAAGAAACAATTGGAGGATTAATCTTCATCTTTGGATCTTGGCCTACATATTATTCCATAAGGATCTAATTTGTCACTTTTTGAATAGTTAGGCTTAGACTCTTGATTTGATTGTTACATCTCTCAACATTGGCATGATAACACAAGCAACATCTAGAGATGTACCATATATTCTAAGTTTTCTTCCCTCATATATTTCTTTTAAGAATGGGAAGATATCTTACATAGTTCTTTGACTTTGTTTCTACCCAAAGGGAGAAATATTGTTCAATTTTCCTAAACCATATTTAGTATTCTATGTCGAGCATTAAGCATTGGTGCAAGAAACTACACATTGATGGGTGTTGCATGGTATCTCTTCTTCTCTCTATTTTGGGAGGGAGTTTTTCCTTGCATGAGGATCTCTTTTTCTAAATTTTCTTTTTTTTTTTTT
>VDFB02105785.1:407260270-407381633 GCA_007258455.2 Sequoia sempervirens
ACTGCCAATCAATGCCACCTACATTTACTCACATAGAACAAGAATACCCATATCATTGATTATATTGCGTTTAGACTGTTGGGTAGTAGCCTATGTAGTAGTTGGATATAAAGATTTTCTAGGCCACCTTGAAGCACACTTACATGCCATCTTGAACCAAACCCAATAGTAATTATGTAGTGGGTGCTCATAATAGTTACTTAGTACAGAGTTTTCTTATTTATTCAGAGACTAGTGTGCAGTTAATTTGACTTGGATGCAAAAATGTGCATTGAGTCAAGAAAGAATTCAAGTTATTCATTTTCCTTGTGTTTGGGTGTTTTGGATA
The DNA here is from genome assembly GCA_007258455.2 of Sequoia sempervirens. NCBI lineage: Eukaryota > Viridiplantae > Streptophyta > Pinopsida > Cupressales > Cupressaceae > Sequoia > Sequoia sempervirens. The sequence goes on from VDFB02105785.1 coordinate 407,260,599, forward strand.
AGAATTTTAAACTCTAGATCCAGCCAACAAAAAAAAAATTAGACACTGCCTTAGACCATCAATGGAACCCTGCCTTAGACAAGACAAAGACCCTTTATATCTTAACCTTAATGAATTCTCAAATTTTAACTTACTATTATCACTTTCAAATTATCACTCTATTCTCTTCGGCGTCCCCATTGCACCCCACAGGTGCGATTGCTAGTAGGTATTTCCAGAAGGATATTTTTTAATTTTATGTTAGATTCTTTTAAAGATAAGTATGTTAGTAATATTTGTAGTTTTAATAAATAATATTATTTTAGTGATTCAAAAATATTAATTTATAAAAGATAAAATGAAAATTTAAAAATATTTTAATAATCATGAAAATGTGTCATATATTTGATTGAAATTAAAAAATAGTGTAATATTTCATATTTATTAAAACAAATATGAAAGAAGTGCATCACATCATTTACTTCTTAATAAGTTTATGTTTATTTTACAACATGTTGGTTGGCTAGTTGTTTTTCCTTTTTCTATCTTTTCATAGTGGTCATATGTAAATGGTGGCATTACTATTAGATCTTGTAAGGACTTTGCACAAGATATATCTACAACTATCAACCCTATTATTTTGTTTTGTCCTATGTCAGTAGTTGCTTTTGAAAGAGTCAAACATAGTGATTTGTGTATTTTTAGAGCCCAAACCAATTCTAAGCGTCTTTGAATTGTCCAATCCCTTTGTATTGTAATTAGAATTATGTATGGAGTTTGATCTTTTGATGACATATGAGTAACTATCAAACTCAACCAAAAATATATCATTGATTTTCATAGTGCACTTCCATACTTTATATATTATATTTTAAATAACCCTAGAGCTCCATTTACAAGACTCATTTCTATCCAAATATTGAAGTTAACACGGCCCTTGCATCCTTAGCAAGTAACAACCCCACATCAAGTTCATTATTTTGACCTCCTTTTGGTGTACTAACACTGCCTATTTTTCTTGTAATGCTATGTTTAATAGGTTGTTGCAATGAATACAATTTTCTTTTGTTATGACTATGCATATCGTTTGTGGTAAACCGATGAATACTATTGTCAAATTATTCATTGGTTGGTGTGTCTATTCCAACATTTGTTCTTGTAATTTGTAATTTCTAATCATCATTTAATATCCCAATTTATCTTTATTATTTTCATTTAATATAATAAAACTTAGCTCACAGTTATAGTAGCTTGTACAATTAGTATAAATATAATATCCTCGCAATTCAAAAATTTCTACTAAAAACTAATTTTGTAAATCAGATTTAATACTCTAAAACTAGCTAAGAATGACCAAATTGTCTCTTTTTGACAATTGGTAACACAATCCTTTTGTTTAGTAATTTATCTTTAATAGAATTCCTTTGAAATGTCTCTAAATTTACCAGAATCGACTGTTTATATCCACCAAATCAGTAATAAAATTAGGTAGTTTTTGTCATCTAATTTCTAACCTAGAAGGTTCAAGTTGGTTGAGCCATAGTTCTTGCTCCACAACAAGTAATAATCACATATAAAATATTTTCTAAATGATGTCTCCTTGCTTGGCCTCTCTTAAATAGATCTTTTATCCAAAACACATGCCTCTTCAAATACCTCTTGGTTGATTTAAAAATTAATTATAATTTTTTTTATGATTTATTTATTTTTTATTATATGTGCTATGCTACAAAATACATGTGTGGCACCACATTTATACACCCAATCCTCTCATTCCCATAGGTCATATAGATGGTTCTTGAAGTAAAGAAAAATATAGGTTTGATAGTTTGAAGAGGGGACATTATACCTCTTTGTTGATTTAAAAATTAATTATAATTTTTTTTATGATTTATTTATTTATTATTAGATGTGCTATGGTACAAAATAAATGTGTGGCACCACATTTGGCACCACATTTATACACCCAAGCCTCTCATTCCCATAGGTCATCTACATGGTTCTTGAAGTGAAGAAAAATCTAGGTTTGATAGTTTGAAGAGGGGACATTATAGCTCACCTTTCCCAAGATTGTTTGTCCTCAAGAAATTGCAAGTTGAGATTCCAAAGAATTTATTCTCTACTAGACAATATCTTTCTAGAGTTACCAAGATGCCAAATTAGTCTTGAGAATTTACAATTCCCAATCCTCAACCCTTTCTATGATGTAGTTAGCTTCTACTATGCCACTTTAATATAACTATGGTTATTCAAAGCATTAAAATCTCAACCACCACCAACACACTCATTGATATTGTTGATGGATCACAGTGATCTAATGTGTTGCAAGATTAGGTTATTTTACTCTTTGATTATGTGTCAAAGTTTACAAATTCTACATTCAACCCCTAGCATTCAATTCTAGTTATTCTTGATTTTCTTACAATAATATCAAAGATCTTAGATCCATTTATTTATATAAAGTTGTTTTTGATGAACTTCAGGAAATACTAGTCCAATTTTGCAAATGCACCTTCTCTTCCTTTCCTAAGTCCCACTTCACCCAATTTTTTTTGTATAAATTATTGATGAATATTGCTTATTTATGTTAAACTATAAGTGTAATTCTTAAAGCAATTTCTAGGATAATGAGTTTCAAGTAGTTTGCTTGAACTAACATTTGGTTGTGCAAAAGAATGAATTTTTATCATAATAGGGATATAAAGATAATTTGAAAGGATACAAAAGATTCTTTCAACCTCAATGAACACTCTAGAATTTTATAAATAAACTAACTATTATTCACTCCTAAGTTGATGGATCTAATGGGGATGAAGGGAAACACTAAGTATCGGCTCCATGCAATGGATCTAGAGACATCTTGCCGTCTTTTGTTCCACATTCCCTATTCTCCACTAAATCCAACTCCCACTATCACTAAACTACAAATAACCCCTAAAGATGTAGTTCATATTAATGAGCTACATAACTATTCCACTCCATATGTCTCTTGAGGGAATTGTACGTATTACCTTATAGTTAGCAAATGTGTAATTGTTAAACTAAATGAATAAAATATTTATCTTTGTAGAGAATCTTAGTTAAGATATGATTACAATATCCATGTCTGTAAATTAGGAAATAGATAATACATACATACATACATACATACATACATACATACACACATACATACAAGAATGCATACAAACAAACATACATAAAAGAATACATACATACAAACATACATACATACATACATACATACATACATATAGAGAGGGGTATAATAGTGACATATAAGTAGAATATAGAGGTTTTTGGGTTGAAATAAAGAAGGGAGAGAGAAAAAAATTGTTATTTTAAAAATAAACATGTATTTTTTTGTTCAGGATATGAAATAAAAGAAAAGAGTTCATCTATTTGTTGACTATTTGAAATTAATTTGTCTCTCTTTGGAGGTGAAGCAAGGGCGCACTCTAGCTAATGGGCAGAGATTCATATTTCTTAAGTATTATATTCTTTATTAAAAATGATATTTTTCCTCTCTCGGGTTTAAGAGGTGGGACTTCTTGTAGATAGGGGATCTCACTCGCAAGGGGCTAGTCTCACCCTAGCTCGCCCCAGGTACCCAAGGTATGGGTTGTTGGGCCACTGGGCTGGGTCGCAGGGACACCCTTGTTGTAAAGAAAAAATAATAATATTTTTCATAGTAATTTGCGATTTCATTAGATTTACTTATTTTTAGAAATAGTTATTTTTTGTTATAATTTATGATTTCATTAGATTAATTGATTTTTAAAGGCAATAGTTAGAATGAATGAATATATTTTTTAGTCAACTACAATTAGACCATTTTCTTTGAAGTAATTAGGAGTAGATTGTATGCTAATAATGATTTAATTTTTTTAGGGGAACAACTAATTGGAAGTCTAATATAAATAGCCATGGACATGCCTTGGATTTGATAATTAAACATATCATTCTATTCAAATTCAAGGTGTATAGCAACCCTTGTCATTATCCAATGATTGCAATTTTCCAAATAAGAAAAATATGTTGACTTCTTATATAACATAATTTTTTTAAGGTTTGGAGAACATAGAATAATTATTCTAGATAGAGGTCCAAAATTCATCTCAAGGTAATCTGTCCATTTACATATCTATACCAAATCACCAACTAGAAGTTTTCACTTTATCATCCATAAGGCAATGACTAGGTGGAAGTAACAAATAGAGAACTAGAAAAATTGTGAAAGAATTAATAGCAATAAATAGGAAGGATTGGACAAGTAGACTCAGTTATGTTGTATAGGAATAGAACACCACTTAGAAATCATATACAATATTCTCTCAAAATGAATTACTTTAGACTAAGAGACCAATATTATCTATAGAATTTAGACTATAAATGATTAAAACATCAATGGATATTGGCCTCAAGTTAAATTCAATATAGAAATATTTCATCCTCCACCTAATGATCTCCTCACAGCCCTTGATTCTTCAATCCCCTTTCTAATGACTACACTTAGTCATTTTGCAAAAATCATTCATCACTTAGTCATTTTGCAAAAATCATCCATTATCATGCAACCTTGAGATCTTGCAACCACATTAAGCAAACATCCTACTATTGTGCTGTCAAAATCACCCTAGATCACACATCCAATCATCATTGAAGGAGAATTTACTACATCAGGCTCATCAACAACTCCATTTTCTTCCAATTTGGAGTAGGTGTGAGTAATTTGGCTCTAATCCGAGTGTTTGCTTGATTTTTGTTTTTTTGCTTTGTTTTCTTATAATTTCCCTACACTTTAAAGTGTAAATTCACTACACACAAAAGGGATTGTGACATGCTCACTGTTTTTTCCTTAAAAAAGGTTGTGGTGCCTATTTTTGGGCACATTGTGACCCCACTCTTTCCTATGCAGATCCCCCACCTTTACCTTGGGACTCTCACATGTCGAAGTTGTTTGTGATCTCATCGAGGAAAAATGCAATAAATTTTCCTCAAAAAGTACTGTGGGACTCTACACACATTTGAATGCAAGCGGGCATAGACTTTAGTCCGTTCTTTCCTCTCCATCTTTGTTTACTTTTCTTGCTCGCCGTGTGTTGGAGGTATCTAAACAATTTTCTTCCTCGTCTGTTACACGTCTGTATTTGCAAGCTTATGTCCTTTCTAATTTTCTATGAAAAGTCATAGGCCCCTACTACCTACCTCCATGTCATACAGTTGAAGGAAAATCTATGCAACCGTGCAAAATACGCGGGTATTTTAGTCCGCTCTTTCCTATCTGTCATTTTCTACTTTTATTGGGTGACTCCTACTTGCCGTGTCTTGGATGCCTATCAAGAAATTTCTTCCTCCTCTCTCACACGTCTCTCTTTGCAAGCTTTCTTGCGTCCTTTCTAATTTTCTTTTGCTGCCGATAAAGAACCAACTGGATTTTATTCCTGTTTAGACAGCAATGATGAGGAATGCCTTTTCAACTGGTAACATATTTAGGTAAACAAGAGGGTCCTCTAATAATTTCCTTACAACTAAGATTCTACAAGAAAATTTCTTGTACATTAAATATATGTTTTGAATTGACCTGCCGTGTTCGAGGTTGGCTTAAGGATAGTCATACACGGTGGAAAACAGCCTCCAAATCTATTCCACGCCAAGCTAAGAATCTTCTTTGAAAGGTGATCATCCATTACGCAAACCTTCTTTTCGACATGTCCCTTCAATGTGCCAAATTGTCAATAATCGAGTCATATCTTCTACACTCTTATCTTGGGAATCGGCTATTCTGTGAGTGGGAAAATAATTTGTACGTTCCCCACCCGGAATAGTTTTTGATTTCAAGAAGTATTGTGGCTTTTGTTCATCGATTTTGGCATGAAAGGGAACGGGGGACGTGTTAGCCCATTCGGTACCATCTGCCAGTCAAATCTGATTTTTCGACAGTCCCGTGAATGTAGAAATTGCAATGTCACATTGTCTTATTATCTGACTAGTCAATGTGCGGACGTGAATTAAGAAAGACAATAACAACTGCGTTGGCTAGTCGTCGGAGACTGGGCTTAATAGACCCTACCAATTTCTTTGTGTGTTCTTAAATTTTAATTATATTTTATAAAAAAATTGTAAACATGGCTATTAAATAAATTATTGTTATAGTCAATTTTTCTAAACGCAGACATGAGAAAATAATATTATATAATAAAAAATTTATAATTATTTTATTTTAAACAATATTAAATTTAAATTATAAATAATTTAATTTAATTTTGTCAATAGTGGTATGCTGTGATGATTATGTTATTGTGGTGTTGTTTTTGTTGCCAAGATTCATACTTCACTAGGATGTTAAATGTTTATATCGAGGATGAGGTCCCCATTTTGTAACCTCACTATTCATAACTCCGGATCAAAAGCATTTACCCCTTATTTAATAAATTAATATATTTAATTTTTATTAATATAAAAGAAAATAATATTATTGCACATTATTAATTTTCAACAATAATTTTAAATATAAATGGATTAATATATTGATTAGAATATATTTCTTTACATGAAATGGGTATTTCGTCCATTTATGTTGCATATTAGTTTTATGATTTGATTTTTATGTTAAAAAATAAATTAATATATAATTACTCTTTAATAATATTAAGTATAATTAATATTTTAGCCATTATGTGTTACATTAAATAATTAATATAATATAATAATAATTTGTTTGTAAAAGAATGTTATAATTTACTATTTATTATTTGAAGTGATAAGGGTCTTGGAGTATTATGAAGGTGGTATCATGATAACTATTGAAAAGGTGGCATATTGAATTTATTTACTATAAAGAAAGTTGGCAAGGCATCTCTAAACGTATAAGTGATACACTTAATTAATGGAATGGTAAGGAACAAGTTGGTAAGGTGGTTATACATCATTTTGACACATATAAGTGAGATAATGTAGAAGTATATTAGAATTAAAGTTGATTGTTATGTTTTGAAAGAAGATTATTTTGGCTTCAATGAAGAAAGATTCTTAGTGGAGATTTTTTCTTTACTTTCTTACTAATTTCTTGATGGTCTCCTCCAAAAGTGGGGGAGAGGGTAAATAGAAAAGAATGGAGAATAGAGGGAAGAGTATTGTTAATGTTAAACTGAGGAAGGAAAGGGTGTGGGGTGAGGATATTATTAACATCTTCTCATGTTACCTAGAAAAGAAAATCTTAAACCTAGACCTGCAATTATGGCTATTGCACACCTAAGAGGTAGTAAAGGATTTCAATAAGGATCATAATGTAGGAATTAGAGAGGCATTTTCTAAGATTCTAATTGATTTTGAATTTAGTTTGTTGGAAAGAAAAAAATAATTCAACATAGTCCAATCCTTAGGTTGTGCAAGTACAATCTTTCAATGATAGTGAGGGCTTATTTTATTTGTGACAATATAGGGTGGGAAGCAAAATAAGATGAGGTTTCTTATAATTGCAATCTAGACCACTTTAATGGTCTAATGGGTAGAATTCATAGATTTGAACATATGGTCGTAAAGGATATTGCTAAGGTTTATGATGAAGCCAATTTAAATGGTGTTGGTGTGAAGTGTAAAAGGAGATCCTAGATCCAATTAGTAGATTAACCTAGATCTGTCCTTCCTTGGCTTAACATTGGAAGATAAACCAACAAGGGTGTTACGATTGACTAACTATGTATAAGGAGAACCTATCTACCCTAGGTTTAGTTCCTTTATTGCAAAGAAAATAGATTGATTGAATTTGATTTATTTAATCTAATTATTATGAATCCCTAATTTGAAAATGTGCAGAGACAAAAATAGAAATTTATGAAATAGTTGCAAATATGAAAAAAAAAATAGAGGGTCACCTATGATGTCAAGAAGACCTTGAAATAGTTGGACTAGGGCATTGGGCGCTCTAGTATGAAAACAAGGGTTTTAGATATCTTGAATTTGAATATGGAAGTTATAGGTCTGCATTGTACATTTGTATTTTGACATTTGTCACCTTCATATTTTAACCTATACAATATAGTGAAAGGGAAGAGAGGGGGTGGCTATATAGGAGATTTTTTGGTCAAACCCTCATTTTTCATATTTCTACCTCCATAAATAACTGATTTGATGATAGATAAAAGTGTGTGATCTAAACTTTAAGTGTGTCTTATTGGAAGTTTGTTTTCCATTAAGTAGATTGTTGGCAACATGAGCATATAATATGAAGAGATGGTTGAGTAGAGATTGTTGAAGATTGATAAGCATGATAGTGTATGGTATTGTAATTGATGTCAACCCATTATAGAGATGCAGTTGTGCTGGTCCAAAGATGACCAGATGTGTAGGGTATTTTCTTATTTCCTGGTGCACAATTTCAATGTTTAGTGAATCATTTTTAAGGTTTGCATTGCTCCACTATGAAGAATCATGCCATGTAGTTCTAAGGTAGTGTTGGTTCCTATTGAAGGAATCTAAATCCAAAGTTTCATGATTTGAATTCCTCTGCAATTGAATATTGTCCATTGATATAGTATTTGACTTAGTAGTGATAATGTTATTGAGACAAAAGTACATGAGTGGAATGGTCCACATTCCATCACAAATGAATATTTTTATTATGTGGTTCTAAGGGAGTGTTTACAAATGTCAAAATTGGCTATTCTCCAAGTGACAAGTTTTTTGGAGGTCCATGTGTCTAATTGTGAATGAACAATTAGTTCATTCTATTGTTTCTTCATTAGTGGTGTCAACCTAAAGGGTTTGGGATTGTGCAAAATTAAAGGATGTGTGGATCAGACTCATGGGAGCTATTATATGTCCTACCAACCTATTTTGATGTGCTACACATTTTGGTTTATTCTGTGAGGAGTGTATGGTTGAATCTTGTGTCAACAGGTTGTTGTATTACATGTTCCATCTAATTAGGCCAGCCTAATTGATGTTGTAGGTGTTTGTAGATGTGGTGCATATAAATGTAATATAATTTTGGCATTTTGTGTGGTTGTGGTAGTAGTATTGAATGATAAGTGTGTGAATGCGATGCAAATTTAATGTGATAAAGAAAACTGCAATATTAGTGAAGCATGAAGTGTGTTAAGTCAATTTATAGAGCTTAATTGGAACTATCTCCAACATATTATAGATGCATTGTATTAGTTAAAATCTTGGTAGTGAGCCGCCTTTTCTTCTACTTCTTTTTATTTTTGGATAGTGAGTCCATAAGGAAGTGGGCCATTTTGTAATATCTTATAACTAGTTATAATATATTGTGAGCCAATCCTCATCGTAGTTTTTCCCTTTTTGGGTTTTCCACATAAATTAGGTGTTCTTATGTGTTATGATGCATGCTTTAATTGTTCCTTTACATGTTTGTAATTTTGATGTAATGTTTTGAACACATGTTTAAGTGGTTTTAGAGAATACTGATTCACCCCCCCTCCCAGTATTTTGGGTGTTCAACAATTGGTATCTGAGCTTAGTTCCTTGGAAGAAGCTTAACCACTTGAGGAAGATCTTGGAGTTTGAACAAATGGCTAGTAGGAGATATCCTATCCCCTTGAAGAAATTCCTATAGTAGGTTTTATTGAAGAAGATTACATAGTTGATATGAATGGAGAACTCAAATTAGCCCTTGATGATCTAAACAGAACTGAATGTGAGAATAGAGATCTAGAAAAGAATATCAAAGAAGCAGATGAATGCATTAGGGAGTTGAGAGAGAAAATCAAGAAGTTCAAAGAAAGATATAAGGAGGTAAATGACTAGCTAAAGCAATCAAATGAAATAATTACTAGTATGAAAGTGTAAGTTTAAGAAAAAAAAGAGTTGAAGAAAGCCTAAATATAAGATTGAAAAACAAATTTGCATTTGAATGTTCAAGACTTGAAGAATAAGTTGTGACCTTGAGATTAGATTTAAAGAAATAAAATATTCTAGAAGAACTCCACCATGCTTGATGAAATTATTTCAAATGAAAAGGATTCTAAGGATAAAGGAGGATTAGGGTTTGAAAAAGTAGAAACATCAAAGGAGAATCAAACTTCAAAAAATGTTGAATAGAAGAACTGTGAACAAAAGAAGATTGGAGACAAGAAGAGCAATGGAAAGCAAGTCTAGAATCAAAGGAAAGACTTCAAGAGACCACCCATTAGACAACCAAATGCACAAAGGTACTCACATTTTAATGGTTACTTCCATTTTTGCAATAGATTTTGACATAGAGCTAATGAATGTAGTTCAGTAGAATAAATCAAAGTGTTCAATCATTTCCTAGTTAATTCTTTACATGTAATAGATTTGGTCATAAGGCTAGTGAATGCAAAAATCATATGATGAATGGTTGCAAATAATGGCATGATGTTTCAATCTTTTAATGGCTATTGTTGTAAATGTAATGGGTTTGGGCATAAGAGTTTTGAATGTAGATCTATAATGATAAGAAGTGAGCTTGTTCAAAAAGCTATCATATGTTACAAATGCAATTTAAACCAGGAAACATAGCAAATTTTTATAGAAGTAAGAATGTGAAGGTCATTTTTTTAAAGAAGAGTGATTTGGTGAATAAGGTTGATCTGGTAGAGATGAAGAAATAGATTATTAAGATCTAGAAGAAGAAGGAAGAGAATGAGATGAAGAATGAGTTTGTATCGATCCCTGGTGCAGATGTTTCCTTCGAAAACTAGATGAAGAGCTTTGGCTCAGGGGGGGTTTCAACAAAAGATCTTTAAGCCTATGCCAAAGATGTGGTGTTGATGCCTTCAACACATCGATAGAAGATGTAGTTTGATATGCTCTATCTATTGGTAAAATCTCTAGTGATTTATTTTTGTTGTAGAGATTTATGGAGCATTTGGAGGTGTCTATGATAATGTTGTTAGGGCTTGTCATTTTTTGAAATAACTTAAAATTAATATAATCAATGCATTTTAGATCATTTGAAAAGTGTTTAAATATGTGATTTCACATACGAAAAAAGTTCATTTGTGATCGAATGCTTGAAGAGTGAAGAACAAAGAAAAGGTGAAGTGAATTGTTTGTTGGAAGTTTATGTTGTCATTGATGTCAATAGGTCTATGTTGTTGCATTTTTGTCAACCTATGGAGTTGATTTGGTTGGTTGCATTATGTCAAGTCATTAGTAGTCTCATTGGTGTCAGCCTTTGGTGTTGCTTTGATGAACATGCATTTGTGGATGTTCAATATCTTGTGTGGTTGAGTTGCTAAGAAAGTGTTGCAGATGATGAGATTGTGTTTGCGGTGCTTGGTTTCCAAGTTATTTTGAGAAAATTTGAATGAAAGAGGAAACAATTTGGTAAAGAGTGTTTAGTATGGAAGAGTAGTGTTCAATGTTTTGCTTTGCATTTTTTCATGGTTGGAGATCTGATTGTGTGGTTTGGATATGTTGATTAAAGGTGTTCAATTTTTTTATATCTAGGGTTTCTTGTTCTAGATCATTTGGTGGAAGAAGTTGTGTTCACCAATTATGTGTAAAATGTGAAGCAGTATTGTCTAAGAGAAATGATTTTGCTTTGCATTTCTCTACATTTTTGTTTCAGGTCTTGCAGATCTAGGATTGTGCTTATATTGCTTATATTTATCTTCATTCAACATGAGTTGTTTGAGTTTTGGTGCTCCATAAGGTTGGATTCATGAATTACAGTATGTGGAAGATTAACTAGTTGTACAGAATGCATATATTATTCAGGTGAAAGTTTTTGCAAAGGATTTGTTAGATTCTAGAGGGTGTTGATAGAATATTCTAGATTTTTCTTAAGTTTTGAGTGTGGTCCACAAGTTTTCTTTAGATCAAAGGAAGTGTGTACTTAATTTTTTAATGGTGTTAACGTAGATTCAATTGACCTTTGGGTGTTTATATACTAATTATGGATATGCTTCGGTGTCTGTGGAAGCATGGTCTTGTGTGTATGTGTGGATTTAGGTCTGAGTTAATGTGTGTTGTGGTAAAATTTCATTACTTTCCATTGTAGGAATATTTTGGTGCCAACTTATTCTGATTTTGCATGTGTTGAGGTGCATAGTTGGCCTTGGATATCTATTATTTTCAAGCTTGTGGATGGTATATATGAATGATGAGTTGATGGAGGATCAGTGTAAGAGTGTTGTGATGTGAAGTTTTGAAATGTGAAGTCTGAAAGTGTGAAATTTAGTGTGATTGTTAATAATTAAGACTACTAGAAGAAGTGAGAAAAAGGTTTCTACATTATTTAAAGAGGTTGTGAATGATCTGGTGATGTAACATTTGGTGGAACCTTTTTGTTACTTTGAGATGTATTTCTCATTGTAATAGTATTTTATCTTCTTTTCTATAATATAGCAGTGGTCCTTTGGTAGTGATCCCTTCTTTATTTTGGGTAGTAAGCCCTCTAACAATGAGTCTATTGTATTTAGTATTGCAATTAATTTATATTTTGAGCTAATCCTCACCTTGTATCTTTTCTTATTTGGTTTTCCAATTAAATATGGTGTTCTATTGTGTATGGTGTTGATGGGTTTTTGTTTTTTTTATTTACTTTAATGCAAAGTCAATTTAACAGATTAAAGGCTAATAAGGATGTGAATGTTAATAAGAGTTTTGATGTTTTGACATACAACTGATTCACCCCCCCTCTTAGTTGTCTTATGCATTCAACAATTGGTATCAGAGCAAAGGTTCCTTAGAAGAAAGCTTAACCACTTGAGGTGGATTCTTCATGGTGCACAGGAAGGAGGCTCCTCTATTTGATGGATCATATTATGCATTCTAGAAGACTAGGATGGGAGGTTTTAGGTTGTATCCCTAGGGTTTGGAATTTGGAAGTCATTTGAAGCTAGATATATAATGCCTACAAATGGACTGTCAATTGTTGATGAGATCAAGGCTTATGAGAATAATAGAAAAGAAAGGTATGATCTTTTGAGTGGTTTTTCTAATATAGAACTTGTGAGGGTTATGAATTATAAAGTTGTTGGTGAGATCTGGAAAAAGCTAGAAAGTATCTATGGAGATGATAAACTAAAGCAAGTGAAGATGTAGAATCTAAAGATCAAGTTTAAAAACCTATGGATGTTATAGGATGAAGATATTACAAGCTACATGGATAAGGTGGACAAAGTTGTGAATTCCATCAAAGGTATTTGTGGAAAACTAGATGAAGATGAAGTGGTAAAAAAGGTATTGAGAACTCTTCCTAAAAATTATAACCATAAATTTCCTGCTATTGAGGAAGCTCAAGATTTAAGTAATTATTCTAGATATCAATTATATGGTGCTTTAACTTCTTTTGAATTGAGAGAATTTGGTCCAAGTGATTTAGAAAATGAGACTGCTTTTAAATTTGGAAAAACAAAGAAGAATGAGGAACCATTTTAGGATGATATTGATGATGTAGAAGTAAATTTTGTGAGGAGACTTAAAAAGGGCACTGAAAAATACAGAGGTAAGTTACCTTTCAAATATTTCAATTGTGGAAAATTAGGTCATTATGCTTCAAGATGTCCTATCAAAGCTTCAAATGATAAACATAAGGAGAATAAAGGTAAATCAATTAAGAGAAGTTACTATGTTAAAGATCTATGCCAATATATCTAATGATGAATTGGATTACTTGAATGATGAATACAATCAATTCTTTTTCATGATGATAAATGTTGGAACTAAGTCTGCTAACTCTGAGAGATGTATGAAGGAAAGTGCTCCAAAAGTAGGACATAATTTTGAAGGAACTATGGTGACCACTTTTCATGCTAGAGAGGAGAAGAACTTCTAGATTATAGACAATGGATGCTCAAATCACATGAATGGTGACAAGAGAAAGTTCGTTAAAGGGTGTGTGCAAGAAGTTGAGTCCACTTTTTGGCCAAAAAGTGGAAGTGTTTTCCTTGATTTTCAGAATTTGACACATTTGACCTTAAAATTTGAAGCACTTAGAGATGGAATCTTCAAAAAAGTCACTACTCATAAAATGTAGTACTCGGGGTCTTGTTTCCAAATATGTAATTTATTTCAATACCCAGATTGTAAAAATTGAGTTTCAATAGGCGTTTCTAAAAACCATTGTTTAAAAGTCACTTTTTTATACCATACCATGCACGTGTACGACATCCATATTTTGACCTAAATTATCATATTTTTTAAAATCCTTTTGGGAAAAGATTTGTGACTCACTAAAGCTTGTTTTCAATATTTCTTTATAATTTTTTATTGAATATTTTTTTTTTATTAAATATTTATTAGGCATATTTGTCGTTTTGAAAAATCGTCGTGTACGACACGCATAAGATGACCTAAACTTATCATTTTTTGAATTTTTTTTTTAAAACTGAAAAGAATTGTCTGAAGTTTGTTCTTGTGAAATCCGTTCGTCAAAATGTTATGTTGATCAAAAGTTATTAAAATACTAAAAAAACCTGATAATTCAAGTTTATGGACTAGTTTCATTAGAAATTAATTGAAAAATAGAAAAAATAATCAAATTATTAAAAATATTACATATTTGGAATTTGCACTATGTCATCTATAATGGGTTTTAATTTCGTAAAAAAATTCTACAAAATAGGTCTTCAAACATATGTCCAAAGTCATTATTTTCCTGTGACATTAACAAGACTTTCAAGTTGTAGGTCAAACAAGGTCCAAAGCTTAGGTTCGGGTCCCCAAGCCATTTCCCGAACCAAAAAACAAGCCAAAAAACCTGCTCAAAAATTCATAATTTAAAAAAGGGATCCCGTTTCATAAAAAAACCATTTTTTATGGTTCTATGAAATGGGATCTTGTTTTGTAAAATGAGATCCCGTTTTGAAATTCTTCCAAAAACGAAAATTTTCAAAAATGGAAAGTTTTCAAAACGGGATCCCGTTTTGAAAACTTTCCGAAAATGGGATCCTGTTTTAAAAACTTTCCATTTTGGAAATTTCCGTTTGGAAAATTTTCAATACGGGATCCGTTTGAAAATTTTCCAAAAATGGAAATTTCAAAAAACGGGATCCCGTTTTTTAAACTTAGGCTCGGGATCCCGAAGCTAAATGGGATCCCGTTTTTTAAAAACAGGATCCCACTTTTTAAAAACGAGATCCCGTTTAATAAAAAGCGAGATCCTGTTTTTTGCAAGCCGAATTCACTTTTTTGCCTAAGGCAAAAACTTCCACGTTTTGTGGACTCAACTTTGTGCACTTACCCTAAACTTGAGAAATTTGAAGGAACTCATTCGCCCAAGGTGGTGAATGGGTCCTATAGGGGCTATTTTGCTAGCTAGAATGTCGAGGAGTGAAGAATTTTAGTTTTTATGTTGATTTTGTTGGGTATTTGATCAAAATATGGCTTGGGATGCACAATATAGGGTCATAGGGGCCTATTGATGGTGATATAAAGGTCATAAATGCAATAGGGCCCAAAATCTAATGTGAAAGTGTAAATAAATACACTTTACAACACTAAATTAAGGAAAAATTGAGTCTATTTAGCTTAAAACGGTCTTAAATCCCATGTGAATGTGTAAAACACATTACAACACTAGATTGGGTCCACTTGATTTACAAGCCCCCTAAATTCAATGTGAAGATGTAAATAAATACATTTTACAACATTAAATTAGGACAAAGTTAAGTTAATTTAGCTTAAAATAGGGCCAAGACCTTATGTGGATGTGTAAAACACCTCACAACACTAGACCAAGGTGACATTAAGTCCAATTTATCATTAATTATTCTTGAATCAAGCAAGGGACACATTTTTCTACACTACAGGCTCAAAAACTATTTCTGTGATGTGAAGTAGTTGTATGACGCAATGAGAAACTATTAGTCGTTACCTTGGAAACGTGTTTCAATATATTGCTCACCTTTCTTTTTATTGTAACTTTTTTTGTGCTAAAGAAATTAAACGCGATGCAAAGGAACTTAAGCAATGCAA
The DNA here is from genome assembly GCA_007258455.2 of Sequoia sempervirens. Classification (NCBI taxonomy): domain Eukaryota; kingdom Viridiplantae; phylum Streptophyta; class Pinopsida; order Cupressales; family Cupressaceae; genus Sequoia; species Sequoia sempervirens. The sequence goes on from VDFB02105785.1 coordinate 407,276,490, forward strand.
TGAGTGCATGCCACTTGTCATCGCATTTCATATTCCTATCACATTTTTTCCTTGCACTTAAGAATGTAAACTATGATACATATAACTTCTGCAACATAATGAATGGTCGACACTTTTCTACTTATGTCATACTCCACTCACCATCACATATCATAAATATGACCTTGTCAGGTCGATTCACAATAGCATTGTGAATCAATTGAGTGATGCAATCATTATCAGACACTTGTCTAGACAATCTCATCAAGGATGCATGTTGCCATTTCACATATTGTAATTTTTCTTTGTGCTTGAAGAATGAAAATGTGATGCAAAGAGTCCAAGTGTTGTAATAAGAAGTTGACACGTATCCTCTAGTCCTTATTGCACATCACAAATTACCTCATGCCGGTGTAAACTCAAAACATGATATGAAGAGATGTTTTGATGGGAAAATATTTAACCCTTGGACTTAGAAAATATTAAATCTTCATGAGTTTCTACGCTGGTAATTATTAGGTAAAGGGGCCAGTTTCTCCAAGATGTCAAAGGCTTAAGTCAAAACATAAGCTATCGGTAATGCTCGATATCTAGTCAACAATAACATATAAAACTTGTTAGGTGCCATGAGTGATACACTTAGGGTTTCTCTACTAAACCCTCCAGAGAGAAAATATAATTCATTTTGATTTCCTACTTCATCATCTGAACATGTAGATCTCACCACTAGAATGAGGACAAAAAACCCATATCAAATATGCTATCTAATTTCTCCACAAACCTCTAGAAATAACCTCTACAATTACTTATGAATATTTCATAATAATATTTGCAACATTTAGACCAACTTTACAACTTTTCTCTTCTTGTCATCAACCTTAACAAATGTTCTAGAAACCAATCCACTATCATTAATGACATCAATGCATCCTTATAAAACCCTTTTAACATCAATGGCAATCATATTGCCAACAATCTCTTCCTTTTTCATTGATGGAAAAATAAAATTCTCTTCATTGATAGAATGCTCTACAATTATCATTCTCCAAACTACTCTCCATAACATTTCCACCTTAGGTAATTCAACATTTGCAATCAAATCCCCCCCTTTGATAAATAAGGAGCATTTTGCTCTTCTCCCCCTTTCACATAAATGGCAAAGGGACTCTTCTGGACACCATGCTTCTATTGATACCAACTTGTGCTCTGCCCCTTTGACCATAGTTTTCTCCCCCTTTATCAAAATAAAGAAGTGTGTCCATGATATCTGCAACCATCAAGTAGTTAGAAATTTTCTCCCCCTTTATCCCTTTGTTTTATTTTTTGATCCCTTAGATGTCTTCTATCTTGAAAATGATAAAGGGATAAGAGCACCAAAGGATATTGCATGCATGACTCTAAAAAATGAAGATGAGGAAATTGATGTCTATTGTAAATAATTCAATATTCCATTGCAACTATTACCATTGGTCTTAGATTTATCAAAGGTATAGGATACTAATTGTCAACCTATGTCAAAATCCTTGTTGATGTATCAATTAATAATTGGTCCATAAATATTAATGTGGATATACACATATGCTCACAAGCTTTGAATGTCATAGACTAAATACTTTGCTCATCAATTTCTAGATTAGAAGACATGAAGGCATAAAGCTTGCACTGCTTAAAGTGTGATCAAATGGTCTATATATGTTATGAATGTTGTTGGTGTAATTAAATATTTAATTTTGCTTTATTAAGTTTACTTAGGTCCTAATTAGGTTTTCCTTTTAGGGTTTTTCATCTTGCTCTATGAAAGCAAGTTATCTCATGTAATTCATTAATTCTCAATAATATTATTTGCATCTTTTTATGCAAATTGCTCTTGCATGTTTGATTTTCTCCTTGTAAAAGGCTAATCCAAGTTTTGCAGGTGATCTTGGTTTTATTTAGTTTATTGGAAACTCTAACAAATGTATGTCTAACTAGTGACACCTAGCACATAAACTCAATCACTTGTTATATATAAAAGAGAGAAGAGAAGGATAGAAGGATGGAGGAAGAGAGGAAGAGAGAAGATAAAGGAAGAGAGAGGTAGAGAGATGTATAGAGAATAATTTTTATATATAATCTCTTTATTTTTTATTTTTTGTGCATTTCAAAGATGTCACATGTAGTAGACTAATTTTTAAACATTAAATAATATAAAAAATAATATGGTTAAAATTTATCCATCAAGACCTTAATTGCACACGCACCATCATTTTCTTAGTAACATATCAATTGACTTTATGTATTACATAAATATAATAAAAATAAAAATCTAATTGACCTTCACACCTCTTAAACATGCCCATTACACACCAAGATAAATAGCTAGTTATATTATTACAATGAAAACTCTTTACATAAAAAAATACATTACATAGCCTAGCTACTCTATGAGTACCCAACACACTTGTCGTCTTCATTGATCATGTCACCACATAGAGTGGTCAGGTAATAAGAGAAAATGAGATTACGTGCTAGAATGCATTACCTAAATAGCTACGACTGAGTTAATTTTTGTTCAAAAATGGTAACGGGCTTATGTGTTTGCTCAAAATAAAGGGTATTTGAAATCGAAGGCTGAGGTTAGGGTGTTTGTATGGCTGAGTTATTGAAAATTTTACATTGAAAGAAATCATCGAAAATGAAAGTATCTCGGTATCACCATCAAAAAGAAAGAAAATAGTGTCTAAAATTTTGTATTTACTTTTCATATGGTGGGGGCAACTAGAACTTGTCTTTTGTTGGCATGCGTGAGCTTTACAATTTCCAATAATGTCTACCATTTCATTTTGCATGTACGTGAAACCAAGCTCTTTGAAGTCAAGCTAAGAATTTTTCTTTGGATGATGGTGATCCAACGCATAACACCATAGGGTCAACCACACACCCATGGAAATGTTCGAGGATATGGAAAGGCTTAGATCAAAGTGCATGACATATGTATAGGGATATGTACATGAATAAGTATAATTAATGTATCATTTTCAATAATATATTGGAGCGTGTGCACATATGCATAAGGTTATAAGTAAATGTGTAGAAATAAGTGTAAGTGGATGAGTAAATAACATGGAAGAAGGGGATTTAATTTGCATGAGATTGTGCCATTTACCAATATGTGAATTTGTAAATCTATTCTTTAAAAATGAGCACAAAAATTAATGGGAAATGTAATGACTTGCAAATTTCACCATTACATTTTTCCCCTAGTTTGAGCTGCATGTGGTTATTAAAATAATCATGTATCTCAAAGTATGTCGCACTCAAAAACATACACACAAATTAAATATTCATCTACATAAAAGGATGTCTTAAGGTTCCATGTGAAGAGATGGACACTAGATTGTGTTGGTGTGAATGGGGTTATTTCCTAACTAAAATTATTAGTGAAGACCTATTCACATTATTATTAGTTTACTCAGGAGTTAAGTTTCGTAGTTGTCTTTTCTAGAAGTGAGTTGTAATGGGGCCATGTCTCATTATTTACTTTTAGTTATCTAGGCATTTAATAATTTTCTCATGCATTTAATATTTGCATTGAAGTTGTTATGACCTAGTTGTCTCATGTGATAGGATTAAGACATTTGTCATGATCTTGTCTAATCCTATCTCTCTCCTTGCCTATACAAGCAAGGCTTCAAATGTACATTTAATTCATCCAAAGCTCAGTTGAGTGTTTTGTAAGTCCAATTTATCATTGCAATCTTGAGTATTGCATATTGGCCTCATCTTGCATCCATTGTTGCAATTTCATGTTCTTGTTTTTCCTCTTGTGGAAGGTTGTTGTTGGTTTTTGCAGATGATCCTAGAGGCTTGAGTATTTGAGTGACTCAAACATGTTTGATGAGCTATATCTAAACTCCTACATGGTATCAAAGCTTCAAAGTTGCAAAACCCTTTCTCAAATCTTAGGGTGATTCAAGCTTGAACTTTTGGAAAGTGTATATTGGGGAAAAATGAACCTCAAGGTTGCATTTGGAAGGCCCAAAAACCCCCATTTTCATATATAATACCTCATATTTTTGTGCAAAAAAAATCATCTTTTTTCGTGCGGGTATCTTAAATTTGACAACCAAATAACTATCAGAAAACACTATGTTAAATTTGACAGCCAAATGACAGTCATCCAACACTGTGTTAAATTTTATGTTTCATTGGCCATCAATATTTACTATCTTAAATTTGATGTCCAAATGATCATTAGTAGGTCGCTCAAATTGGACCCCTTCTCTGTTGGTAGTTTTCGTTTTGGAGGAAAACTTCAGAGGCTCATAACTTTGTTATACGTACTCCTTTTTTGAGAAATTTTTTATGGATTGGGGTAAAATTTCATGCTCTATTCAGTGGTGTAGTTGGTTTTTGATTTTGGTGCTTGAGGTTTTTAGAAATTGCAAATTCTCACAGGTGTTGTTGAGTCGTTCTCATTTTTAGAACTTCTGGGGCTCCATTCTCGCTCCTACGGTAATGTTTTTGAGTGAATTATTTTTTGAAAGTGCATAATTTTTTATGTATTTTCAAGTGGTGTGATCAGATTGATCTCATTCTTTGTAAAAAAATTACTTTGAGCTTGAGGCCAAATTTGGCAATCTGTATGCACTAAGATCAAGCCCACTTCACTATTTTTGGCAAGTGGCACCTGTAATCACACTAATTATAAAATGACAAAAATCATATTTGCTTGGGGCGTTTCTTGATCAAGTGATTTGGGGTGGGGGGGTCTCTTGGTGTATTGCTTTGATCTATTTGCTTATGCTCTCTTCATTTTTCATGGATCATTCTAAGGTTCCTTTTCTAACATCATATAACTATTCAACATTGAATCAACATGAATGGAGTATACTAATGAATGAGGTTCAATCTTTATTTTTTGAGAATAAGGTACCTAAACCTACTAATGATGAGAAAAAGATTAAATGGATGATTGAGCATACTAAAGCTCTTGGATGTCTTCATAAACTAGTTTCTCAAGATTTGTTGTTCCAAATTGAATCATACAATAATTATCATGAGGCTTGGGATAAATTAAAAGCATTATATGGTTCTACAGATGAAGTTAGAGGTTATCAACTTGATAATAAATTGATGAGCCTTGATCCTAGGAACTTTAACAACATCTAGGACATCACTAAGGTTAATGATCTAAGGGGGAAATGTAAAGCATGTGGCATTGATAAGAAGGATATTCAGTTGGTCTAAAATTCATTGAATAAACTTGGTCCTGATTATGCTACTTTTTGAACCAATTATTTTTGGAGATGTGGGGCTCTCTTACACTTCTAGGGTTTTGCACCTAAACGGAGAGAGGTACCAAAAATCTTAATGGCTCACTCAAGAATAATCCCTTGAGATTCCAATCCAAATGGGATTAAAATATATCAAAGGGGAATGTCCTAGATGCTGAAAACTAATAAAGAAATTAACTACTAATGCAAAACTTATGAAATGCAAGATGTTTGAAAACACACTATGATATGCAAAATGACCTAGAAATGCAAACAAACTGTAACAAAAAACTATGAAATTGAAAGTGTGCACCTAGAGACTATAAAGGGATGGAATGGAGACAAGAAATGCTGCTGATCCTAAAAATTTAACCTATTGGGACTCATTCGCCATTTTGGGTGAATTAGTCCTAGATTTGGAAAACTATACCAAAGCCTGTTTTAGCCAAATGAATATCCAAATCCACAGAAATCTCTAAAAAATAGGTACAGTGGGACTCATTCACCACTAATGGTGAATGAGTCCACTTCGAATTTTTTGAAAACTTGAAAGTGGAAATGGAAGCTCTCAGTCTGCTCTTTCTATTCCTCTAGATGTCTAGATTTGAAACCCTGATTTTGACACTGTGAGTGACTTTTTGTGGATATTTTGACCTAGTAAATAGGGAGATGACTTCAACAAGTTTTAAACCTATTCTTCAATCATTTCCAAACCTTCAAAGTACTCAGATCTATAATCACACAAGGAGAGAGAGAGAGAGAGAGAGAGAGAGAGAGAGAGAGAGAGAGAGAGAGAGAGAATATTGATTGTTAGGGCATGGGGGTTTTCCTTGGTCAAACCCCTTTAAGGTAATTACACTAAAATAATGAAATGATATAATGAAGAATGAAATAATGCAATTAGAGACTTTCCCTGATGATAGAACTTGAATTGTTGTAACAATGGATGAAGAATTTTCCCTTGAATGTTGTAGAAAACTATCTTGATGACTTAAAATGCTAAAACCCTAGCTTGCTTGACTTGAGGTGGATAATGAATGATGAATGAATAATTAATTAGGGTTTAGAAACTTATTTATATTTGAAATCCACCTGAACTCCTATTAATTTCATCCCCAAGGCTGACATTGAAGAAAATTAAACTTAAACCCTAACTTGTCCCACTCAAACCTCAAAAATGGTCCAAATGGGACTCATTTGCCATCCTAGGTGAATGGATCCCACCTAGATGGGACTAATTCACCCAAAGTGGTGAATGGGTCCCATAGGGGCTATTTTGCCAATTGGGATGTTGAGAAATGAAGAAATTAGGTTTATATGTTGATTTCATGAGGTCTTTGATCAAAATAAGCCTCGAGATGCATAATATGGGGTCATAAGGGCCTATCAATGATGGTATAAATGGTAATTATGGCTAAGGACACAAAGTTCAATGTGAAAGTGTGATTAATACAATCTACAACATTAAAATGAGGTCCACATAGAATAGAAAGGCACAAGATCCAATGTGAATGCGTAAAACACATTACAACACTAGATTAAAACCAAGTTTAATTTACAAGCCTTCTAGATTAATGTGAGAATGAAATTAAATACATTTTACAATATTTAATTAAGGAAAAGATAGGTCCATGAGACTTAAATACTTTAATAAAAGTCTAGAAAAGTGTGAAAGTGATTTACAACACTTTACAACACCTTTACAAGACATGTATTCTATTTAGTTTACAAGGGCCCAAGACCTAATGTGGATGTGTAAAACACCTCACAACACTAGATCAAGGTGATGTTAAGTTCAATTTATCATTAATTACTTACATATCAAGCAAGAGATAATTTTTTCTACACTACACTTTTTTTTCTAGCTTTCGTACTCATAGGTTGTCTATGGGGTTTGCATATACTACACCATCATTTGCATCATTTTCTAAGATGTTGATATATGAACAAAAAAGGCTTATCTTGATGGGTTTCATCAAGTCTTCTAAATCTCAGGCATTGTTGGCTAGTCAGGTGAAAGAATCAAAAACTACTAATAAGAAGCAGAAGAAGTTAAAGAACAAGCCACATTCTGGTCAACCAAGGGATAAATCCTCTTCCCTAGATAAATCATCTAAGAAGGAGAAGTTTACTTGTTTGTATTGCAAGAAGCCTGAGAATGATGAAAATTCTTATTACAGGAAGGATATTGATGAGTTGAAGAATCTTCTCATAAAGAATCATATTGATTTTCCATCTAGAATGTTTGATTTTCAACCTTCTTCATCATCTTCAAAATAGTCTAATAAGGGAAAAGGTCATGCTAATTTGGCAACTACATCAAGAAATAAAGGGAAAGCTCTTTGTGCTTTTTTAGGTCTAGGATCAGGGAGATGACTTCTAGATTTGGGAGCTACTCATCATATGGCATCTTCATAGTCTATGTTCTCTTCTTTTGAGCCATGCACTATGTCTCCTATTTTGATGAGAAACAATACATACATGAGTGTACTTGGGAATGGATGTATTAGCTTTGGGGTAAACACCATTTAGGATGTTTTGTGTGTTCCTCATTTTACGAACAATCTTTTTTCCATATATCTGATTACACATGGTGGAGATGGGAGGACTGTCGAGATCACTCCTGATTTAGTTATCAATCGAGAATTGGAGAATAGAGATATTATTGCTACTGGGATGGTTGATCATTCATCTCAATTGCATACCTTTCGTAAATTTTTCTCCTGATGGTGACATTGTTCCTTTGGCTATTGATCACACTTTTAGTGTGAACCATGATTCAAAGGAGACATTTGGCTTCTTGAACTTGGGTGTTCTCACATCAGATCTCATTCTTGAGCCTTGTATTTCATCTCTTCCATCTATTGTTGCATTTGATGATGCTCATATTGGCACAAGTTTGGCCTCTTGTGATTTAGTGTAGCCGGATCTACATTGTCTTCCAGCTACATCCATTTGGGATTCATACTTGACAAACATTGGTGGGTTGTTTGTTGAGTCTCATATTTCAAATTTGGGAGACATCATCGATAGGATATAAGAAATCGAATTAATGCAAAAATAGTACATGAAATATACACATAATATAGGCTTGTAAATAAAGTCAAATAATAAATATTAATAAATTTATCATTAAAGAATTCCAAGTGATAATCATGGCAAATACATTATCTAGTGATGATGTCAATGAATGATATTGTCAAACAAAATAGGAAAATAATGAATGGTTGTGTGGCTCTCATTAGCTAAGAACACTTGTACAAGTAAAGAGCAAGAAAACATAAGAATATGCCACTAATGAGGTAGGTGCAATAACATGCACATACAAAGGATGAGGCAAACAAATGCTTCCCTTGTGGTAACATGGATCCAAGTAAAAATGACTATATAAAAGAAATTTATCATCAATTAATTTAAAATAAACACAATGATAATATTCACTTCTAACAAACCTAATGTGAAATGTAAAAGAATTTAAATTTTAATATTATATCCATAGTCATTGCTATAAAGCATACAATGACTATTTCAAGCTACAAACTATGTTCTCACTTCCTTTTACCCCAAAACTGTAAATATCTTTTATATAATTTATTTCCTCAATATCCCCATGCAAGAAAGTAAATTTAACATCCATTCATTCTACTTTTAAATCATAATTAATAGAAATATAAAGTAGAGATCTAATATAAATTAATTTTTTAATAGGATAAAACATTTCACTAAGATCAAGCCCCACAATCTAGGAGTGGGTATGTGCAGAATCATGATGGGCCAAAAAGTGGCGATATGATGGGTATGTGTAGGGTATGTGTGGCTGATGACCTTTTTTTACCCAAAATTGATGAAATGAAAAAGGTTTTTAAAGGAGATTCTCGGCTTTCACCAATATAAATTATGCTTTACTTTGAGTTTAATAAATTATTATTATTCATTTTCTATTTGAATTACATTTAAAGTCTGATTAATAGGTTGATTGAAAAATATCTATAGCTTTCAAATGGTATCACATTTTTTGAATCCGAAACATGTGTCACATTCTATGCTTTCACATACTATAGGATTAAAAAAAATGAATTTCATGAAGTTTTGACCATGTTAAGGTGGTCAAACATACAAGTTTTTATATTTTGTAAAGTTGTAATAAAAAATTCATAATTAATTATTTACTTGGAAAAAATTACAAAAAAATATGCATCACATCGAGACATGAGTCCTCTACTTATATATAAAATCTTATATTTTTTTTTATCATTTTATTGTGGTTAGGGTGGTCAGATAGACACCTACTTCTTATTTTTTCCATAAAATTTAAGTACTACTACATTGAAATCTTCAAATTTTTACCAAATAGATTTAAAAATAAATAAATAAACCTAGTAGTTTAGAAACTACATTCAATTTTCTATAGATTCTATTCTTACATATTTTTTAAATAATATAGATAACTTATTCAAATGTTTATGTCAAGTTGCCTAACTCTGATTTTCCTAAATTTTTCACCACTTAAGGGCCTATTTTTTCCATGATGATCTTGCACATACCCGAGAAGCATTTTACCACCCATGTTTCCTTGAAATTTTCAACTAGCTACATTTTGTAAATTTAATCTTAAACATAGTATCCTTAGAAAACTTTAATATAAAATATTTATCATTTTTTATTGCCATGAATCTATGAGGGCCAATTGAGTACATATTGTGTGTAAATAATATTATTCACAATTTTCTAATAACCTATATCTCATGAAGGAAAGGTGAGAGAATACAATGGATGAATAACATTTTTCATATATATTATTTCCAACAAGATGTAAGAATATATTGCAAAGATAAAATAGATATTCTAAAGCTTTAAAGAATAACACATAAATATGAATAGAGCTTCCTCCATAATACAAATTGGTATGGTGAGCACAAAATATATAATTTTAGAGTATGTTATTTCTTCATAATTATAATGCATATGAAAAATGCTAAAATGTATGTTGAAATCTAAAAAAGCTTTAATGTATAAATTCAACCTTTTTTGAGATTTCTCTTATAAAATAAAAATGTTATTGTTCTAAAAACTCCTACAAGCCAAAGGTATTTTACCCTTTGATATTTATAATGTAATATTTTTTGTCCTCAAATCCTATAGTTGAACACAAGGCTAAAGATATGAAAAAAAAAAAAAAAATTGGTAGATTTCTCAAAGGACAACAGGCTCCTCAATATATAACACCAATAGGCCTCATTTTCCCTATAAAAAAAATAACTAGAATATTTATGATTTAATTCTTTCCTAAAAATAGCCCCACTTTTTCTTGTAACTCCTTATTAATTTCTTGTCATGTAATTTATCATGCAACAACTACCAATTGTTGTTGGTTTACAACAAAATTTTATGGAAACCTACACTTCCCATATTATTTATTATTATTTTATTTTATACTACTAAACTGTTGGCCCTTTATTAAAATATATTTATATCATTATAGGGAAAATAAGGATAGGGATCTCATAAGTAAGTTATTTAAAAATGAATATTACAAGTCTACCTTTCCAAAATTTCTTTCCCACAAGTAATATAGTGTTGGGTGCTTAATAATCAATGGTCCCTTCCATGTAGCATATTTTCAGGTAGGTTCTTCTAATGACCCAAGTTGTTTGTGACTATTCTACTTCTTGACCTCTTCTCTCATGTGTCAATGATATATTTTTCAATGAAAATAAGCTTCCCTTCATCATCCAATGGTAGTACACATAGAAATTTTTTTGAACTTTTCTATCTTCTAGAAATTCCAACTCATAAGCAACTTTTCCAAATCTTCTCATAATTTTATAAGGTCCATAAAAGTGACTTGTTTGAGTAAATTTCAACCCCAAATCACTTTAAGTAGGTCATCCTTGAGGGACACCAAAATATCTTAACTATGCCCTAACAATTCAATAGTGGTTAGTAACTTGATATTAGTGAATACCAAACCTATTAAGGTTAGTGCACCATATCCATACAAAGCCATAAAGAGTTTCATACCAATGGAAATATAATAGGTGTTATTGTAGTAATATTTTGTAAGTTGAAACCACTTGATCCAATCTATCTATTAGTTTGTGACACAGTTTCTTAAATAGCCTTCAACCCAATTATTCATTATTTTTACTTGTCCATCTATCTATCTATCAATAAAATATATTACTTAGAGTAAGCTTGGTACTACTAAAATAAAATAAACCTTTGTAAAAAGTGATAAGTGTTGACCACTCAGAATACTGAGAGGGAGGAGTGAATTAGTATTCTATTAAACCATCCAATTACCAAGGCATACTTAACTATAACAAGAAATGAAAGGGTGAAACACTCATAACACACATAACACATGAACACTAACATTTGTACATGGAAAACTGAGTATGTGTAGGATCATGATGGGCCAAAAAGTGGTGATATGATGGGTATGTGTAGGGTATGTGGTTGATGACTTTTTTTTAACCCAAAATTGATGAAACGAAAAGGGTTTTTAAAGGAGATTCTCAGCTTTCCACCAATATAAATTATGATTTACTTTGAATTTAATAAATAATTATTATTCATTTTTTATTTGAATTACAACTAAAGTCCTGATTGATAGGTTGATTGAAAAAATCTATAGCTTTCAAACACTATCACATTTTTTGAATCCAAAACATGTGTCACATTCTATGCTTAACATACTATAGGATTAAAAAAAAATTGAATTTCATGAAGTTTTCACCAAGTTAAGGTGGTCAAACATACAAGTTTTTATATTTTTTAAAAGTTGTAATAAAAAATCATAATTAATTATTTACTTGGAAAAAAATACCAAAAATATGCATCACATTGGGACATGAGTCCTCTACTTATATATAAAATTTTATAAAAAAATATTATCATTTTATTTTGGTTAGGGTGGTCGACAAACACCTACTTATTTTTTCCCTAAAATTTAAGTACTCTGCATTGAAATTTCAAATTTTCACCAAATAGATTAAAAAAAAAAAAAACCTAGTAGTTTAGAAACTAAATTCAATTTGCTACAGATTCTATTCTTACATATTTTTGAAATAATATAGATAACTTATTCAAATTTTTACATCAAGTTGCCTAACTTTGATTTTTCTGAATTTTTCTCCACTTAAGGGCCTGTTTTTTCCAAGATGATCCTTCACATACCCAACGTAAAGTGGGAAAAACCATGGTGAGGATTAGCTCACAATATATTATAACTGGTTACAAATATTATAGAAAGGCTCTCAGTACCAGGTGGACTCACTGTCCAAATGAACTCATTGTTCATAGAGAAAAGAAAGATAGAAAGAAGTGGCTTGACAACTAAGATTTGAACTGATACAAAGTGCATCTAACATATGCTAGATTTAGTTCCTTTGAAGATAAAGTTAGTAATACACTTTATCTAACTAGAAAGGTGAAAAATAGGTGTGTGACGGCTTGAAATGTGGGTGTGAGCCAAATATGGTAGGAAATTCACTTATTTTCTTCTATTTCATTAGGAAATGAGATTTACACAATGAAATGACTGTCAACCCCAAGTGAATCAAGTCAAAGTGTGAATTTACTGATTTCATTTTTTTGCAAGGATGGGGTTCTTGATTAAACAACACTTTGGGGAGAAACATTAAAAATAAAAACCTAACTCCAAAATGCTATCTACAAAGTGCATCTAATAGATTAAGCTTTATTTTGATGGAACCAAAACTCAAAATGAAGATTTGAGAAAGGGAAAATGATGTGTACCAGTCACCAAAACTACTTTTCTAAAGCTATTTGAGGACTCATTCTCCCTATGGCAAATGGGTCATGACTAGGGCTCTATAAAAATAGTTTCTGGGTTATTTTCTCCTGTGTCTGCACACCCAGATGACATATTTTCATAGTCAGACAGCTGAAAATAAATCTTGTAGGTGAGTTTCCATGAAATTGCAAAAATGATGAAAATAAATGCAACCTTGGTAACATTGTAATTTTTCTCTTCAAGAGATCTTCCACCTAAATCTGCAAACACAAATCAAGAAGGAAAAATGTTTTGTTTACAGTGAATGGAGGATTTCCTTGGTCAAACCCCATTTTGGTAATGAAATGTTGAAATGAAACAATGAATATGAAGAAATGATGAATGAAAAAAGCAATGTCACAACTCACCAAACCTTTGAATACACCTTGGAATATAGATTTGTAACTTGCATGAAATGGCTTCAATGGATGTGGATTCTTGAAACTTGATTTGAAATAATACCTTGAATGCTTGAATGGATCTTGAACACTACATCAACATATTATCTCAAATAACATGCATGATGTAAGAAGACTTTGACATGATAATAGGATCTTGATTGCTGCAATAATTCTTCAATAAATCTACTTTTGGATACCTTGAAAATGCTCTTGATAATGCTCTAATAATGGTCACTTGAATAACCTTAGCTTGCTTGAAAATCTTAGATTGCTTAGATGAAACTTAGTGGAATTACCTTATATTTATAGGTATGTTAACATTAATACCCAAAATTCAAATAACAAAATCCAACATGTGAATATGAATTTGTATTCATTAAAATACCACAAAAAAAAATTAAATTAGGGTCCAAGGTCTAAGTGAGGACCCATTTTCCCATGGGTGAATGGGTCCCAGGTCACTTACCTAGGACAAACATTTCTCTGTGATAAGTGTTATGTTATGGCATTAATGAGTGTCGGGTTTTCCTCTTTGGTATTTGCAATTAATTAGGCTTGGATTTGACTTAAAGGGGCCAATTAAGGGAAATTAACCTCAATTAATTAATAAAACCCTAGATAATTGTGAAACTATAAAGGTACACCTTACAATACCAAAAATAAGGCACAATTAAGTCCATTTTATTTAATAGGGCCCTAAAATTAATGTGAATATGTAAAATACATATTACAACACTAAATTAAGACATAATTTAGTTCATTTTATTTAACATTTATTCCCAATTTAAGTGTGAAAAAAGGATACATTTTTCTACACTAAAGTAGGCATTCAATACTCATATTTATGCAAAAATTACAAAGATAATCAATCATACAATATCAAAGACAAGAAAAGAAATGGGAACAGATTAAGCTTCGACTATCCAACATGATGTGGAACATGTCTAAACTATTTTTCCCAAAGGGAGGATCAAGCCTTAACTGTCCAACACAATGTGGAACACATCTCTACTCTTTGTCCAACATTTTCACAAGAACTCTATGTCCACTATGCAAACAACACACATGCTCACATAGGCTAATGGAACCTCATGTCATCCACTAGGTGAGCCCCCAGGAAAGTGGCTTAGTGAGAAAGTCATGCCAAGTCTATAGGATCTCATTGTACTTACCATACCAAAGTTGTACCTCTAACAACTCTAAGAGGGTGCCACACACACTATGACTTCGAGCTTTATAAGGTTAACAAGCTTTATTATGTTAAACACTTTTAAACAAAATGCACACACACACACACATATAGGTATTTTTAAAGGGATACTTCTTAATTTGTGTTACAAGGTCTCTTCTTAGGGATCATAGTTCCTAATGTATCCAAGAGAGGACAAGTCCAATGTAAGAGAATTATAGAGTATGTGCATAATCATCATGGAAAAAACAGGCCCTTAAGTGGCGATAAAATTTAGAAAAATCAGAGTTAGGAAACTTGACGTAAAAAATTGAATAAGTTATCTATATTATTTCAAAAATACATAAGAATAGAATCTGTAACAAATTGAATGTAGTTTCTAAACTTCTAGGTTTTTTTTTTTTTAAATCTATTTGGTGAAAATTTGAAATTTCAATGCAATAGTACTTAAATTTTAGGGAAAAAAGTAAGTGTTTGTCGACCACCCTAACCACAATAAAATGATAATATTTTTTTTATAATATTTTAAATATAAGTAGAGGAATCATGTTTTGATGTGATGCATATCTTTTTGTAATTTTTTCCAAGTAAATAATTAATTAGGAATTTTTTATTACAACTTTTAAAAAATATATAAATTCGTATGTCTGGCCACCTTAACTTGGTCAAAACTTCATGAAATCCATTTTTTTTTTAATCCTATTCTATGCGAAGCATAAAATTTGACACATGTTTTGGATTAAAAAAATGTGATACTATTTGAAAGCTATAGATGTTTTTCAATCAACCTATCAATTAGGATTTTAGTCATAATTCAAATAGAAAATGGATAATAATTATTTATTAAATTCAAAGTAAAGCATAATTTATATTGGTGGAAAGCTGAGAATCTCCTTTAAAAACTCTATTCGTTTCGTCAATTTTGGGTAAAAAAATGTTGTCAGCCACATACCCTACACATACCCATCATATTGCCACTTTCTGGACCATCATGATCCTATACATACCCTACAACTTAGGGAATGTAAGGCATAAAATTACCACTAAAATTAAATTCATATGCTAAGAAATATCATACTCTTGGAGGACATCAAACCAAATGACACCACCAAGAAAAGGATGCATCAAAAGAAGAAAGAAAATACCACAAAGAAACATGAGGATGCCAAATATTTCAAAATAATAATGCCAATGTATGCCCCCACTTTGAAGGAATTTCTACACCATTGTTGTGAGCGATAAATTCAAAGTAGCAAATAGTCAATGCTAAAGAGGGCATGAGAGCTTACTTGGAAAGTCCTATGCTAGGTGATGTCATATGTTTCCAAATGAAGCTACATCATGAAAAGGGTTTCCCCCAAAATGAAATCCCAAAATGCATAAGGGATCCATTGATTCAAGGCTAGTATATATTTTCTACAATGTTGTTATAGAGCTCACAAACGTCATCATTCCCAAAATACTCGCAGAACATGAAGAATGACACATAGAGAGTGAAAACAAAGAAAAATATTTCAAGTCAACATGGAAGAGACCTAAATTTCTTAATTCCTTGTGTCATCCCCAAAAGGAAAACACAATACAAAAGAAAAGATAAATGTGTACGACATAGAGAAAAATGTAGATACATATAGAGGAATGCATATAAAGAGAGATACATTAAATATAATAGTATTAGGGATCACATTACACACATGCAATCAAATAAAGAAACATGTAAAATAAAAAAAAAGCAAAAAGACTAGTAAGGCACATGTGATTCAACCTATAGCAGGTCATTTGCATCCCAATCTTGCTCAGTACATACGAAAGGCAGAAAAGTGTTGAACTAGGACAAGCACCAAGTTCAACACTCTTATTAGGAGGATCATTGTTTAATCTCATAGAAGAGGAAAAAATTAAATTCAACTCATTATGCACTTCCTCATCAATCTTAGCAATTTTAATGTCATCATCCAGATTAATCACAACGAGAGGTCTAATGATAATGTCCATAGAATTTTGTTGTTGTTTATGTTGTGGCAAGGGTGGAGAGGCATCATGCCTTACTGGAGACATGTTTGGATTTTGATTTTATATGTTTTTTTTTCTTTTGCTTGAAACAAACGAGAAATAACATGACATATATGCCTATGCTCTCTAGCATTTTTCTTTCTTTTCATTCAATTTTCAAGTTGTGCTTGTGTAGGAGTAGGTTTATCAACCATAGGTTTATTTTCTTCCCTTAAGGGAGGAACAAAAGAAATCATGGGAGGTTTTTCAACAACTTTCTCTTTATCTTTGTAAACTTGTTTGACTTTAGGAGGCATAATCAGATTCATTTGGTTATCTCATGGTATCTTATATAAAATGGGTAAAGGATTTGTCATAGGCCACTCTTGGTTACATGGAAGGGATTTAGGTTTAATCATGTCCTTATCAAGGATAGGAGGCTCAATCATGGGTTAAGGCATGTTTCTAAGGGATAATTCTACTATATTCTTCACATTAAACTTTTGATAGGATTTAAGAAAGAAGTCTTCATAGGGTCTGATAGTTTCAATAGGCTCAGACCAAAATAAATCCAACGAAAATTTCCCATGGGAAGACACAAGAATAAAGCCACTATGATGCACAGTAAATATCTCATTTCCAAATGGAAACTTTAAACATTTATGCACAACCTACAAGAAGATGTTCATGAAGTGAATCCATGGATAGCTTAACTTCATATGAAATTGGTCTGACGACAAGATGATGATGAATGAGATAGTTAATTCTTTTAGTCCAAACTTTAGAGGGAGATTTATCAAGCCAATTATAGGGTACACAAAACCATAATGCGTTTTGATCCATTCTTTTTATTTTTCATATGTATCTTGATAGATTTCATGCATAAATTGAAATTCCTTAGTGATCACATTCTCTACACAGACATGATCAATTAATATCCCATTATTAGGCTTGTCATTGATTCTTCCAGCTATGTAAAGTGGACCATCAGGTGGATGTTTAAGTGTGTTTTGTTGTGAGAAAGAAATATCAAGAGACATATTAGTTGGACCCTTATGAGGTTTAGCATCAATAAATGCAACTAAATAATTTGTAAGGTTGTTCTCATTGTCTTTCATGTTTTCATCATCTGCATCAACATTCATCACATCATTCTTTGTTTCACTAGATTTGAAAAAGGATATATTATGATTAGGCATAGGATTGGTAAATATTTGAAAATTTTGATTAGGAGGAGCTACAAACTTATTACCTTGATCATTAACACCTCCAATTATGATATATGATTAGAATCAATGAGGTCTTGCACAAGATGTTTAATATACTTTGAATTATGTTTTGCATCATGTCCATTTTGTCGATGGAAAATGAAATAGGCATTTGGTATATAGTTGGGAGGTAAAGGCTTAGTGGGATTAGGAGCTCTAACAGGAGGTAAGGATATCAAATTCTTCTCTAAGAGCTATAACATGGTATTATGAAGGGTATCGGGTAGAGGTGTAAATTTTTTTTTTCTATCTGCAAAGGCATATGGTTTTTTTGTCTTTATATCATCCATTTGGGTGTCAAAATTTTGATTTGATTGATGGGGATTAAGTTGTAGGAAATCCTTATTTTGTTTCTTGAAAGTTTAGTAGTTGGTTTGAGGTGTGGATTTAGACTTTTCAAGATAGCTAGAGGGAGTTTTCACTTCACAACTACTAATTGAATTCTGACAATCAAGAAGGGTTGTACATAACTATGTGAAGGTAGGAAATATCAACATCTCAAGCTTATTTTGGATATTTTCTTGAAAATTAGAAATAAACATGCTTTGAAGGTCGAAATCAAGAATATTCATGTTTATTTGTGAATAAAGCATTTGATATTGCACTATGAAATCCATGAGATTTTCATCAACCTTTTTTTTACATGTGATCAAATTAGCTAAGGTCATCTTGGGACCCATGTGAATTTGGAAGTGGTTGTAAAATACATAAATAAGTTCATTCAATGAACCAATTGAATTATTCAGTAAGGAGCAAAACCACTCAAGGAAACACCTTTCAAGGATTGGGGGAATAACATAGCCAAGAGTTTATCTTCAAAAATGAAGTCACTACATAAGTCTTTGTAAGTAGAAGAATGACTAACAAGATCTCCTTTCCTACCATATTTCTCAAACCTAGGAACCTCTATCTCTTGTGGAATTTTAGTTCTTAATATCTCCAAGGATAAGGGATTTTTTTTATGTATTTTGAAGGTTGGCCATTATTTTTTTGATTTAGGGTGGTGATTTGTTGTTGGGGGGATTACATGTTTTGTAAAAGTGTGTTAAGGATGGGATCATTGTTGGTATTATGAGATGGAGGGGAATAAGGTGGAGTGGTGTATGTTTGTGGAGGGAAAGTGAATTGTAGATTTGTGAGGGGGGATGGTTGAGGAGATATGAGATTTGAATTCACAAATCCATAAGGGTTCTGAGTGAAAATACCTAAGGAAGTGTTGACATTACTATTAGGTTGAATGGTTGTGGTAACATGAGTACTAGTGTATGTAGGAATAGAGGTAAGGGTTGTGGAAGGAGGAATTGAGTTCCCACATTGACTTTGGAATCATTTATACATCCAAAATCGATATCCAAAAACTCAAAACAACCTTGTATATATATCAAACTTCTTCGCAAACATCAATTAGGTTAGCCTAATTAGATCTAGCCCTAAATCATACAAAGTGTGCCTTGCCGACACCCAATTCAAATAAAAAATTCCTTCCCACCCAAAAAAATGTATTATAGGTCGACAGGGACATCTAATAGCTCCTTCTTGCATTCACATTTCCTATTTAATCTTTGTAACACTTTACATACATTAGGTCGGCTAGGCATAGGACCTAAGATTAAAATACTTCAATTGTTCATCACCATAAGACACGTGGACCTCAAAATAAAATTTCAACTAGAAAACACAATGCATAGACACCTATTAACATTCTCCCAAAACCACAAGGTCTAACTCAAATTTGTAGAGGAGTGCAAACTAGATAAGTCATAACTAAAGTTGAATACACAAAATACTGAGAGTGGTGGGGTGAATTAGTATTCTACTAAACCAATTAATTGTTAACCATCTAATTATTACAATATATCATGTTGTAGTAGTAAGTAAAATCATGGAAATGAACATAACATCACGCAACTCATAGACACTAGGATGTTTAAGTGGAAAACCCAAAGTGGGAAAAACCATGGTGAGGATTAAATCACAATATATTATAACTAGTTACAAAATATTATATGGCATATTGCCAAGACACACTTTCCTTGAAGGGCTCATAGTTGGAGTACAAAAGATATGGCTTACTGCTAGAATACATAAAGATATGGTTCACTATCAAGAATGTGAACTAAAAGGAATGCACCTTTTGAGTGCTAAGTACATTTTAAATTAAGCTTATGAAAACAAAAAAATTTCACTGGTTTGTAGAAACATAACAACTATCAACAACTTCACAATATTACACTCTCACATATATTCACACTATTGCACCTTCACTCTCTATCTCACCAATATATGGATGTTCCATATATATATACTCAATTGCATCTTCATACATCAATTAGGTCAACCTAATTGAATGTTGTCGACTTAACTAAAAATTTCTTGTCAGCCTCAAAACAAAAACTTCTTTGGTGCTTAAAACCAAGAATGCAAGACACAATTTAGGTCTGCCCGGATCTAAAAATAAGCC
The DNA here is from genome assembly GCA_007258455.2 of Sequoia sempervirens. NCBI lineage: Eukaryota > Viridiplantae > Streptophyta > Pinopsida > Cupressales > Cupressaceae > Sequoia > Sequoia sempervirens. Next base: position 407,296,833 of record VDFB02105785.1, read on the forward strand.
TTCATGAACCATGCATTGCATGTACAAGTCACGCAAAAGAGAAAAATACGAAAACTGTAAGCCAAACTTCAGACATTTAAACCTTCCAACTTATTGAACTAAAATTTTTTATTCCCTGATCACGACTGCATTTGAGACCTTTGAAAAACATATCAAAATTATATGAGCCGACATACAGTTTAGAGTGATTTTGGACCAAATTACCAGATCGATGTAGCATAGACATAGTTTACTGAATGGGAAGATAGTCAATCACCAAACAATCTTGGAATCAATTACAAAAAAAAAAAAAACTAAAGGTCTCCTTCTTCATTCTTCCAACAATCTCCCCCTTTTTCATTGATGGAAACATGTGCCAAAAATGAAACTTACTTCAAAACCAAAATTTGTGCAACAACAAAAGTTTATTCAACTCCCCCTTTCAAAAAATTAAAAATGAAACCAAAAAATTATTTGCACTAAAAATTCTTCACATAGAACCTTCTCCCCCTTTGACATCAAGGACAAAGGGACAAAGGGTATGAAAACATAAATAATAAAGAGCTAGGGGTACCTTGTAGTTCTTTGAGAATTTCTTCCCAGGATGGTTTACCATCATCCCAAATCCTTTTAGCTCTGGTAAGAGATTTATGTAGTGATTCCAATTCCACTAAGCATTCTTCTCCTTCTTCCAGAGTGGAAGGATTAATGTTCATCTTCTCTAGTCTTTCTACATCTACCAAGGAACTTGATAGGAAGACATGTCTGGACATCACCAGATCTCCAAGCTAACCAAATCACCTTATTGCATCTTTTTTTCCTTTGTAGAATAAAGAACTTTTTTTGTAGGTCTGCAATGGAAGTCCAACCAATGTAGTTTATATCATCTACAACCCTATAGACTCTGGAGACATCAACAAGCTGAGACTCAATTAATTGCATGAATTCCTTGATACCTCAAGTGACATAAGGCCACTCTGCATGTAATAAATAAATAATAACTGGGATTTCTCATCACAATCCTTTGAACACCTCTTTCAAACTTTGCAATATCTGTCATGTGGAATTGCACATTTATCTTGTAGAATTAGTAGTCTTTTCTCTAGAAGACTTGTCTTTACCTCTTTCATATTCTGTACCTTAAGATTAGAGGCATATTCCTTAATAGAATCAACTGCACACTTTAGGTTCTCAACTAGTGTTAAGGAATCATTAGTTGTGACACCAAGGGATGTTTCCTACAAAGCTCTAATAGCTACATTTATCAGATTATTTCCTTTTTGATAAGCTTCAGCAATTTCCTATGTAACAGAGTTGAGAAAAATACCACAAATCTTTATTTTCTCACTTGGTGCAATCTTAGTCAGATCTACATAACCTGGATGTGATGTTAGTTTGATTAGCTGAGGTGACAACACTAGTTATAGCATTGTTTTCCTTGTCAAAAATCCTTTGAGAGTGCTTTCAAATTACTCTCTAGATGGCTTTGGTGGCTCAGTAGTTTTTGGATTCTCTTCTTCACTTCTTTCAGCCTTGGTGGCTTTCTTGACTTCATTTTCCTTCGTTTCTTTTTCTTTCTTTTTTTCCTTTTCTTCTTCTTTTTTATTTTTCCTTTTCTTCTTCTAAGGATTTTTTATAATATTTATCTTTTTTTTATTTCTCATTCTTATCCTCATCATCCTTATCACCATTGTCCTTTTTTTCCTTGGTCCTTTCTCCTTCATCTTTACTCTTCTTCGTCATTGATTCTAGTAGATTCATGATGTTCTTCAAGTGCATCACTGGTATCATTCTTATGTTGATCCTTAGACTGTTTGCTGGTAGTCTCCTCTGTATCATTCAAATGGGTAGGAGTCTCTGAAACCTCATGTATTTCAACAACACTTTCCAAGATTGGATGATCCATTTCCTTTGTGACAATGACATGCTCCTAAGCTTGAGTTGTATGGGATGAATAATTGGTTCTTGTCCCATAGTTCATTTCCAAGTTTCTAATTGTGTCTAGAGTTTCCTTTCTTACTATTTCTATATTATCTCTCTCCTTAATCATAAGCATGTTGACTCTTTTCTTGACTCTAAACATAGTAGAACATTCTTTGAAAAAATTAGTAGACTCTTCTTCAAATAAAGAGGATCCATAAGAAATCTAGGCATCATTTCTCATCTTGTCATCATCATTTATAGCCTCTTTCCTTCTTTCTACTAACACTTTCTAGACATTTTCAATCACTTTCTTCCAAATTATTTCTACTCACATTGCAAATAACTATGTACTGAATGAAAGCATTAATAAAAAATCCTTATCTTCATCATTGACTTCATCAAACAATTTGGCAGAAGACATAAGATCTTCATCATCAATCATATTATTCACTAACACTCCTAGATTTAAAGATGGTCTATCACTTATCGAAGGAGAGGCAGGCATGTCCTCCTAAGGATTAGATGTGCCTTCTTCATTCTTCTTTTCATGCATGTGAATTTTGAAAGTTTTCACTTCTTCCTATGTCTCTTCATCTATTGAAATATTGACTCTAGTTTTTGCTTCTTCACTGCTAGTAGAGGTACCCCTCCTTTTGTTCCTTTTCAACTGATGCTCTTCTAGTATGCCAAGATCTATTTCTTCTTGTATAGCATCACTTAACTTTCTCTTCCTATTTGTAATTTTCTTTACTCTTCTTTTCCTAGGAGTAATAGATGGTGCAACAGGGGGTATGTTCTTCCTTTTAGAAGAATGAGTACTAGGTCTGATGGAGGTAGGTACATCAACTGATGCTAAAGTAGTTTTTTTTTTCTTCTTTCCTTTCTCTATTTAAGCAACACTAGAAGTAGGTGCAGTGGAAGAAGATATTCTTCTAGATTTCCTAAGTCCAGAGGAAAGTTCAGTAGAATTGTACTTCCTCTCATCAAGAGCTTCCTTCAATTGATCAATGTCTTTATTAAATGGCTCTTAGAAGAATTCCTCAACATTCTTTCTTGTTGGTTTTTCTCCATGGGATGCAGAGGTTTCCAAATGCACTTCTTTGTCATTTTCTTCATATGTTCCATGTCGGGGTAGAGAGGGGTCCCTTGGACTACTTAGCAACATTTTAATAAACCTCTCAACAATTTTTTCATTAACCTCATTTCCCAATGGTTCTATCTAGAGAGTTTTGGGTTCAACTACTTCCATGATGCATTCATCAATGCTCACAAGAAGAGTTATGTCCTTTGCATACTTTTTCACTAGGCTTTTGGGAACCCTTTCCCTTTCATTCATATCATTCTGAAAAACTACAAAGAATGTAGTTAATGCATTATTTTGTGATCTAAAGTCTCCAAGACTATGCAGGTGCAGGGTGTGTGCAAGAAGTTGAGTCCACTTTTTGGCCAAAAAGTGGAAGTGTTTTCCCTAATTTTCAGAATTTAACACATTTGACCTTAAAATTTGAAGCACTTAGAGATGGAATCTTCAAAAAGTAACTAATCATAAAATGTAGTACTCGGAGTCTAGTTTCCAAATATGTAATTTATTTCAATACCTAGATTGTAAAAAATGAGTTTCAATAGGCGTTTCTAAAAACCATGTTTAAAAGTCACTTTTTTATACCATACCATGCACGTGTACGACATCCATATTTTGACCTAAATTATCATAATTTTCTAAATCCTTTTGGGAAAATATTTGTGACTCACTAAAGCTTGTTTTCAATATTTTTTTATAATTTTTTATTGAATATTTTTTTTTTATTAAATATTTATTAGGCATATTTTTCGTTTTGAAAAATCGTCGTGTACGACACGCATAAGATGACCTAAACTTATCATTTTTTATTTTTTATTTTTAAACTGAAAATAATTGTCTGAATTTTGTTCTCGTGCAATATGTTCGTCAAAATGTTATGTTGATCAAAAGTTATTAAAATACTAAAAAAACCTGATAATTCAAGTTTATGGACTAGTTTCATTAGAAATTAATTGAAAAATAGAAAAAATGATCAAATTATTAAAAAAATTACATATTTGGAATCTGCACTGTCTCATCTATAATGGGTTTTAATTTCGTAAAAAAATTCTGCAAAATAGGTCTTCAAACATATGTCCAAAGTCATTATTTTCCTGTGACATTAACAGGACCTTCAAGTTGCAGGTCAAACCATGTCCAAAGCTTAGGTTTGGGTCCCCAAGCCATTTCCCAAACCAAAAAACAAGCCAAAAAACCCGCTCAAAAATTCATAATTTAAAAAACGGGATCTCAAAAACGGGATCCCGTTTCATAAAAAGGCCATTTTTTATGGGTTCTATGAAACTGGGATCCCGTTTTGAAATTCTTCCAAAAACGAAAATTTCCAAAAATGGAAATGTTTCAAAATTTGAAGTTTCCATTTTCAAAATTTTTCAAACGGGATCTCGTTTTAAAACTTTCCATTTTGGAAATTTCCGTTTTTGGAAAATTTTCAAAATGGGATCTGTTTGAAAATTTTCCAAAATGGAAATTTCCAAAAACGGATCCTATTTCGAAAAGGGGATCCCATTTTTAAATTTAGGCTCAGGATCCCGAAGCTAAATGGGATCCCGTTTTTTAAAAACGGGATCCTGCTTTTTAAAAACGGGATCCCATTTTTTGCAAGCCGAATTCATTTTTTTGCCTAAGGCAAAAACTTCCACGTTTCGTGGACTCAACTTTGTGCACTTACCCTGCTCAAAGATTTGATGTGCAACTATCCTGATATATTCCCATATGATGTTTTTCCTTCCCGACAATTCTCTCAAAAAGTAGAATAGTAAGCAAACTACTAATGTCCCAAACTTAAAAGAATGTTTCTTTGTTTTAATTAGGAACAAATTCTCCAAAATTTGTTGTCAGAGTAGCTCGCATAGATAATAATATCTCCCATTTGCTACCATTTCATATGCGGTATGAATTGTTGTGGTAGACACAAAATTCCCTTAGTTGGTAAAATATATTTTTTGTCCTTAATCATGATAGTAGCATACTTCACAACTAGGTTTGTGATAGGCCTAGTAGTCAAGGATCTCTTGTCAAATGTGGCTTCAGTTAGCTTCATAACTGCATCATTTTTCTCAGCTTTTAGCATTGGTAAGGGTCTAGTGATACAAAGACCAGTTACGGCTTGGATACTTTGTGATTAACCTGGCTACGCTTGTCCACACAAACTTATCATGCACCCTACTTAGTGCCATCCTAACAAATTTAAAGTCCATCTCATTTGAAAAGTTAAGGAACCAATTCGACACATCCAGCTTCTTCCGTACTAGGTTTTCATATTTAGGTTTTACAAAATGACCATCTTTTGTCAATTCTTCCATCCATAAATCCCTAAGTTCTTGGTGGTTAATTTTTTATAATTTTCCATGAATGTATGTTCTAGTGTTTTCAGTGGGTAGAACATTAATGAGAATGTGCAAGAACGCACCCAAGGGGTCAATTTCAAAAAAAATCAAGGAATATCTTCTAAATTTAGGTTGGGGTCTCAAAAACATCCACAATATAGTAGGAGTAGCCATTTTTTTCTTCAAATTTCTTATAAAGTTGATTCAAACTAAAACAGACAAAGTTCAGATAATAGTAAATACCTTTTCAAGCTTTATAAAAAACAAGGGATTGATACCAATTTCTTTGAATTACTTTTGAACTTTCTTCAGTTCACTCTGCTTCTTCCAATTTTGCAAATGTGATTTAATTCAACTTAGTTTCTCACTTTATGACTCACCAAATTTTCCCTAATTTTTCATTAAATGCACTTTGACTTCAAAAAGTTGATAAACCCTTCAAGTAGAATACACTCTAAACCCTAAAATGTTTTGCAATTCTTCAGATTTGCATTTTTTCTACTGAAAACTTCTTGAACATCTTTAGAATTATGTTTTACACTATATGTCCTTGTATCACTACTTCACACCTCTTATATCGGGGGTTTGTTAGATTTCTTAGTCACTACTCCCCCTAAAACCATTGCTAGGTTTAGTTTTTAGAAGAAGTATCTACACTAGATACATATGTAGATGATTTGACTCATTAATATTCTCTGACTCTTCCTTTTTCTTTCAAATCTTCTCCATTTCTTTTCTCACTTCATTAGGGTCTACCTTGTTCATAGGTTTGTTATTTTGTTCTGGATCAAGTTTCTTCTCAATTTTGCTTAAGCATAATTTTGAAATGTGTCCCAGTTTATTACAAGTGTAGCACACAACATGTTTTTGACCAAAAGCATAGCATATATAGCAATAGCCTTGAAAATATTGAGTCATTCTACTAGTATTGAATATATTCATCATTGTATGACGTCTACACTTAGTAGCTCTATGCCTAAATTGATTGCAAGCATAGCATTTTAAGGAAAAGAATCCAAAATTTTGATTCATTCTACTTCTACATATAGTTGCCCTAGATGAACAACTTTATTGCATGAGAAACAAATTGCATTGGAATATGGGTACCTTTGAGCATTAATTTGCCAAATGGGAATCCTTCTAGTATTACTTCTATGATTCTTGATATTCCTTTTGTTGCTTTGATTCTTCATTTGATTGTTCACTTTGTTTGGAACCTGATTTTTGCTTTGAACTTTGTCCTTCTTCAAGTCCTAGACTACCTTTATCCTTTGCTGGTTTCTAAAATGCAATCAAATCATCAAGCTCTGTAGTACTTATCTTAAGTTTTTCTTCATGACATCTTGCTTTCTTCAAGTCAGATCTTAGAGTTAACACTTCTTGTTCAAGCTTTTTGCATTCATTAATTTTTCTCTAGATTTTGGCTTTTTGACATTTTTCAATTCTTTTCTTTTCTTCCACTTGCAACTTTAGTCCAATGATGTATTCATTAGCCTTCTTTATCTAATCATTGAATTCTCCATGCCTTTCTTTGAACTTCTTGATTTGCTCTCTTAATTTTTTGATGCATTCATTTGCTTCTTTCAATTTTTCCTTTAGAGACTCTTTCTCATCTTCACTTTTATCTAGATCTTCAAGAGTAGCATGGAGTTCCTCAATTGCAGAGATCTCTTCTAGTGGAACAAGATACTTTTTATCAACCATGTGTTTAAACTTCAATATCTTCCTTAAGTTGTTAAGCTTCTCAAAAGGAACCAATCTCTAATACCAATTTTTGAACACATAGAGTACTAAGAGGGGGGGTGAATCAATATTTTTCTAAACCAATTGATTGCTAACAATCCAATTATCACAATATATCTTGTTGTAGCAGTAAGTAAAATCTTGGAAATGAACATAACATCACACAACTCATAGAAACTAGGATTTTTACATGGAAAAACCAATGGGAAAAACCACGATGAGGATTAACTCACAATATTTACAAATTATTACATTGCACAGTGTTAGGACACAGTTTCCTTGAAGGGCTCACAGTCGGAGTACAAAAGATATGGCTCATTGCTATAATATGGAAAGATATGGTTGACTGCTAAGAATGTGAACTAAAAGGAACACACCTTTTGAGTGTTGAGTACAGTTTCAATTAAGCTCAAGAAAACAAAAGTTCCGCACTGGTTTGTAGAAACATAACAACTATCAACAACTTCACAATATTACATTGTTGCATATATTCACACTATCACACCTTTGCTCTCTATCTCACCAATATATGGATGTTCCATATATATAAATACTCAATTACATATTCATACATCAATTAGGTCGACCTAATTAGATGTAGGAAACTTAACTAAAAATTTCCCATCAACCTCAAAACAAAAACTTCTTTGGTGCTAAAAATCAAGAATGCAAGAAACAATTTAGGTCAACCCAAACCTAAAAATAAGCCTTCATGAACCATGCATTGCATGTACAAGTCAGACAAAAGAGAAATATACCAAAACTATATGCCGAACTTTAGGCATTTAAATCTTCCAACTTATCCAACTAAAATTGTTGATTCCCTGATCATGACTGCATTTGAAACCTTTGAAAAACATATCAAAATTATATGAGTTGGCATACACTTTAGAGTGATTTCAAACCAAATTACCAAATTGATGTAGCACAAACATAGTTTATCAAATGGGCAGATAGTCAATCACCAAAAAATGTTGTCATCAATGACAACAAAGACAACAAACTTGAAGGTCTCCTTTATTCTTCAAACAACTAATACACAAAAAAAAGTGTAAACCTTATATGTCGATCTTTTGTTACTTGCAACTTGCAAACCACTTATCTAGATGAAGTGAATTTTTGAAATAAGTTGCTACTAATATCCATAAACAAAAAATTATAATCACAAAGGTAAATCTCAAGGGGCGAAAAAATGTGGACAAAATTACTAGAGGGATTTGTGTAGTAAAATTGTTGGTGTAGAAATTGAGAAAAAATATGTGAATGTTCCTATTTGTGGATCAAACCCTCTTGAAAAATATATCTTCTACAATCATTGTTCATACTATTTTGACATCTACTCAATGTAGTTTTGACATGAATTCCAACTCATTAATGACAACCTTCTTCATTCTTTCAACAATCCCCCCCTTTATCATTGATCGTAACATGTGCCAAACAAAACTTCTCTCCTCAAATATCTCTCCCCTTTTGACATCAAGGTAAAATGGTGTACTAATACATTGAATGCTCTCCCTCAAACATATATTCAAATAGAAATGAATGTACTAGCTCCCCCTTAGAGAGATAACCAAAAGCTCTTAATAAAACCATAAATTTATAAAAGAATTTGAAAAAATTGAAACATGCATAAAAATAGAAATGGTCAACCCAGAGATGTTGACCCCTAAAGCTTCTGAAGATTAGCTTGCCAAGTAGATTTAACTTCTTCCCAGTTCTTTATTACTACAAGCATCCTATGTTGAGATTCAAGCTCCATCAATGTTTCTTCTCCTTCTTCCATAGTATTGGGGGTAATATTTAGCTTTGAGATTCTACTAATATTGGCAAGGGAACTTGAGATAGGTATGTGCTTTGTTTCTACAAAGTCCCTTAATTTCCCAAGCTACTTGATAATCTCTTCCTTTTGGCTCTGCAAGGTGAAGAATCTGTCATGCAAGTCCACTATACCAGTCCAAGTTTGATTATTTATGTCTAGTGTTAGATCATAGACACTTGAAGCATTAGTTATCTAGGACTGAATTGAGTCTATGTCATCTATTATTCCTTGTGTAGCTTCTGGCCACTTCACGCAACACAAAAACAATGTTTTTACATCTTCTTCACAAGCTTGTACTTCAAACATTCTTCAACTTTGGTATGTGTAGATGTATATTTCTCTATAATTTTCACCAAATTGTTCTCTAATATCCTTGTCTCAACCTCTAGCTCCACTTGAACCTTCAATCTGAAGGAATATTCCTTAAAGGAATCAATTAGTAATTTAAAATTTTCCATAACAGACAAAGATGTATCAATATTAGTCCTTGGTGTAATCTCCTACAATGTATTGATGGCTTCATCCATCATTTCACCACTCCTTTGGTGAGTCTCAATGATTTCTTTTCTAGCTGATGCATGAAACACATCACCTAGCTGCAACTTATGAGTGAGAGATATCTTGTTTAGATCAGCACTGCCTTGCAACATGGGAAACAATAACAACTGAGAAGAGATAACTGGTTGGAACCTTAACTACTTAGACAATAGACCTTGTAGAGGATTACTAGAGGATGATTCACCAGAGAGCTTAGGTAATTCCTCATATTTATCTACTTCTTCATTCTTTTTGGTATTAGTACATCCTCTTCTTCATTTTTCTTTTCTTCTTCATCAAAGGCCTTATCTTTATCTTTTTTCTCCATCTTCCTTTTCCTCTTCATCTCCTTTGGAATTTCCCTTCTCTCCTTGTTCAATCTCTTCATTTTTATCTTCTTCTCCTTACTTTTCACCATCATTCGCTCTTTCCTAATTCTCTTCATATCTTTTCTCATTAGTTGCATCATACTTTTCACCTTCATCGATGCTCTATTCTATATCTACTAGAGGAGAAAATATCTTCAGGTTTCCTTGATCTACAGTAGTATGTGTCATTGAAGGAATAAGAGTGTCATCCTTTGTGGTTTCCTCTTCAATCACAATTTCTCCTTTAGGAGTAGTCTCATCTTTAGCATTTCCTTGCATAGGTTCATCTGTATCTGGAGGAGTATTGTCAATGTTTTCCTCGACATCAGTAAATCCAATATTTTCATTTACCAAATATTGTTATTTACTAGTGGAGGCAAGGGGAATCATGCCATACTTTTGAGCTATGTTAGTAATCTTTTTCTTTATTTTCTTTTGCATTTTCAAAAATTGATCCTATTCTCTTCCCATGAGAATTATGACCCTTTGTTTTGTTCTAAATTCTTTGCTAAAGACTTTGGCCAATGTAGCCTTGTTAGCATAAAATAAGGAGAATCCAATTTTCTCCACAACATCTACTTTAAGCTTCTCTTTCTTTTTCAAGTCCCAAACCACCTTAGTCTTTAGATTCTTTCTGACTTACAATCAACTTATTAAGCATTGTATAAGTTGTCTTGAATTTATCCTCATGACTTATTGGTTTCTCTAGATATGATCTCAGATTTATCACTTCTTGTCCAAGCCTTGTGCATTCATCAGGTTTCCTTTTTACCATTTCATTCAAAAATTCCTCAATACTTAAATTCTTTTTTTCCACTTGCACTTTTAGTCTGATGATGTTATCATTTTCTTGTTTCAGTTGTTCATTGACCTCTTATTCCTTTATATGAACTTCTTAATTTTCTCTCTCAAATTCTTGATGCAGTCATTTGCTTCTTAATATTTTCCTTCAAATATTTTTTTTCATCTTCAATATTTTCAAGATCGTCAAGAGCAACTTTGAGTTCTCCATATTTGTCAAGCATGCAATCTTCTTTTGTGTATCCAATAGCAGGAATCTCTTCTAGAGGAATAAGAAACTTTCTACCAGTTTTGTGTTCAATCTCCAAGATCTTCCAAAAGCTTTCAAGCTTCCTCTAAGGGACCAAGATTTGATACCAATTGATGAACACTTGGAATACTAAGAGGGGGTGGATGAATCAGTATTCTATTAAACCATCAAATCATTAACCATCCAATTATGAAGTCAGACTTAACGCAACAAGAAATGAAAGTATGAAACACCCATAACACATGAACATTAGGATTTTTACATGGAAAACCCAAAGTGGGAAAAACCACGGTGAGTATTAGCTCACAATATATTATAACTAGTTATAAGATATTATAGAAAGGCTCATTTCCAGGTGGACACACTGTCCAAGTCAACTCACTATTCATAGAGAAAAGAAAGATAGAAACAAGTGGCTTTACAACCAAGATTTGAACTAATACAAAGTGCATCTAAAATATGCTAGATTTAGTCCCTTTGAAGCTGAAAATACTAACTTAATGCACTTTATCCAATAGAATATAAATCTTTGTTATGCTTTACATTCACACACCTCTTCTAATTCTCATTACTTATTCATTCAACTCTACTAAATTTGACATCATTCCTTGCATTTGGATAATGTAAACATCTAAAACCAATATCCAAAATCTCAAAACAACCTTGTATATATATCAAACTTCTTTGCAAACATCAATTAGGTTGGCCTAATTAGATGTATACCTAAATCATACAAAAATGTGCCTTATCAACAACTTTGATTCAAATACAAAATTCCTTCACACGCAAAAAAATGTAATAAAGGCCGACATGGACCTATAATAGCTCCTTCTTACATTCACATTGCATATTTAATGTTTGCAACTCTTTAAATACATTAGGCCAGCCAAGCATAGGACCGAAGAGAAAAATACTTCAACTCTTCATCACTATAGGACACATGGACCTCAAAATATCATACCAACTAGAAAACACAATGCATAGAAATGTGTTAACATTCTCCCAAAATAGCAAGGTCTAACTCAAATTTGAAGAGGAGTGTGGATCGGATAAGTCGAGTCAATACACAAAAAACCATGTAAACCTTATCTACTGATCTTCTGTTATTTCAACTTACAAACCACTTATCTAGATCAAGTGAATTTCTGAAATAAGATGCTACTGATGTCTATAAACAACATATTATAATCATGAAATTAAATATCAAGGGGAGAAAAAATGCCAACAAAATTACCGAAGGGATCTGTGTACTAAAACTGTTGGTTTGATTGTTCCTATTTGTGGATCAAACCCTCTTGAAAAATATCTCTTCTATAATCATCCTTCATACTATTTTGACATTTTAGTGGGAACACACTAGATACTATGTTATAATTTTCTAACAAAAACACAAGAACTTTGTGTTCTCCACCTATTTGAACTTATTAATTCCATCATTTAAAAAAAAAAATAGTATTTTACAAGATAGATTATGAGTACTACAAATTGTGTTCTTGTCACATATTCAAATTTTGAGCATGGCTATCATGAATTTCTCATCCAAGATCACTTTTTATTGATTTAAAAAAGTTACCACTTTTGACCCCATTTTAGTCCCCCATTTCTATGCACATACTAAAAGATATATGGAAGACTATTATATTAAATTTGGGTCCCCCCTCAATACATATGTGGGCTTATTTACTCCACTTTCTCACATATCCTAAAACATTTGAATTATCTAAACCCTATCTCTACATATTTCCACATATTAAAATTCCTATTATCCCTAATTTTGACATACATGATTCCTACCTCATTACCTATAAAATTTGAAGGTACAAAAATATCAACTTCCACCATTTTCTACTGGTCATTGGGAGCCAAATAGCACACACTTTTTGATAATTTATTTTTTCATGGTATTTGGAGGCATTCATTTGAATATAAATTTATATGTTAGAATTATATTATAACTATGTACATTCCTAAATCATACAACGATCACAATTAAAAGAACAATTCAATAAGTGAACCAAACAAAATACAATTTACTTGAGTCATCACCTACGATATTTGTATAGTTGCCTAATTTTTTCTAGTATTTAGTGTGATCATAAAATTAATCTCTCAAGGGTTTATCAAGGAAAAACTCCCCTAGAATCATGTAGCCTTCTTAAGGTATGTTCAAATTTGGTCATTCATTGATAACCAAAAAGAAGATGAGAATCTAGCAAATAGAGAGAAAAAGTATGCAACAAGTAGGACAAAATATATGGATCATAAAATATATGTATGCATGTGGAATTTACATAGACCTGTAGATTTGATTAAGAAATAGAAAGATCTAAACACATGATTCCAGATAGTGAACACATGATTTCAGATAGTGAACACGCCTAGACTTCTTTCTTACATTAGAATGATTGATATCTACCAACCATTATAGTTTATCATATTCATCAATACTAGAGCTAATTATTGTTAGATCCTCCATATTTCATTTTGTAACTTATCATTTAATTAATTTAGCTTAATATATGTTGAGTTGTATGTATCTTGTTAGAGTAGCCTAGTTTAATATTAGGGAAAGGTTATTTTCCTTACAATATTGTACATATGAAATTTTTCTACATAGCAAATTTCTCATTATTTTAGCTTATACACTCTTAGTTTCTTTATTTAAAAATAATTTAAAATTTTATGATTGGTCAACACACAAACAACAAACATGCCACAAAGTTTCACACACTTTGTCTTATTTATGCTTAAACATCGCAAATCCACTTTAGCTTTCATCATTCAACTTCCTTTTCTACTACTACACCCATAATAGTTTCCCCTAAGAACAACCACATGTGATGTTCCAAATCTATTTTTTTATACATTACAATGCTTGTGTTTTTACTCTAGTTTGTATCTATATCCCTCTTTTTCCAAAAAAATATTATAATTCATAATGAAGGTTATAATTAAACTACGGGGTAAGTGCATACACATATATGACAATACAAGCAGTATAAATAGATAGGTTCATGGACACATAAAAATCATACTTAGAATATATAAAAGAAGGAATTTTAACTCTAGCTCAATATCTTAACATATTTTGTATCCATTAAATGAAATAAACCTCTTTTTATTTTCAGGAGGAATCATGAATATTCATTAGGGTGCAAGTTTTAAAACATAAAAAAATTAAATTATACTAATTTATTAAATTCACCTTTAATTGTTATCCTATTAAAAAGTAAATAGGTGGATTCCTAGTTGTTAGGAGGTTTTTCTATCTTAGCTTTTAGTTTTAGTCTTCCAATTTTCATCTCATATTGATATTTGTAGGACATGTTCTAAATTTGGTTTGGTATAATACATGGCTATATATATATTTATTTCGTTTACTTCAAATTAATCAAGTCCATATTGTTTTTGTCAATATTTTTCTCTCCATTTGAAATTTTTATTCAACTACTATGTAGCTTTCATTTATATCACAATTCAAGAAATAATGGTTTACTGAATACATTGAGTAAATGGTTGGTCCCCTCACCTATAAAGACAAGAACACAACATCTAAATTAAAATAAATTGATTTCTTCATAAAATGATCATCCAAACCCAGTAAAATGTGGACGAAAAATTATTACTTTCTTAGTAAGGAAGAAATTGAAAATAAGCTAGGAGGAATCATACAACAATTATTTGCAATAGCTACATGTTATGGGATATCAAAAGATGAGAAGTGTGAGGGAAGCAACAATTTGATTAACTTATAAAACTAATATAAATAGTTCATCATAAAGAGAAATACATAACTATCATATTTTATGAATTTTATGGGAGTATTTATATGGATTGAAGCAAACAAAAGGTATTATAGCTACATAATAAGGAATCAATCTTATTTTTAGAGATTAGATGCTAATGCGAGGAACAATATTCTGAGCAATTTTTGAGGTAGGTGCTAAAATAGAAGACATAAGACACCATGTGTGTAAATTTAACGTACTGGTAAAGAGATGAGACTAGTTCATATGAGAATGATTTCAAATTAATAATACAAGTGTGGAGGTGCCAACTATAGGAAGAGTTCATAGTTGCATAATAATGTACTCATAAGGATTGAAACCTTCTCAAAGGATGAAGATATTTTTAAGATATAGAAAACAACTTGAATGGAGTTCTTGGCTATTGTACACTAGAGAAATAAGGCTTCATGAATTATCTAAGAAATTCTTTTGTTGTCATCTTTGTTAGAGTAAAATAGTTATATTTAATTATTTATTTTACTTTATGTATTAAGCCATTTTAGGTGGCAATGTGTCACTTGAAGATCTATTTGAACTCTTCAAGGTCTGTAACATTTCACATTTGTCATGTGGTGGAACATTGTTGCCACCTTGAGTCGAGCACTCCTACAATGACTCAAACTCGTCATCCTATGTGTACATCTTTGTCATTGAGAACTCCATCCAATTTCATCATTCAGCTTTTGCATTTCATTCTTTGTTTCTCAATCTCATAAACTTATTAATACTAGATTTATTAATACTAGCATTCAAATAGAGATCTTGTCAATACTAACATGATATCAGAGGGTATGTGAGTTCTTTTTGTGTTTTTTTTAAGTAGTGCATGCAAATTGTTTGGCTTGTGTTTATTTGGGTCTTAAAGCATGTGCAAAGGATAATTGATGTACGTCTTTTGGTGTCTAAATATTTGTATTGAAGGCCGAATCGTCTATGTTTGAAACTCTAATCTGCACATGTAACATAGCATCAAAAAGAGGCCGCCTAAGGAGGCAGAGGCTTATCGAAGATTTGTATATTATACTCGTTGATCTGTAAAAGACTGCGAAGGCATCGATCTGCGACTTAAAGATGATTTTTTTGTGTCTATTGCATCTGCCCAACAGGGCTGGGTAGTACTAGTTTCTCCTTGTGATCGTTTGAATTCTTGAATATGACTGCAAAGAGTATCTTCATTGGTGAATTGGAGTCAAAATTTGATGGATTGGAAGCGACACACTCATTTGCTGGATCCATGATTTGCATGTGTCAAAGGGGTGGTCGATCTTTGATCTTCCAACATGCCACCAATGTTGAGGCCATGAACCTGCATATAAATCAGACTAGCGATGAGCAGTGTTTTTACCTTTCGATAGTCTTCAAAGTATCTAAAAAATTGCCTTAAGGATCGGTCAAACCCACGCCACCTCTCAGCTCATCAATATTTAGCTTCATACCCGGTGGCAAGATGTGGTAAATGAGGTGAGTTTACTAGGGAGGTCACGCCAGATCTTGTGTAGGAGGAAATATTCTACTTCTGATCAATACAGCATGGTCTCCATCAGTGAGCCACCTCCTCATGAATAGCAAGGAATTAATCTCATAATGGTGAGTTTGCATTGATTTCCCATAGTTAGCACTTAATGTATATATCAGCATTATCTTTATTCCACCACTAGCATTTATTGTCCACCACTGGTTATTAAAACTTTTGGTTAAACATCAAATTTATTCTAGTGTTAGGGGGTCTATAGATAATATTAAGTGCATGTAAAAGGGGGAGTCATTTTTTTTGTCATAACTTTCAAATGTTAAGTCAAAAAATTGATTGTGAATAGTCGATGGAAAGCCCTTTGTATTTTGAAGATTTTAGCGTTGAAACAGTTTAAAAATTATGTTGTTTTAACACATATTTTGTCTCCTCTTGTAGAAGGAAAACTTTTAGTTTCTAAGTGCAAAACTAGGCACAAATGATTATTGCATCTTTTTATTAGCTACTCAAGTTGAGTAATTATTTTGTGATTTAAGTGAATATCACTTTTCCCAATTTATTGGAAATGATATCATACTCAACTGTAAAGTGTCATTATTTGTTACATTGAAATTGTTATATGCACTAAAACATATAAACTACCAAAATTCAAGGGGGATCAAAATCATAATCAAGTGGGTTATCTTGTGTGTTATTTTGCAAAATGAACATAATCCTAACTCCAATTAACTTCTATGAATGAAATCAATCTATTAGAGATAAAAACCAAAAAACTAGGATTACATCATGTCATTGTGGGTTTGGAACTTGAACCTACAAGAGCAACTAAAAATGAAAATGACATGAAACCTATGGAACATTGTGTACATTCATTTCTTCTGACCTACTCTTTCACATTGATTCTATCGCAACTCCTAATGATGCATGGAAACCATTAGAAAATTTGTTTGGTAAGAAAGATGTAATGGGGAGACATCAAATGGAGAATGAACTAATAAGTCTTAATCCACAAGGCTTTAACATAATTCTGGAGTTTTCCAGTAAATTAAACTTATTAAAGTTTCAACTAAAGCAATGTGGAATAGAATAATAGGATGATCAATTGGTCCTAGGTGTCTTATCCAACTTAGGTCCTCAATATTTAGTGTTTGTTTCCACTTTTCATGCAACAAAGAATTCTTTTGATGCACACTACACTATGCAATCTATTTGATATATTTTTTTTATCTCACAAAGTTGTAAGACAAACTTATTAAAATGGGTACCATGCAATATTCAAAGCCACAAGTCCTTGTTGCAACTAAATAGAAGGACAAAGAAGTAAAAGATGGTAAATCACAACAAAAGGTGAAATGTGCTTTCTACAAGAAAAGTGGGCATAATGAAGATAAATGCATGAAGAAACATATACACCACATTTAGCATCTACTTGAGAAATAAGGGGTTCTTATCCACATCAAAGAATCTTCATCTCTAGTTCAACATCTTCAAAATCAAAGGATATATCTAATAGAAAAGTACTAATGGCTACTATAGGTTAAATAGAGATTCATAAATGGGTTCTTGATTTAGGAGCATCACATCATATGTCTCCTTATAAAGAAGTGTACATGTCCTTTTGTCCTTTTGATGTAAATAAAGTACAAGTAGCTAACAACACTTTTATATGTGTTTGTAGACAAGGTACAATTGAGTTATGTAGTCAAAGTATCCCTAATGTCTTGTTTTTTCATGAATTCGCAAACAATATTCTTTCAATTTATTAGCTTACAATTCTAGGAAGGTAATTGAATTTACATCTAGTTTAGTGAGAATTCAAGATTCTCAGAGTAGAAAGATTTTTGTAGTGGGTGATATTGATCAACTCTCTCATGTTTACAAATTTTCACACTTTACTCCATTGAATTCATACTGAAAGATTCATTCTTCCACTTCCATTATAGATAATCCATCTCCTCCACTATATCCTGTTGCATCAAAATTCAGAGGCACTTCATGAAGATCATCCAAAGGTTCTTTCTAGTAGATCACAAAAAATAGTGGAAACGCCATCTTTTGGTGGGGATTCACAATCTCTCTTCATTGCACTTTCTTGTTATCATCTATATTTTGAACGGTACTTTTTCCCACAAAGTTTTCTACATTTCTCTACTTTATGGGATATTTTCATTGTACATGGGTGCCTTATCAAGCCTATTTTTCAGAACCCATCCACCTATGTACTCACCTAAGCCGAGCTTAAATGGGGATGTTAGAGTAAAATAATTATTATTTAAGTATTCATTTTCCTTTATGTATTAAATCACCTTATATGGTGATGTGTTGCTTGAAGAGATAGTTGAAATCTTCAAGGATGTGTGGTATTTCTCATTTTCCACTCAGTGGAGCATTGTTTCCACCTTGAATTGAGCAATCCTATAGTGACTCAAACTCATAATCCTATATGTACATCTTCCTCACTAAGGACTCAATCTAATTACTTTATTCAACTCTTTCATTTCATTCTTTATTTCTAAATCTCATAGACTTATTGATACTAGCATTTAGGTTGAGATCTTGGCAATACCATCGACCTTTACCACCTCAAACTTTGCAAAATTGAGCTACATAAGAGAAAATAATAATTATGAATACTAGATTTTCATGATTTATAATAGATGTATACAATAAAATGTAATTAAATATTTTTATAGTGGAATTACAAATTTTATAGTTTCACAAGCTTTTCCTGTAACCCTTCTAGGTCAAACAACATGATGGTACATCTCATAGGAATCATAATATGAAAAATTTGGGGGTTTCACCTAAAAATTAAGCATTAACCATTGAGAAACATGTCTAATAATTTGAAAGAAGCTTGTGCTTAAATGACATTTTTTTAGTATTTAAGTCTTCAATGTAATATAATAGTCTAGTTTGATTCTAACTACTAGTTTCCTAGTGAACCCATCTTCAAAACATATCGAAGCTTCTTATTAAAGTACATTATGAATAAGATAATGCTATTAGGTGTGTGCAAGAAGTTCAGTCCACTTTTTGGCCAAAAAGTGGAAGTGTTTTCCCTTATTTTCAGAATTTGATACATTTGACCTTAAAATTTGAAGCACTTAGTGATGGAATCTTCAAAAATGTCACCAATCATAAAATGTAGTACTTAGAGTCTAGTTTCCAAATATGTAATTTATTTCAATACCCAGATTGTAAAAATTGATTTTCAATAGGCGTTTCTAGAAACCACTATTTAAAAGTCACTTTTTTATACCATACCATGCACGTGTATGACATCCATATTTGGACCTAAATTATCATATTTTTATAAATCCTTTTGGGAAAAGATTTGTGACTCACTGAAGCTTGTTTTTGATATTTTTTTGTAATTTTTTATTGAATTTTTTTTCTGTTAAATTTTTATTAGGCATATTTGTCGTTTTGAAAAAGCGTCATGTACAACACGCATAAGATGACCTAAACTTATCATTTTTTGATTTTTTTTTAAACTGAAAAGAATTGTCTGAAGTTTGTTCTTGTGCAATCCGTTCGTCAAAATGTTATGTTGATCAAAAGTTATTAAAATACTAAAAAAACCTAATAATTCAAGTTTATGGACTAGTTTCATTACAAATTAATTGAAAAATAGAAAAAATATAATCAAATTATCAAAAAAATTACATATTTGGAATCTGCATTGTCTCATCTATAATGGGTTTTAATTTCGTAAAAAAATTATGCAAAATAGGTCTTCAGGCATATGTCCAAAGTCATTATTTTCCTGTGACATTAACAGGACCTTCAAGTTAAAGGTCAAACCAGGTCCAAAGCTTAGGTTCAGGTCCCCAAGTCATTTCCAGAACCAAAAAAAAGCCAAAAACCCATCCAAAAATTCATAATTTAAAAATGAGATCCCGTTTCATAAAAAAAACATTTTTTATGGTTCTATGAAACGAGATCCTGTTTTTTAAAATGGGATCCTGTTTTGAAAATTTTCCAAAAATGGAAATTTCTAAAAACAAGATCCCATTTTTTAAATTTAGGCTCGGGATTCCACTTTTTAAAAATAGGATCCCATTTATTAAAAAAAGCTGATTTCATTTTTTTGCCTAAGGAGAAAACTTCCACATTTCACAGACTCATCTTCTTGCATTTACCCATTCTTGATCAAGAATTTATTAGACATATCAACAAATAGATTTAAATTTTAAAAAATAGTCTAACATCTCTCTTGCTAAAAATTTAAATGATGATTGAAGAATCTAGGTTGAGCATCTTTATAAATGTCTTGTAAACTAGAAGGAATTTGGGTTTCAAACCCACTTAATATTTTTCTTTTGCAGGATTTTAATCCTTGAGAAAAGATCAATTTTAGAACTAAAGGTGTTCATAATAAATTGGTTTGTGTGGATGGAATTTTAAGAAGATTTCTTGTGAGCTATTTGTTGTGTAATTTAAAATAATGATATATTATATCTAGTTGCCTCACTCATTTTTTGTTTCTATTTTAATGATTTGAAGAGTCATACCGTAACATATATATAATTCTTTTGAAAACATAAAACAAATATTATATTAAGTAGAGACAAAATTGTACATATAATCAACAATTCATTATTTATAAATTTAAAAAAAAAATGATTATTTTAGAAATAACAAATAAAAAAATTATCACAATAAACCAATACAAATAAGGAAAAAACAACATATTTTAACACACATATATGATTATAAAATAATAAAAACAAGATTCTTATTTAAAAAATATATATCATAAATAAGAACACCGAAACTTAATAAAAATATCTAAAATCAAATAACAAATAAAATATATATTAATAATGTGAACACCTTTTATTATAAAAAATTTATGTAATAAAAAATAATAATATAAATATTATTTCAAACACATTATTATAATTTAAACACAAAAAAGAAAAGTAACATTAAATTTCTTTTAAAATAAAAATACAATTATAATAATCACGCAAATTAATATTTTTAGTTTAAATTTTAAAACATAATATAAAATAAATAAATTATAATAAATATTACCCAAAACATATGACCTTAAATTATCGACTAACTTTACATCTTGATAATAAAGAGATGAACCCCCTTTTCACTTGGATGCCACTTTTTAACACCTTGACGGTAACATATAAACAATAAAATTTATGGGTCAATATTATGAATAACCAATATGTCATTATTAGCATAAGACTTACTATAACCTATTCATCATAGGAAGGATCTTTGCATCCTTTGCTCAACATATGACCTTCATGGATTCAATGTTCAAAGAGATTGGATAAAACCATCCTACAAAGCAAAACATTTGTATCTCCATTTTAGGTGAAAGCACAACACTGCAATTATGATAGCAAATCCTACCCCAAAACATAACCCCACTGACACTGCCCACCATCGATCCATTTCATTTGCATCTACATCTTTGTCTATAATTCATGTGTTGTTTGATTGTACTTGGTTCCCTCTTTCATCAGGATGAAATCTACGAGTTCCATTTTCCAAGGGAGGCCCATGAAGATTGGCGTTCCCCAAATAAGAAGCCTCGAAGGTTACAAACTGCTCCCTTGAGGTATGAATGCAAAAAGGCTGTATGAAATATTCAAAACAGAAAGGAATGTGAGATTTAAAAGATCTGCTACATTTTTTCCTAAAAGCATATTTCTTGAAAGATCCAAAGACTCCAGGTGAGCCATACCTCCCAAGGACTCAGGAATGTTGCCACTCAGATTGTTGTTTGAAATGTTGAGAGCAATTAAACCCTTCAACTCTCCCATTTCCTTGGGAATATTTCCTAACAACTTATTGTGTGAAAGATCCATGAACTTGAAGGCATTGATAATCTTATGGTATGGAGTTGATCGTCCTTTAATTCAAAGGTGTTACTTGGTTCACAAACATTATGTAGAAAGAGGGACCAACACCAATTCCATAACTCACATCACCTAAGCTCATCTCCATTTTGCCACTTTGTGACTGATTCACCATAGCATTCAACTTCCACATACTCTGAGGAATAAAACCTGATAAATTATTATGAGATAAATCTAGAATTTGAAGATTCCAGAGCCTAAGAAACACTGGCAAAAAAGTGCCTTGAAACATATTAAAAGCCAAGCTAAGAATTCGTAACTCTACCAGCTTTCCAATCCAAACTGGGATGCCTCCCTGAATTTTTTTCTTTCCTATATCAAATACTCGAAGTTTTGTACAATTTGCAATAGGAGGGATACCACCTTGCAATTTGTTCTCATTGAGATTTATTGTCTCAAGTACAGTAAGATTTCCTAGCTCTTCTGGCATCTCACCTTCCAAATAATTTTGAGCCAAATTCAAGACTTGCAGATAAGAACATTTCACCAGATTTGTAGGAATGATATCACTTAGCCCATTCTTTGACAAGTCAAAAAATATTAATTCGTGAGAGGAAGAGCATATAGAGCATGGAATGGAACTTGTGAACCTGTTCTCTAACATGTCTAAAAACCATCCACTACAATCTGAAATAGGGCCATGCAAGCTATTGTTATGCAAGTCTAAAATGAACATAGACTTTAAAATAACAGGGGGCAAATAACCTTCCACTCAGTTATGTGAAAGATTGAGCCTCCCAAGATTGGGAAGATCCCACAACTAGGTAGAATATTTCCCATAGTGTCATATTCTGACATGTCCAAATCCATTAATGAGAATTGAGTAGACAAAAAAGCAGGAATCTCCCCTTGAAGTTTACAAGACCTTAACCCCACATCAAATGGAGAATGAACTAATAAGTCTTAATCCATGAGACTTTAACACAACTCAGGAGTTTTCCAGTAAATTAAACTTATTAATGTTTCAACTCAAGAAATGTGGAATAGAAAAATAGGATGAACAATTGGTCCTAGGTTTCTTATTGAAGTTAGGTCATCAATAGTTAGTGTTTGTTTCTACTTTTCATGCAACAAAGAATTCTTTTGAGGCACACTACACTATGCCATCTCTTTGAAATTTTATAGTTTATCTCACAAAGGTGTAAGACAAACTTATTAAAATGGGTACCATGCAGTATTCAAGGCCACAAGTGTTAGAAACCAAGATCTGATTGCAAACCAAAAAATGACCTTCCATAGAAGAGAAAAATGAAAAAGCAAGAGCTTTTCATAATTTAATCATGCAATTTGATATATTCGAAGTACCAAAAATACAAGAGATAATTTTCTTTATAAAAGAAAAGATTCCTAAAGCTAATCTTATCTTG
This sequence comes from Sequoia sempervirens, assembly GCA_007258455.2. Taxonomy (NCBI): domain Eukaryota; kingdom Viridiplantae; phylum Streptophyta; class Pinopsida; order Cupressales; family Cupressaceae; genus Sequoia; species Sequoia sempervirens. The sequence continues at coordinate 407,320,181 of VDFB02105785.1, forward strand.
AGCAACAAGATAGCTCGATAAGATAAAGATAAGATCCTATATCTTAGGAATTAAATAATTACCTAAGTAAACTTATGCAAAGTGTAATTAATAATTAATTACACTAACACCCCCCCATAAGTGCAACTTAGGGAGAAGCAGATTATTATGCAAATATGAGTCCCAACAACAAGGCCTGATTAGGTACTCATGTAAAAATGTAAAGAGAGAGAAAGCCCAGTGGGAAAAACCCCCCCTTTAGAGAGATGAACTACTGCAAAGAAGCACTGGAAGAACTCTAATGAAGCAACACTGGAACCCCAAATCCGGCAAGCAAGGAAAGATAATTTTGTCTACAATTGAAACCAAAAATAGAATAAAAAATGTAATAGTAGACCCAATGACAAGGAACACTGGAAACTCACATACTGGAGCAACTCTGGAATCTGTAAGCAACAGTAGATGAAAGGATGAATGGAACCATAATGATGACAAATCTGGAAGTTGTGTCTCTCGAAGGAAATGCCAAACTGAAACTAAAACTTCCCATAGGACGAGTACTGTCAAGATTCTAGAACATTAAGCATAAAAACATGGCCTTCAAATGAGAAAGATCTAAACCAATGCGGATCAAGAACTATAAAATCCCAATGTGAAGTGCGAACCGAAGCAAACCAACAATGTGTCCAGCTAAGCAAGAAAGAAGCTAGAAGGAGACAATAGAACCCAGACAAACTCATGCGAGTTGTCACCAAAATGAAAGATGGATGCAAGAACCCCCCTTAATGGAACTTTATATCAGTTCATTATTACAATACCCAATGATTGCATAAGGAGATAATGCAAAACTACAGAAACATGAGAGAAAATGCAAACCTAGCACACGAAACAAAAATGAATGCATAAAATAAGGTAAACATATTTTGTAAATAACCTCAGATCTACATAGAGGCCGAAACCAGCTTTCTGACGCTGCAAAATTGTGAAAAACGGATAAGCGAGTCACAAGATACGCGTCCCGGAGTGAAAACAGAAACATCTGACTTCTGAGGCTAAAAAAGGCATCAAAAATGAAAAAAACCAAACAATCACACCTATACCACTATGTAGAGCATCAAAACAGCTTTCTGACGATATCTCGTTTGCAAAAAAGACCTCCGTTTTCCCAAGTTATTGCAAAATGAAAAAAAACCCTGTAAAAAGGACTTTGCAACACTAACAAGGAGCAAAAATGGATCACCTTTAGTTCTAGCCCTCGGTTCTACATAGGACCGCCGCTGGTATTTAGAAAAAATGCCCGCTAGGGGCTGAAGGTCGATGGCTCCCAGTCGCCAATAGGACCAGCCGCTAAGGAAAGGGGGCCTAACGCTCGGCGGGGGCTGGGAGCCTAGCTCTCGGTCACCAAAGGACTGGCGGGAGAGCTTTGTAAGGCCTGCAGGGGCTAGAATGGTCAGAGCGGAGGACCTGGCAGGGATTGCCGGTGGCGGACCAGTGGCTGGTGGCCGCTGAGTGGTGGGTGAGTGACAGTCACCATTAAAATGGGCGGCGCAAAAATAAACTATGATTTTTGATTTTTTTAATATTTTTTTTTTATTTTTTTCAAAATTTGTGCCTCGAGAACTGTGCCTCGGGGCTATACGGCCCTTGGGCAAATTTTTTTTGCTTCTCCAGTCGACAATGTCCAAATCGGACAAATTTTATATCAAAATAGGGGTTTTTGGGTGCTACGAATCCAACGACGAGGTTTGTTTGGGCCCAAAGTGCTCTAAAAATCAGGCAACCCCCAGATCTATCAGATAAATCATCAAGCTTGAAACCCTCGTAGATATGGCAAATGGTGATGAAAATCAATGAAATAAAAGCCATTTCTGACTTTTTCCAGCACTCTGAATCCAACGGAAAACTCTGATCTGATCCAAGACGCTACATAATGATGCTCAAGGAATGAAACCCTCGAGGGACTCCGAATGAGCTCTGCAACAAAATCCTCCAAAAAAGCTGAGAAGGGGCTACGAATTGAGGCTCTGATACCATGTTAGAAACCAAGATCTGATTGCAAACCAGAAAAATGACCTTCCATAGAAGAGAAAAATGAAAAAGCAAGAGCTTTGCATAAAAACATGCAATTTGATATATTCGAATTACCAAAAATACAAGAGATAATTTGCTTTATAAAAGCATAGATTCCTAAACCTAATCTTATCTTGAGCAACAAGATAGCTCGATAAGATAAAGATAAGATCCTATAACTTAGGAATTAAATAATTACCTAAGTAAACTTATGCAAAGTGTAATTAATAATTAATTACACCAACAACAAGTCCTTGTTGCAACTAAATAGAAGGACAAATAAGTAAAAGATGGTAAATCACAACAAAAGGTGAAGTGTGCTTTCTGCATGAAGACTAGGCATAATGAAGACAAATGTATGAAGAAACATATACACCACCTTTAGCATCTACTTGAGGAATAAGGGGTTCCTATCCTCATCAAAGAATCTTTATCTCTAGTTCAACATCTTCAAAATCAAAGGATATATCTAATAGAAAAGTACTAATGGATACTATAGGTTTAGAGATTGATAAATGGGTTCTTGATTCAAGAGCATCACATCATATATCTCCTTATCTAGAAGTGTACATTTCCTTTTGTCCTTCTGATGTAAACAAAGTACAAGTAGATAATAAAACTTATATATGTGTTTGTAGACAAGGTACAATTGAGTTATGCAGTCAAAGTATCCTTGATATCTTGTTTATTAATGAATTGGAAAACAATATTCTTTCAATTTATTAGCTTACAATTATGGGAAGGTAATTGAATTTACATATAGTTTAGTGACAAGTCAATATTAAACTGAGAGTAGAGAGATTTTTGTAGTGGGCGATATTGATCAACTCTCTCATGTTTACAAATTTTCATAGTTTACTCCATCCAATTCATACTGAAAGATTCATTCTTCCACTTCCATTATAGATAGTCCATCTCCTCCATTATATCATGTTGCATCAAAATTCAGAGGCACTTCATCGAGATCATCCAAAGTCTCTTTCTAGTAGAATATCACAAAAAATAGTGGAAGTGTCATCTTTTGGTGGGGATTCATAGTCTCTCTTCTTTGCACTTTCTAGTTATCATCTATGTTTTGGAGGGTAATTTTTCCCACAATGTTTTCTACATTTCTCCACTTTATGGGATAGTTTCATTGTACATGGGTACCTCATCAAGCCTATTTGTCATGACCCATCCATCAATGTACTCACCTAAGCTGAGCTGAAATGGGGATGTTAGAGTAAAATAATAATTATTTAATTATTTATTTTCCTTTATGTATTAAATCACCTTAGATAGTGATGTGTCGCTTGAAGAGCTCGTTGAACTCTTCAAGGATGTGTGACATGTCTCACTTCAAGTGGAGCATTTTTTTCACCTTGAATTGAACACTCCTATAGTGACTTGAACTTATCATCCTATATGTATGTCTTCCTCACTGAGGACTCAATCCAGTTCCATTATTCAACTCTTTCATTGTATTCTTTATTTCTCAATTTCAGACTTATTGATACTAGAATTTAGGTAGAGATCTTGGCAATACTAACAACCTTTACCACCTAAAACTTTGCAAAATTGAGCTACATAAGAGAAAATAATAAATATGAATATCATTTTCATGATTTATGATAGATGTATACAATAAAATCTAATTAAATATTTTGATAGTGGACTTGCACATTTTCTAGTTTTACAAGGTTTTCCATTCACCCTTCTAGGTCAAACAACATGATGACACATCTCTTAGGAATCATAATATGAAAAAATTGGGGGTTTCATCTAAAAATTAAGCATTAACCATTAAGAAATATGTCTAATAATTTGAAAGAAACTTGTGCTCTTAAATGAAATATGTTTTTAGTACTTAAGTCTTCAATGTAATATAATAGTCTAGTTTGATTCTAACTACTAGTTTCCTAGCGAACCAATCTTCAATATATATCAAATTTTCTTATCAAAGAAGTAAATTATGAATAGGATAATGTTATTCTTGATCAAGAATTTAGTGGACATATCAAAAAATAGATTTAACTTTTAAAAAATAGTCTAACATCTCTCTTGCTACAATGTTTAATGATGATTGAAGAATCTAGGTTGAGCATCTTTATCAATGTCTTGCAAATTAGAAGTGTTGATAAATTTGAGCAGAAAAAATTAAAGAAATTGTAGAAAATAAAAATAGATTAAAAGACCAAAAATCACATAACAAGAAGACATACCTATTTTTATAGTGGTTCTCACAATAATGACTATACATCCACTTTACAATAGGGGATTCTCCTTTTATTAATTCTCTATTTTTACACATACACATCATAAATAGTTACAACTCTGTACATTGCATTATACATATTCATTCACCATTCCTCTCAAGAAGAGAGATCACTCCTAACACCCACCGATGTGAGATGAAAAAAATTAGTTACATGAAAGATGATGTCGTTACATTTGCAGAGGCAACGGTTACAAAACAGGGAGTCATTACAAAGGTTGAGGATTGGACTGCAATAATGGTGTACATTACACTAAAAATATCACTTTCAGTCCAATCTGAGCTACAAGAGATGCATCGAGATATCCCCCACTCTAGGCTTATTTTCAGAATGTGACAATGCCAAGAGAAGTCTTATAGAACTCAAACTTCTCCCTTGGAACAATCTTCGTCAAAGCATTCGCCGAACTCTATTCAATGGCATTCAAAGAATCTGAAGTATCACAACTTGCACTCTGCGCCAACTAAGAATCACCATCAATTTCAGTTGCCCTAGGTTCTTTGGCATCAACCTGCTCATGATCATCTAACTGATCTCTAAAATTTTCACTATCAAGCATACTAAGAAAATAATTAATAACAAAATCAGCTTCAACATCTATTGATCCAAAAACATTTCTAGGCAGTCCATATTTCACACTATGATGAATCTGAAGTAGGATGAACAACTCCCACTTCAACATGACTCTCTATTACATACAAGGTGCCTAATTTGCTACCCCTAGCAATTGCTAAGGCCCCCCTTTTAACTTTTCATCTATTAGATTCAAAACTAATTTCACAACCTTGAGAACCCAATTGTCTAGCTAATATTACATTTTGTTTGAGCTGGGGAACATATATAACATCATGTAACAACCAAGTATATCCATTTTCCAATTTTAATTCAAAATATCCCCTTTCCAACAACATCACAAGATTCATTGTTACCAAGAAAAACCTTACCAAAGTCACCAATTTGTAGATTTTTGAAATACTCCTTGCATGGAGTGACATGAAACAATGAACCTGAATCAAGCACCCAACCATTAGGTGGAATTTATTCTTTGATTAACATAAGAACACCCCTATCTTCTTGGTATGTTGTTTTGGCTTTGTTATTAATCACCTTTTCTTGTGCCTTTTTGTAGTTCCAACAATTCTTTTTTATGTGACCTTGCTTTCCACAAAACCAACATTCTCCATTTCTGCCCTTGGGTTTTGATCTTCCTCTGTTGTTATTTTTTCCTTTATCTTGACTCCTACCTCTATTGTCAGTACTTACAATAGTTAAAGCATCATTAAATGAGGGCTCTTGATTTTTCCTCCTCATGTCTTTGCTGAGAAGAGTCGCTGCAACATCATCAAATTTTAATTTACTTTTGGCAGCAACTAAAGTGTTAACTACCATCACCACACCTTCCCATCTATTTGATAAAGAACATAACAACAATATTTCCTTAATCTCATCATGTAAATTAATACCCACTGAAATCAATTGGGTGACCAAAGTATTGAATTCATTAAGGTGATTTGACATAATCCCACCTTCTCTCATTTTTAAATTATATAATTTCTTCATGATGAATACCTTATTTGATGTCAAAGCCATCTCATACATTGAAGAAAGTTTATCTCATAGCCTTTTTGATGTCTTCTCTACTGAAACATTGAATAAAACGTTACTCGAAAGTGAAAGAAAAATAGTTGCCCTTGCTTTCTTATCGAAATTCTCTCACTCTTCATCTTTCATTGCACTTGGTTTGTTAGCTTTCCCTACCAATATGAGTGAGAGATCCTACTTTATCAACAACGATTCCATCTGAACCTTCCACAATCCAAAGTTTTGGCTTGCGAACTTCTCAATCTTCAATTTGTCTGTGTTGTCCATACTTTTGGAAAATTTTCACTGATTTCCAAACAACCACTTCATCATTGAGCTTCTTCACTAGAGCTCTGATACCAATTGTTGATAAATTTGAGTAGAAAAAATTAAAGAAATTGCATAAAATAAAAATAGATTGAAAGACCAAAAATCTCAGAACAGGAAAACACATGGTTTTATAGTAGTTTTCCCAATAATGGCTACATCCACTTTCCAGTAGGGGATTCTCCTTTTATTAATTCTCTATTTTTACACATACACATCATATAGTTACAGCTTTGTACATTGCATTATACATATTCATTCACCATTCCTCTCAAGAAGAGAGCTCACTCCTAACACCCACCAAAGTGAGATGAAAAAACACCAATTACATGAAAGATGCTACTATTACAATTGGAGAGGCAACGGTTACAAAACAAGGATCTGTTACAAAGGCTAAGGATTGGGCTGCAATAATGGTGTATGTTACACTGACAAGAAGGAATTTAGGTTTCAAACCCACTTAATATTTTTTTTGTAGGATTTTAATCTTTGAGAAAAGATCAATTTTAGAATTAAAAGTGTTCATAATAAATTGGTTTGTGTGGATGGAATTTTAAGAAGATTTCTTGTAAGCTATTTGTTGTGTAATTTAAAATAATGATATATTATATCTAATTGCCTCACTCTTTTTTTGTTTCTAATTTAAATGATTTGAAGAGTCATACCATAACATATAAACAATGCTTTTGAAAACATAAAAAAAATATTATATTAAGTAGAGACAAAATTTTACATATAATCAACAATTCATTGTTTATAAATTTAAAAATAAATTGATTGTTTTAGAAATAACAAGTAAACAAATTATCACAATAAACCAATACAAATAAGAAAAAAACAACATATTTTAACACATAGATATGATTATAAAATAATTAAATCAAGATTCTTATTTAAAAAAATATATATCATAAATAAGAACACCAAAACTTAATAAAATATCTAAAATCAAATAACAAATAAAATATATATTAATAATGTTAACATATTTTATTATAAAAAATTTACGCAGTAAAAAATAATAATATAAATATTATTTCACATTATACATAGTTAGGAAACACATTATTATAATTTAAACACAAAAAAAAGAAAAATAACATTAAATTTCTTTTAAAATAAAATCACAATTATAATAATTACACGAATTAATATTTTTAGTTTAAATTTTAAAATATAATATAAAATAAATAAATTATAATAAATATTACCCAAAACATATGCCCTTACATTATCGACTAACTTTACATCTTGATAATAAAGAGATGAACCCCCTTTTCACTTGGACATCACTTTTTAACACCTCGACTGTAGCATATAAACAATAATATTTATGGGTGAATATCATGAAGAACAAATATGTTATTATTAGCATAAGACTTACTATAACCTATTCATCATAGGAAGGATCTGCATCCTCTGCTCAACATTTGAGCTTCATGGATTCAACGTTCAAAAAGATATTGGATAAAACCATCCTGCAAAGCAAAACATTTGTAGCTCCATTTTAGGTGAAAGCACAACACTGCAATTATGCTAGCAAATCCTACCCCAAAACATAATCCCACTGACACTGCCCACCATCGATCCATTTCATCTGCATCTACATCTCTGTCTGTAATTCCTGTGCTGTTTGATTGTACCTGGTTGCCTCTTTCATTAGGACGAGTTCTGAGTGTTCCATTTTCCAAGGGAGGCCCATGAAGATTGGGGTTCCCCAGATAAGAAGAAGCCTCAAAAGTTGCAAACTGCTTCCCTTGAGGTATGAACCCAAAAAGGTTGTTGTAGGAAAGATTCAAAACAGAAAGGAATGTAAGATTTAAAAGATCTGCTGGAATTTTTCCTGAAAGCATGTTTCCTGAAAGATCCAGGGACTCTAGGTGAGCCATACCTCCCAAGGACTCAGGAATGCTGCCACTCAGATTGTTGTTTGAAATGTTGAGAGCAATTAAGCCCTTCAGCTCTCCGATTTCCTTGGGAATATTTCCTGACAACTTGTTGTGTGAAAGATCCATGAACTTGAAGGCACTGATAATCTTACGATATGGAGTTGATCGTCCTTTAATCCAAAGTGTTACTTGATTCACGAACATTATGCGGAAAGAGGGACCAACACCAAATCCATAACTCGTATCACCTAAGCTCATCTCTATTTCGCCACTTTGTGACTGATTCACCATAGCATTCAACTTCCACATACTCTCAGGAAAAAGACCTGATAAATTATTATGAGATAAATCTAGAATTTGAAGATTCCGGAGCCTAAGCAACACCCGCGGAAAAGTGCCTTGAAACTTATTAAAAGCCAAGCTGAGAATTCGTAACTCTACCAGCTTTCCAATCCAAACTGGGATGCTTCCCTGAATTTTGTTCTTTCCGATATCAAATACTCGGAGTTTTGTACAATTTGCAATAGAAGGAGGGATACCACCTTGCAATTTGTTTTCATTGAGATTTAGTGTCTCAAGTATAGTAAGATTTCCTAGCTCTCCTGGCATCTCACCTTCCAAATAATTTTGAGCCAAATTCAAGACTTGCAGATAGGAACATCTCACCAAATTTGTAGGAATGACATCACTTAGCTCGTTCTTTGACAAGTCCAGAAACATGAGTTCGTTAGAGGCAGAGCATATAGAGCGTGGAATAGAACCTGTGAACCTGTTCTCTGACATGTCTAAAAACCATCCACTACAATCTGGAATAGAGCCATGTAAACTATTGTTATGCAAGTCTACAATAATCATATACTCGGAAATAACAGGGGGCAGAGAACCTTCCAGTCTGTTATGTGAAAGATTGAGCCTTCGAAGGCTCGGAAGATCCCACAACCAGGTAGGAATATTTCCCACAATGTTATTATGTGACAGGTCCAAATCCACTAATGAGAATTGAGTAGACAAAAAAGCAGGAATCTCCCCTTAAAGATTACAAGACCTTAACCCCACATACTCCAGTTGGGCAAATTGCGGAATCCAACTTGAAGAGATATTAAGTGTAAGCTGATTTTCAGAAAAGTCCACTCCTTTGAGGTGAGGTATTTCCAATACGAAAGGAGAAATGCTGCCGGTTAAATTGTTGGAGTTGAGTAACAAGTTTTCTAATCGGAGAAACTTTGAAATGGTACGTGGAATTGTTCCGGACAACTGATTGTTACTGAGGTCTAGATATATGAGCGAAGAAAGCTTTGAAATGGTATTTGGAATTGTTCCATATAATTGGTTGTTACTAAGGTACAGAAATACGAGGGAAGAAAGCTTTGAAATGGTACGTGGAATTGTTGCAGATAATTGGTTGTAACTGACATCCAAATATGTAAGGGAATAAAGCTTTGAAATGGTATCTGGAATTGTTCTTGACAGTTGGTTATAACCGACATCCAGATGTCTAAGGGAATAAAGCTTTGAAATGGTAACTGGAATTGTTCCAGACAATTGGTTGTTACTGACATCCAGATATCTAAGGGAATAAAGCCTACCAATGAATGATCCAAACAGTTGTAAATCCACTATTAAATTATTGGATGAGAGGGACAACCTCTCAAGCATTGAAAAATTTGCAATGGAGTGAGGAATCACTCCTCCTAGATAGCCATTACCTGACAAGTCAAGATTGCTCAGGCTTGAACGGTGTAGGAAGTTTGAAGGGATGGAACCATTGAGACCACACCGAGACAGATCAACGGAAACCAAGGATGAGACATTCTGAAACCAAGAAGGCAATGGGAAATAAAATGAATTATCTGAAAGATGGAGATAGGATAAGTGAGTGAGATTTAGGAGAGAAGGTATAGTACCTGAAAGTCCACAACCCTTGAGGTGAAGCTCCCTAAGATTAGAGAGGCTGCTAAGGGCGTTACCCGGCCAATCCTCAAATGCCATTGACAGATTTGTTCCTTTCATAGCCAGATATTCCAATTTTCTCAGATTTCTTATCCGTCCCGCAAACCTTCTACTCTCCAAGTCACGTGTTGAAGTACCCCAAATATATTTTGAGAGATCCAGGTGGCGCAAGGTTGTAATATTACCCAATTCCAGAGGAATCTCACCTCCAAAATCAGCATATGCCAAGTTAAGGAAAGTAAGCCTCTGGAGTTTTGCCAACTGAGGAGGTATAGTAGTACCATTGAAGTCATTCTCGCTCAAATCCAGGTGTCGCAAGGTTGTAATGTTACCCAATTCCAGAGGAATCTTGCCTCCAATTCCAGCACGTGTCAAGCTAAAGAAAGTAAGCCTCTGGAGTTTAGCCAACTGAGGAGGTATGGCAGTACCATTGAAGTCATTCCAGCTCAAATTCAGGTGGTGCAAGGTTGTAATATTGCCCAATTCACGAGGGATCTCAGCTCCAAAATTAGCACCTGCCAAGCTAAGGGAAGTAAGCCCCTTGAATTTTACCAACTGAGGAGGTATGGCATCACCATCAAAGTCATTCCAGCTAAAATCCAAATATTGCAGATGCTGCAGGTTGAACAGAGACGGATGGATCTTTCCTCTCAAACGAGATTTATCTTCCCCCTCCCAGTATGGCCTTTGCTCAGATTTACGGTTTTTCAGGTCAAGGGCAACAACATGGCCGGAATGATAGCCACAAGTGACACCCTCCCATTGGCAACAGTTGAATTGCTGCCACGACCTTAATCGGCCGGTGCCATCATTGAGGGCACCTCTAAAGTCGAGAAGGTAACTTCTTTCGTCATCTCGGCATGCGTTAACAAATGAGAAATGAAACTGCAACATTATCATGATGGCCATGCAGAATGAAAAGGGAGACATGATTGTGTACAAACGCAAAGCTGTTGAGGTCGAACGGAATAAAGGATGTGGATGATCAAACAGAGCTTTATAACACTGTCCTGATGAAGAACATTCGTAAGTTCGAGTCTGATTTGTGGACTTCTTAATGTGCGACTCTTCTCGGCCGTGTGATCGAAGTGAGGATGGACATTTCTTCGCCATCAGGCATACGTCTATCTCCTCAAACCCACGCTCTTCTTAATTTTTTTTTAACCTAGATTATCGCGCGCAAATTTTTTTTTAACCTAGTCAATAAATAAAGTTTGTTGTTTGAGGATATAAGGGTTTGATTAATAGGATATTTTTTATTTTATGTTAGATTCTTTTAAAGATAAGTATGTTAGTAATATTTCTAGTTGTAATATATAAATAATATTATTCTAATTATTCAATTATTTTTATTTGAATAATAATAAAAAATAAATTTACAAAAAATAAAATGAAAAATAAAAAATATTTTAATAATCATGAAAATGTGTCATATATTTGAGAGAAATTAAAAAATAGTGTATTATTTCATATTTATTAAAACAAATTTGAAAGAAGCGCATCACGTCATTTACTTCTTAATAAGTTTATCTTTATTTTTTAGCTTGTTGGTTGGCTAGTTGTTTTTCCTTTTTTTATCTTTTCATAGTGGTCATATGTAAATGGTGGCATTACTATTAGACCTTGTAAGGACTTTGCACAAGATATATCTGCAAATATCAACCTATACTTCCGTTTTGTCTTATGTCAGTAATTACTTTTGAAAGAGTCAAACATTGTGATTTGTGTATTTTTAATGCCCAAGCCAATTCTAAGCATCTTTGGATTGTGCAATCCCTTTATATTGTAATTAGAATTATGTATGGAGTTTGATCTTCTAATGGCATATGAGTAACTATCAAACTCAACCAAAAATTATATCATAGGTTTTCATAGTGCACTTCCACACTTTGTATATTATATTTTAAATATACCCTAGAGCTTTGTTTACAAGACTCATTCTATCCAAATATTGAAGTTAACATGGCCCTTGCATCCTTAGCAAGTAACAACCCCACATCAAGTTCATTATTTTGACCTCCTTTCGGTACATACTAACAATGCCTATTTTTTTTGCAATGCTATGTTTAATAGGCTGTTGCAGTGAATACAAATTTCTTTTGTTATGACTATGGATATCATTTGTGGTAAACTGATGAATACTATTATCAAATTATTCATTGGTTATGTGTTTATGCCGACATTGGTTCTTGTAATTTGTAAATTATAATCATCATTTAATATCCCACTTTATCTTTATTATTTTCTTTTAATATAATAGAAATTAACTCATAATTATAGTAGCTTGTACAATTAGTATAAATATAAAATCCTCACGATTCAAAAATTTCTACTAATAATTAATTTTGTAAATCAGATTTAATACTCTAAAGATAGTTTAGAATGACCAAATCGTCTCTTTCTGACAGTTGGTAACACAATCCTTTTGGTTAGTAATTTATCATTAATATAATTCTTTTGAAATGTCTCTAAATCTACCAAAATTGAGTGTTTACATTCACTTAATCAGTAATGAAATTAGGTAGTTTTTGTCATCTAATTTCTAGCCTAGAAGGTTCAAGTTGGTTGAGCCATAGTTCTTGCTCCATAACGAGTAATAATCACATACAAAATATTTTCTAAATGATGTCTCCTTGCTTGGACTATCTTAAATAGAGCTTTCATCCAAAAGACATGCCTCTTCAAATGCCCCTTGGTTGATATAATATTTAATTATAGTTTTCTTATGATTTATTTATTTTTATTATATGTTCTATACTGGAAAATACATGTGTGGCACCACATTTATACACCCAATCCTGCCATGCTCATAGGTCATAGACATGGTTCTTGAATTGAAAAAAAAAATCTAGGTTTGATCATTTGAAGAGGGGACATTATAGCTCACCTTTCCCAGATTGTTTGTCCTCAAGAAATTATAAATTGGGATGCCAAAGAATTTATTCTCCACTAGACAATATCTTTCTAGAGTTACCAAGATGTCAAATTAGTCTTGAGAATTTACAATTCCCAATCCTCAACCCTTTCTATGATGCAATTGGCTTCTTCTATCCCACTTTGATACAACTAAGGTTATTCAAAGCATTAAAATCTCAACTACCATTAAAACACTCATTGATATTTTTGACGCATCATAGTGATCCAATATATTGCAAAATTAGGTTATTTAACGAGCTTTGAGTATGTATCAAAGTTCACAAACTCTACATTCAACCCCTATCATTCTTGAATTATAGTTATTCTTGATTGTCTTACAATAATATCAAGGATCTTAGATCCATTTATTTTACATAAAGTTGGTTTTGATGAACTTCATGAAATACTAGTCCAATTTTGCAAATGTACCTTCTTTTCCTTTCCTAAGTCCCACTTCACCCATTTTTTTTATATAAATTGTTATTGCTTAATTATGTTAAACTATAAGTGTAATGCTTAAAGTAATTTCTAGGATAAAGAGTTTCAAGTAGTTGTCTTGAACTAACTTTTGGTTGTGTAGAAGAATAAATTTTTATTATAATAAGGCTATAATGTTAATTTAAAAGGATACCAAAGATTTTTCCATCCTCAATGAAAACTATAGAATTTTATAAATAAACTAACTATTATTCACTCTTGAGTTGATGGATCTAATGGCGATGGAGGGAACACTAAGTATCAGTTCCATGCAATGTATCTAGAGACATCTTACCATCTTTTGTTCTACATTTCCTATTCTCCACTAAAGCCAACTCCCACTATCACTCAACTACAAATAACCCCTAAAGATGTAGTTCATATTAATAAGCTACATAACCAATTCCACTACATGTGTCTCTTGAGGGCATTGTATGAATTACCTTATAGTTAGCAAATGTGTAATTGTTAGACTAAATGAATAAATTATTTATCTTTGTAGAGAATCATATTTAAGACGTAATAACAATATCCATATCTATCAATTAGGAAATATCTATTATATACATACAGACAGATAGACATACACACACACGCAAACATACATACATACATACATACATACATACATACATACATACATACATACAGAGATATAATAGTGACATATAAGTAGAATATAGAGGTTTTTGGGTTGGAATAAAGAAGAGAGAAAAAAATTGTTATTTTTAAAATAAGCCTGCAATTTTTTTTGTTTAGGATATGAAATAAAACAAAAGAGTTCATCTATTTGTTGACTACTTAAAATTAATTGGGCTCTCTTTGGAGGTGAAGCAAGGGCCCACTCTAGCTAACGGACAGGGATTGGTATTTCTTAAGTATTAGATTCTTTATTAAAAATAACATTTTTCATTGTAATTTGTGATTTTATTAGATTTATTCATTTTTAGAAATAGTTATTTTCTGTTATAATTTATGATTTCATTAGATTAATTAAATTTTAGACAATAGTTAGAAGGAATGAATATACTTTTTAGTCAATTACAGTTAGTCTATTTTCTTTCATGTAATTAGAAGTAGATTGTATGTCAATAATAATAATTAAATTTTTTAGGAGAACTACTAGTTGGAAGTCTAATATAAATAGCCAAAGACATGCCTTGGATTTGATAATCAAACATATTAGTCTATTCAAATGCAAGGTATGTAGAAACCCTTGTCATTGTCCAACGACTACAATTTGCCAGGCAAGAAAAATACGATGATTATCTTTTTGATTTTGAGGTTTTGTCTTAGTCATGTTTGGATCCCTGTATATAGATGCATAGTTGATTTGAAGCTATCACTTCTCAATTTAGAGCTTTGTTTCATAAGCAACATCATTTGCTAAATGACCTATCAATTGACCTCAATTACTATACAAATGTTGGAAAAACATAAACTAATTTTTTTCCTAATTGATCTTCCACACCTCTTCAACATACCCATTACACGCTAAAATGTGATTACTAGTTATACTTCCTAATATATCCATACCCACATCTTATTGTTAGTTGGGTTAAGCTTCAAAAAAAGTTTATTCCTTAATAGTATCTTTAGATTAGAAAACTATTTTATAGGTGACAAGTCTGATGCACTTAACCTTTAATTGTGACAGACGGTAAGGGGCTCATGTGTCCACTGTTCTCTCTCATGCCAAATTCAATGAACAAAATCAAGAACTTACTGAAATCGAAGTCTTGTCGCGGGTTGGGAAGGGTGCAAATTATTTTAGCTCTCACGTCCCCGTACAGACTAATCAATTTCCAAGACTCTGAGATAAGGGTGAAATAGGGGACAAATCATTTTCCGCTGCCGTGTAGGAAGGTTGGCTTAAGGTTAGTCATACACGGTGGAAAACAGCCTCCAAATCTATTCCACGCCAAGCTAAGAATCTTCTTTGAATGGTGATCATCCATTACACAAACCTTCCTTTCGACGAGTCCTTTCAATGTGCCATTTTGTCAATAATCTCAGAGTCTTCGTAATTGATTATTCTGTGAGAGGAAAAATAATTTGTACGCTTCCCCACCAGCAACTAGTCTTGGATTATCCTGGCTTTTGTTCATTGAATTTGGCATGAAAGGGAATGGGGGACGTATTGCCCATTAGGTACCATCTGACAGTCAAATCTGATTTTTCGACAGTCGTGTGAATGTGGAAAGACAATAACGGCTGCGTTGGCTAGTCTTGATAATACACCCTACCATTACCATCTGCCGCTCAAATCTGATGTTTTCGACAGTGCTGTGAATGTGGAAATTGCAATGTCACATTGTCTTATTATCTGACTAGTCAATGTGCGGACGTGAATTAAGAAAGACAATAACAACTGCGTTGGCTAGTCGTCGGAGACTGGGCTTAATACCTAAACCCTACCAATTTTTTTTTTAGTGTTCTTAAATTTTAGGTATTACTCTTTATAATATAGTAAATAATTGATATATAATTACTCTCTAATAATAATAAGTATAATTAATATTTTAGCCATTACTTATCACATTAAATAATTAAATTAATATAATAATAATTAGTTTGTAAAAGAATGTTTAATTTAATATTTTTTATTTGAAGCGATAAGGGTCTTGTAGTAGGATGAGGGTGGTGTCATGATAATTATTGAAAAGGTGGCATATTGAATGTTTTTACTATAAAGAAAGTTAGCAAGGCATCTTTACACATATAAGTGATATACTTAATTAATTGAATGGTAAGGGACAAGTTGGTAAGGTGGTTATTCACCATTTTGAAACATATAAGTGAGATAATGTAGAGGCATATTAGCATTAAAGTTGAGTGTTATGTTTTCAAAGAAGATTCTTTTGGCTTCAATGAAGAAAGCTTCTTAGTGGAGATTCTTTTTTTATTTTCTCACTAATTTATTGATGGTCTCCTCTAGAAACGGGGGAAGGATGAATACAAAAGCATGGAGAATAGAGGAAAGAGTACTATCAATGGTAAAATGAGGAAGGAATGGGAACAGTACTCTCAATCAACCTATTAATCAAGACTTTACACATAAAGCATGTATAAAATCAATAATAATTATATATTAAATTCAAAATACAACATATCTTATATTGGTAGAATATTGCCAATTTACTGAATAAAACCTTTTCATTTTATCAAATTTAAATGAAAAAAAAGTCATCAGTACAAAGGGTGAAGTTCAAAAAACCATTACAACCCCTTTAAACACATTGGGATAGTTGGCATTTCAAGTTGGACACCCCTGAAGCCAAATCTCAAAGCAATCCCAAGGTAAAAAAATGGTCAGGAAAAATGGATATCCATTATTAATAGATATATGTAATAGAAACAAATATTTGTTTATTAAACTTAAAATACAAATATATGTTTCATTTACTTATATATATATATATATATATATCACTATAGATTAAAATTCAACATATTAGAATATTAATATTAATAGAAATATTTATATATATTTAAAATATTAATATACATAATATAATATATGACAACTTTAATATATACTAGGACATATTAATATTATTATAATATATATTATATTTAATATAAATAGTATATGTTATACTATATAAATATAATATTATATATAATAATATAATATATTTGTGAAGGAGAGGATTCTCTACTCCCAAGTCCCAAGATGAACAAGTTCTAAAGGGAGTGAATTTCTCTCAGTCATCTCAATGAGAAAAGTAAAGGGATAGGTTGACAAACAAAGAAAAAATAGTTTATGTTTTTGGGGTTTTTCAAGAATGGAGGATTTTGGGAGTCAGGTGAACAAACCATAAGGGTCTTAGACTATAGACTGACTAGCTCTCAGTTAGAGGACGTTTGCATGAGACTCAAATGACAACACAACATGTTGTCATCTCAGGGATGCATTGGCATCTCGTATGGACTAAGAAAATAGTCTACAATATAAAACTCATAGAGTGTGCTAATGACCCAAAAACCTTAATCCAATAGTTTTAACAAAAAATATAGAATGATAAAATTGCATAAAATAAACTAACTACAACAAGAAAAATACTATAACTTGAAAGATAAATTAGTTATAATGAAATTATGAGCAAGGGTAGTAGAAATCTAACTTACTATTGGTCTAGCCTCCCACAAGCTCCACGTAAACGAATTACCTACACACACTGCAACAAGAAAATGTTGGGGTTGTGTTTTGGAGTTTTCCACAGTCAAACCCTCACTTTGGTGTTTACACCTCCACAGAAATCTAATAGACGGGTATGTGCAGGATCATCATGCAAAAAACAGGCCCTTAAGTGGCAAAAAATTTAGAAAAATTAGTGTTAGGCAACTTGACGTAAATATTTGAATAAGTTATCTGTATTATTTCAAAAATATGTAAGAATAGAATTTGTAGAAAAATGAATGTAGTTTCTAAAATACTAGGTTTATTTAAAATAAATAAAATCTATTGAGAAATTTGAAATTTCAATGCGTAGTAATTAAATTTTAGGGAAAAAATAAGAAGTAGGTGTCTGTCACCACCCTAACCATAATAAATTAATAATATTTTTTTGTAAGATTTTATATATAAGTAGAGGACTCATGTCCATGTGATGCATATTTTTTTGTAATTTTTTTCCAAGTAAATAATTAATTATGAGTTTTTTATTACAACTTTTAGAAAATATAAAACTTGTCTATCGACCACCTTAACTGGTCAAAACTTCATGAAATTTAATTTTATTTTTTAATCCTATAGTATGTGAAGCATAGAATGTGGCATGTTTTGATTGAAAAATATGATACCGCTTGAAAGTTATAGATGTTTTTCAATCAGCCTATCGATGGACTTTAGTTGTAATTCTAATAGAAAATGAATAATAATTATTTATTAAATTCAAATTAAATCATAATTTATATTTTTGGAAAGCTGATAATCTCCTCTAAAAACCCTTTTCGTTTCATTAATTTTGGGTGAAAAAAAAGTCGTCAGCCACATACCCCCATAATATTGCCACTTTTTGGCGCACCATGATCCTGCACATACCCAGACCACAAAAGAGATAAAATGATAGAGAAAGGAAATAGACACAATTTATATAAATTAAATACAATCTATATGCTATCTATAATATTGATAATGCAATGAAATGAAAACAATAAAGTGTTACCCATTTTGGAAAGCTTGAGAAGTTGAAAGAAAGAATGGTAGCTTCATAGGTGCAAGATGGACGTGCAAGAAAATAGTGGCAATAGTTTGAAACCTACAAGAATGGAGAAAGTAAAGTGGATTTCTAAGAATGAAGTGGGAATGTGATAGATTGAGAGAGAGAGTGAATGGAAAGGAAGAAATAAGTTTAAAATGAGAATATGGAAGCAAAAGGGATGTTTCCAAGCAAGTTTATATTCGTAAGAGATGTTACAACCCATGGATGCCATGAAATGTAATGCCTCAATGTCTAATGACCCATAAATCTATCAGGGAAATCCATGTGGCACGTAGATGTTTGCATGTTGTGGAAGCGTCTTTGAAAAAATTCCCTCCAACGATGAAAAACACCAAAGAACGAATAAGACAAAAGGTTTAAGGTGTATATTTTTGCATTATCAATGTTATAAGGATAAATTAAGGGTATATTGTGGGAAATTGTACTAGGGTATAATTTTATGCAACATTTTTCCCCTACTTTAGCAAGCATATGTGTTAGTGCGTATGTGAGAAAAATTAGAAAGAGATTGAAGATAATATACTGAAAAGGAGAGGAAGAAATCCTTCAGTCCAGTATACTTGGAGTGTAAGGGGATTCAATAGAATGATAAGAGAACATGGGTCTTAGATCCTGCAAAGCCTAAGTTGTAATCTCACCACAAACATGTTAGCTATAGACAAACATGTTAGGTGAAAAATAAAAAATAAAAGACCTAATCATAAGACACAATAAGACACAATCTTATCAAATATAGGACAATGCTAATAGGTATGAATACCATGGATAAAGTCCATACAAAAATAATATAAGATTGTGGTTGTTGCAAACTATGTTGCAAGATAGTCACAAAAAAGACAGGCCTAGTCAAGTTGCTTCCAAGCTAGATGCCAAGATATAAGACATCCAAACATCAAGACACAAGATTTCAAATATCAGATATAAGACACAAAGTATAAGACACCAAAAAAATCTTTTGAAAAAGACTTTCACAAAGGGGGTGTTTGCTCAGGGAATCCTTTTCATAAGACATCAAGACACTGAGGAACCCTTTTAAAAGAACACTCCTTTTGAAAGTCCTAGAACTTTCCACAAGTGGTTTTGTCATTAAGGAATCCTTTTGAAAGATATTTTTTCAAGGAATACTTTGGAAATAATGCTTCTTTTTGAAATGAAGTTTTCATATTTTCTCATTAAGGGATCTTTCTAAAATAAAATCCCACCAAAGAATCCTTTTAAAAGAATAATCCTCGTTGCAAATTAAGAAGAGATGAAAACCCCCCCTTAGAATGATGTTTGATATGTAGGGGAGCACTTAGCATTCTAATGAGAGAAAAGAGATACAAGAGATGTTGTGGCAAGAGATACATGGTAAGATGTATTTG
Source organism: Sequoia sempervirens (assembly GCA_007258455.2). Lineage (NCBI taxonomy): Eukaryota > Viridiplantae > Streptophyta > Pinopsida > Cupressales > Cupressaceae > Sequoia > Sequoia sempervirens. The sequence goes on from VDFB02105785.1 coordinate 407,340,217, forward strand.
TGGTATTTTATAAAAAAAATGAGCGATAACACATTAAAAACCACATCATGAAGAAGATAGGAAAAGACAAAGAAATAAAGAGATAGAGGGATATGATAATTTGGGGTCAGGACTGCTCATAAATATAAATAGATAGATATAGTATAATATACATATGAATTTTCATCAACTCCCAAATTTATCAGAAAATAAAGAAGAGCACATAAAGACAAATGAAAAATGAGTCAACATGGAAGGACTAAATGCCCCCAATGCTTTGCATCATCCCCAATGTGGATATGCAAGAGCATGATAGATAGAAGAATGATGAAGAAAATAAAATCTTACGATAAATTCTTGTACCTGTATCCAAGCATCTACAAGGGTAGCAAGGGTCCTCTAGGAAAAATCACAAAATATATATAGACAAGTACAAGGGAACACAAACATACACAAAAATATAATCTACAAATGTAGAAGAGGCACCACCCTAATCTAAGTCCACCAATAGTTCATCTTGCTCATAGTATAGATTATTATAAGGGGAGGGAGGATGAGCATGAAGGGGAGAGGTATTAAGGGAAGTACCAACTGACTTGCCTATGAAAAGGCCCAAGGAAGAAGGAACATCAAGGTCCTCTTTGTTGAGCTCTTGTGAGACTAAGGTCATCGATCTCTCAAAGATCAATTATAGAGTTAAGATTTCCTCCACTAAGTTTAACATGCACTTAATAGGAGTGCCATGTGTTAACTAAGTGAGAGGAGGAAAAGAAACTAAAGAGTCACTACCAACCTTAACAAAATGGGTAGTGACAAAGTTTGGTGACATGGGGGCTACCTCCATCACGAGGAAAATGCAAAAGTCAAAATAGAATGAGACTCCATAAGAGATGATCATTTCTTATGACCTTCACTAAAAGCAAGGTCATCCTCAATCTTGCACTTCAATGGGGGATGTAGGATCACCAAAGAACAAGTGGAAGAAGAATAAGAAGGAGATAGATCCACAGAGGACACCACCTTTGTATGAGGTATGTCAATAGGCTACAAGAAAAGAGGAATATCAAGAAGAGAGGTAAGAAAGGGAGGCTGCATCGAAGGAATGATGAATACCTACACCTTTTTGGGATAAGGTTCATCAAGATCCATTGATGAAGCAAAAAGAAGCATAGAGGAAATGGGAATTGAGGAAAAAGAAGAAAAGGAATGAGAAAAAGCAACCAAAGAAGAAGCAAGAGCATAAACAAAAATAAGAGACTCCCCCTCACTCTTCTACAAAGTTTTGTGCTCCATGGCCAAAGCCTTTCATTGGCACTTACGTTCACGTGCAAGTTGGTTTTGTTAGCTATGGGCACTCAAAGGCATGACCTGAGAAGATGTCGAGGGATCCTACTCTACCATATGAGGAACCTCTAGAACTGTTGCTGGTGGAAGGGTTAAAGACTCCTTAGGAGGAGTAGGAGGAGCAAGAGACTCAAAAGAAAAAATAGAAAGAGGCATCTTGGTACCAGGCCCTTTTCCATGCCCTACCCTAGAGGTAGCAAGAAGAATAGATGGAGGTTGCAGGGGCTGAGATACATGAACAATGCCACAAAAAAACTTCCCCCTCCCATGGAGGGTGGGGTGGGGTACCATGGGTAGAACAAGAATTTGGAAAACCTGAGGCTTTGACTTATATAGCATAGGTTCCTTTCCTTTTCATGTGTTATATGTAGGAGCAAGAATAGAGGACACCACCAAGGGATGTGAAGTAGAAGTAAGAGGTGTAGAAGATGAAATAGAGGAACTAGAAGGAGAAGTCTTGAGGGCAAGAGCAAGCTTGTCCTTCCCCTTTTGACATGTAGAGGAAGAAGCTTGCTATTGTGCATACAAACAAGCCTTCAAAGAAAATCATAGGGCAATGGAGGAAAACCACCTTTCAGCACCAAGCCCCCAATCTTAGACTTGCAATAAGCCTGATATATGAGATCTCCCTTGGAATGGATGGGTCTAATTGGGGCAGGCAAAAAATGGTCAAGAGAGAAGCCCCCATATGCTACTAGTGGCTTGTATCCAATGTATTGGACAACATGCACGGTACCCTCATGGAGATACTTCAAGAATTTGTGGATCACAAAAGTGACTATATTCATATATGCTAACCACAAAATACCCAACCTTGCTCTAAATAAGTTCAACTTTGAGATCACAAAAAATGGAACATCCACAGACTTAGGACCAACAAAAATAACAAAGAAATAGAGCCCATAGGGGAAATGGAAAAATCATCATGAGTGCAAAGGGTGACCTATGATGCATCATATTTCTCCTTGTCCAAATTGTTAATAAACAAGTCCTCCTCCATGATAACATTCACTTAGCTCAACAGGTCAACCATAACACCAATTACGATGTTACCATTGATTCAAGTAGGAACATACAACATAGAGGGCTCCTTGTTCAAGGATAGATCATGTGAGGTGAATGTAATATTAAGAACATCATTCACACATTCTACACAAGGAATATGAGTGAATTAGATCACATTCACATATACAAATGGGGCAGAATTAGAAGCAAACAAAGGAGTGACTAAGTTCACAGAGTGTGATGGGAATGGATCTATATATATCTATAATTGGTTGTTAGGATTGGCTATAGATTTATTAACATTCTACTTTCTTCCATCAAGGTGCATGGTCTTGTTATCAATGTGATCCCGAATCATGTGACATGGGCGAATGTATTATTCGATATCATGCCTAGAAACTTGATCGAATTGGCATAAATTTTGAGAGTTGTACCATTTAGGATATAGCTTAGACAATGATCAAATCTCAAGCAATGCTATCACTTTATATTTTAATAATATTTGCAAGACATTAGTGTATGATTATGAGAATTTAGTAAAATAAATTGTCTTATATTATTTTTATTTAAAGGGACATAGACCAAATTAGCTACAACCTTGTTCTTACTTGAGATCGACACAAATGACCAACCATCTTGGAAGGAGCACAATGATGAATCCCCATACTAAACAACCACTTGGTGGTATTCTCTCAAAGCCGACACATAGATGTGCAAAAGAAGGATACTTCATTAAAATAAACTTCTCCTATAGTGTAGGCTACATATTCTTTATAAACACCTTTTGAACATCGTAGTCAGGAAAAGTATAGGAAATATGAGAAAAAATAGCCTAATATCGTTCTATAAAGTTAGTCAACTTCTCATGGGTTCCCTACTTACACTGAAAAAGATTGTTGATACCATTCTAGAGAATCATCCTCAAGATTGTTGGATACCATTCCATGGAATCATCCTTGAGAAGTAGGGAACATATCAAAAATAGGGAACCCATGAGATGTAGGGAACATATCAGAAGAGAAAATAGAATTATCAAGTAAAGCACAATACCATTCTAGAGAATCATCCTTGAGAGAATGCAAGAATTGTTGGATGTTGTGGTTGTGTTGCTGATATGTGGTTGTCATTGATGCCAACACTATTAGCATTGATCGTATTAGAAGCTGGATATGTGGAGGATATTGAGAAAATTGTTAAAGGAAGTGTTATAGGTTCCCAGTGGAACTATGGAGGTCATGAAGGTGAATTGTTCAGTACATTGATCATCAAGTGCTGCAGTCTAAAGGATTTCATGATGAGTGTATCTAGTCTATCCATTGAAAGTTTCAAAGGTTCGTGTGCAGTTTTGATGAAGCTATGAACTGTTGTGTTCCGAGAGAGTTCATGAGTGAAGTTGGTATGATTCTTGCAATGTTAGTTGTTGCAGATATTTCTCTAATGGTTGTTGATGCTTGTGGATGCTTTTTGATTGTACTCTATCTTTTTGGTACGTCTGTGTTGATCGTGGTGTTCGTGGTTGATGATTTTTCCTTTTCATGTTCTTGGCCAACATGATGGTTGTTGCGTACTATGGATCTTCAAGGAGAAATTAATTAAGGTGTTTTTCATGTTGAAGATATTGATTTGCATCATAAATCAATACTGGCCGACTAAGTTTGATTCGCATTATAAATTGAAATGTAAATCAGGCTGACATCATGTAAATATTTTATATTTTCATATTTTATTTTTTCCCAATAGAGTTATTGATGTAAATCCGTGTTGTAGATATATAAGGAATTTTGTTTTGAGCAAATAGATGTATGTGAGAGATTGTGTGTAAGAGTGTGTGAATGCAAGTGTGCAAATATTGATCATATCATTTGATTGCATAGTAGAGTGTGGAGGAGTTTTTGCAAAGTGTGAAGAAGAAGTTTTTTGTGCCTAAACTAGAACTGTAATCAGGATTTGTGGAGAAGCTATTCCTTTAGTTCATCACCTTGTGGATCTAATATGTTTTTATGTAAGGCAGTGAGCCTTCCTTTGTAATTGAGCAGTGCTCCTGAATGCAAGTACATTCCCCATATTATTCTCATTATATTTTTAATAGGGTATAATATTGTGGACTAACATCCACCATGGCTTTTCCCCTAATAGGGTTTCCACGTAAAATTATTGGTGTTCTTTGTGTCTTTGATGTGCTATTTGTTTATGGTTAATTGCTAATTCATCAAATCTTAGTATAAGTTAAGGTTGAAAATTTTGATAAATCTGTGACAACTGATTCACACCCCCCCTCTCAGTTGTATGTCCTTGTTTTTCCAACAATTGGTATCAGAGCTAGTGCCTTTGAAGAAGTTTAAAAGCTTAAGGTGATCTGAGATGGCATCTTTTAAGGACAAACCTAGATTTGATGGAACCAACTACTCTTTGTGGAAGGAAAGAATGGAATGTCATTTGAGGTGCATTGGAGAACCCTGCTAGAATATTACTAAGGATGCATATGTTGTTCTTGTGGATGGGTGCCTCTATTGCAACAAAGATCAAAGGAGTAGAGTATAACATCTGTGCTAAGGAATCCTTATTGAGTGCTTTGACAGATTCAAAGATGACTAAAGTAATGGAATTGAAGATAGCTCATGATATATGGAAGAAGCTAGAGACATTGTATGAAGGAGATGCTCTTGTGAAGGTCGCTAAGCTACAAAGTTTAAAGGGGAAATATGAAACTCTGAAGATGGGTGAGGATGAAAACATATCTTCCTTTATGCAAAGAGTCAATGAACTGGTGATGGGTATTAGATGTGTTAGTGGTACCACGGATGAACAAGAAATTGTAGTGAAAGTGATAAGATCATTTCCTGCTTCATACAAATCAAAAGCCCATGCCATTGAGGAGTTGAGATCAGTGACAAATGTGACAAGGGACATGCTGATTGGAAAACCTGTTGCCTTTGAGATAAGTAAATTTGGTGATTTTGTGCCTAAGACTAAATTTGTATTCAAGGCCTTTGTATCCGGTAGAAATAATCAAAGATATGATCTAGGAGAGAGTTCAAGGAAGACATTTAAATATGAAGAAGAAATGAAACAACTTGAAGATGAATAAAGAGAAGTAGAAGAGTTGGAAGCACTGATTTCAAGAAGAGAAGGCAGAGGATAGGGTAAACACAAAGGGAAGCTTCCCCTTATATGTTTTTCATGCAATAAAATTGGTTACTTTGCTTCGAGGTTTCCTGACAGAGTTCCAAGACCTAATCCTAACAAACCTAAATTTCAAAAGAAGTGTTATTTTTCTAAACAAAATGAAATAGATGAAGAGTATGATGGAAATGGGGATGACTGGGTGTTCATTGTCATTAAGGAAAATGGTCCAGAAGCCACTGAATCTATAGATGATAAGAAAGCTCTTGTAGTTCGAATTGAGGAAAAAGATGAATGGGTTATTGATAGTGGATGCTCACACCATATGACTAGAGATAAAAAAAAAATTATGAGCTTGGAGAAATATGATGGTGGAGTTGTAAGATTTGGAGACAACAATGCTTGTGTTTTTCATGCAAGAGGTTTTATTTTTCTTGGTGGTAAGCACATCACTGTTAATGTTTTTTATGTTGAAGGATTGAAGCATACCTTGTTGAGTGTTGGATAGATGGTGGACAAGGGTTATGATCTTCAGTTCAAGAATGGAAAATGCGAGATAACTGGAAGTTCCAAAAATGTGATTGCATCAGGTACACAGACAAAAGGTAAAATATTTCACTTGAGTACTACTAATGAAATTTTCTTGATTTCTTAGATAGATGAGAGTTGGTTGTGGTATAGGAGGTTATGTCATGTGAATTTTGATAATACTATCAAAGTTAGTTCCACTCAAGCAGACAAAGATTTTCCTAAGTTAGTGAAGCTTGCTAATCCAATATGCAAGGAGTGCTAGATGGGTAAATAGACAAGAGTCTCCTTCCGAAGAAAAAACATCATACAAATGGAGTACTGGAGCTTGTACGTACAGATCTGTGTGGTCCCTCCATAGTAAGAAGTTTGCAAGGAGATAGGTATCATGTTGGTTATTGATGACTATTCTAGGATGATATGGGTAACTTTTCTGAGAGAAAAATGTGAAGCTTTAGAAAAGTTCAAAAGTTTCAAAGCCATGGTAGAGAATGTGATAGGTCTGAAGATAAAATGCTTAAGGTCAGATAGAGGAGGTGAATTCACATCTCAATAATTTAATACTTTCTGTGAAGAATAGGGAATTAAAAGAGAGTTATCTACTCCCTGAACTCCTCAACAGAATGGAATTGCTGAGAGAAAGAGAAAAACTATACTGGATGCTACTAGAACAATGATGTTAGAAGGAAATGTGCCTCACATCTACTAAAGAGAAGCAGTAAGCATTGTTGTGTATACTTTGAACTAGGTGAATGTCAACAGTAATTCTGGTAAGACTCCTTATGAGCTTTGGTGTGGTCATAAGCCTACTATGAAATATTTCAAGATTTTTGGAAGCAAGTGTTACATTAATAGAGATGAGGATATAGGAAAATTTGATGCAAGAAGCAATGAAGGAATCTTTCTAGGTTACTCTTACAGGTTTTATAACAAAAGACTAAGGAATATGGTGGAGAGTGCAAATGTCAGAGTTGATAAGGACTCTGCTAGATCTTTCAGATATTGTGGATATGACTCTAATGAGCAGTAGGATAGTACAAACAAAGGGAAGAGCATTTAGATATAGAACCAAGTCTAGATTGTTTCGGTAGAACAAGAATCTCTAGAGGGAGAGACAAGTGGAAGTATTGAAGAAAGAGAAGAAGAACTTGAAGTGCGCCAAAAACCAAAAATTCCAAGGTATGTAAGGTTGAATCACTTAGAAGATCAAATTATAGGAGATAAGAGTAAAGGTGTACAAACTAGAAGGAAGATTGCAGATGAGTATTGTTTGATTTCCAAGATTGAGTCAAATAAGTGGAAGCTAAAAGACACTTCTAGATTGCTAAGGGTAATCACCCCTCCTGATAAGAACTAGAGATGCATTTGTATGCATCAATCCATGTGTATCATAGCTATATTCTGATCTAGATTGATGTTTTTGTGGCTGCTACTCAGGGGGAGTAGTCAAAAGTGTAGATATGTGGTTCAAAGCATGTAGATGGAAAGATATTGGTTATCTTTTCCATTGATGTCAAAGGGGGAGAAGAGCTTGTGAAAAGAAAATGAGGAAAATAGGAAGAGGAGAAGAGCATGTGGAAATCAGCAAGAGGAGAAGAAGTCTTGTGAAAAAGAAGAGTCAGAATCTAAGGGGGAGTTAGTGGTGATGAAGAGTTGGGTTGATGGTGTTTTTCACATCTTGTGTTGCCATAAATTCCAAAGGGGAGATTGTTGGATGTTGCGGCTATGTTGCTGATATGTGGTTGTAATTGATTTCAACACTATTAGCATTGATTGTATTTGAAGTTGCATATGTTGAGGATATTGAGAAATTTGTTAAAGGAAGTGTTGTAGGTTGCTAGTGGAATTGTGGAGGTCATGAAGGAGAATTTTTTAGTACGTTGATAATCAGGTGTTGCGGTCTAAATTATTTCATGATCAGTGTATCTAGTCTATCCACCAAAAGTTTCAGAGGTCCATGTGAAGTTTTTATGAATCTATGAACTGTTGTGTTCCAATAGAGTTCCTGAGTGAAGTTGGTATGATTCTTGCAATTTTAGTTGTTGTGGATATTTCTCTAATGGCTGTTGATGCTTATGGATGCTTCTAGATCATACTCTATGTTTTTGATACATCCACATCAATTGTGGTGTTCGTGGTTGACGATTTTTCCTTTTCATGTTCTTGGTCAACATGATGGTTGTGTATTATGGATCTTTGAGGAGAAATTAATTAAGGTGTTTTCATGTTGAAGATATTGATTTGGGTCATAACTCAATACTGGCTAACTAAGTTTGATTTGCATTGTAAATTGGGCTGACATAATGTAAATATTTTATATTTTCATATTTTTTTTATGCCCGACAGAGTTGTTGATGTAAATCCATGTTGTGGATACATAAGGAAGTTTTTTTTGAGTGAAGAGATGTATGTGAGAGATTGTGTGTAAGAGTGTGTGAATGAAGTGTGTGAATATTGATCATATCATTCGATTATAGAGCAGCGTTTGGAGGAGTTTGTGCGAACTGTGAAGAAGAAGTTTTATGTGCCTAAACCAAAACTGTAATCAGGCTTTGTGGAGAAGTTATTCCTTTAGTTCATAACCTTGTGGATCTAATCTATTTGTTTGTAAGGAAGTGAGACTTCCTTTGTAATTGAGCAGTGACCTCTAGGCAGTGCATCTGAATGCAAGTGCATTCCCCATATTATTCTTGTAAGAATTGACTATGAAGGTAGCCACCCAAGATCTAGAGGCCTAATAGAAAGCACAAGCAAAAGAGAGATAGAAACAAGTGACAAGAATAAACTGTATTCTGTCAATATAATAGAATGTAATGAGCAAATAGTATATATAGCCAAGGTGAAAACATAGAAGGGCATAAGATTATGACAAGTGTCATAATCTTATGATATGAGACAACTATGAAAAGTTATCACTCCACCTAAAGTGGAAAGGTGATAATGTGATAATAACCACAAAAGGTGGAGAGATAATCACATGATGTGTCCACAAAAGGTGGAAGTGATGTGGTAATGACATATCAAGTCCACCAAAAGTGGAAAATCTCCAACAACCTCCTATGTGGTCCCTAAGTAAACTTAACTAAGGTGTAATCATGACCTAGGACAAGGTACAATACATTTAATTACACCAACACCCCCCCTTAAGTGCAACTTAGGGAGAATGTACACAAAAGTAAACAATGCAAGATGGGTCCTGACTACTAGGCCATTTTAGGTACCCATGTACAAATACAATGCAATCTCTCATAAAGCGGAGAAAGAGAGAAAATCATGTGGGAAAAAACTCCCCCCCCAAAAGAGATATGAACAAACTGAACTCAAAAAGAGGAGAAGGAGAAACCTCGAGTGAGGAAAAAGCCCCCCCCAAAAAGAGAATGAAGAAGTCAATTGACCTCCTCAGATGAAACATCCTGCACCCCCAAGAGAGCTCGCAAATGATGGTAGATACTCTGAGTGAAGGGTTTGGTGAAGATATCTGCAACCTGCTCTACTGTAGGACAATACTGCAAATCGATGACCTAGTCCTGTATCAGCTCCCGAATGTAGTGCATATGGATCTCGATGTGTTTGGTCCTCTTATCATGAACCAAATTCTTCAAGATCTGGATGGCACTCTGATTGTCACAATGAATGACTGTAGGATGAGGAATAGTGAATCCAAACACAGTGAAAATGTTCTAAAGCCAAATAGCCTCAATAGCGGCATTAATAGCCCCTCGATACTCAGCCTCAGTTGAAGAAAGAGAAATAGCATGCTGCTTCTTACTCTGCCAACAAAGGGGGCCTAAACCAAAATGAAAGTTGTAGCCAGAAGTGCACTTATGATCATCAATATCGCCAGCCCAATCAGAATCTATATATCCCACCAAGGTAAGTCATGTACCAGCTGCATAGTGAATCCCATGATGATGTGTACCCTGTATGTAATGCAAGATGCGCTTGGCAGCTTTCCAATGAAGCTCATGTGGTTCCTATATAAAGCATGAAACCATGCCAATTGCAAAGGAGATATCAGGGTGTGTGTGAGTCAAGTAGATGAGACTCCCAACAAGCTGACAATACAAAGTGGCATCAACAAGTGGAGTTGAACAATTAGCCTCAAGCTTGACTCCTGAAAGAAAGGGAGTCAGGGCAGGCTTACAATCAGCCATGTGAAACTGAGCTAAAAGATCAAGAGCATACTTGGGCTAAGAAAGAGATATCACAGAAGCTAACTGTGTGATCTCAATCCCGAGAAAATAGTGCAAAAGGCCCAATTCAGTCATAGCAAATCTATCCTGCAAAGCAGATTTGACACTACCAATGATGGATGAGGTACTCCCTGTAATGATTAAATCATCAACATAGAGCACAAGTAGCAAGTGAGAATGATCCTATTGCAAAATGTAGACATTTAGATTTGAATGACACCTCATGAATTCTACCGAGAGAAGAAAGGAATCCATCTTGGCATACCAAGCCCTAGGGGCCTGTTTGAGGCCATAGATAGACTTCCTCAATCTCCAAACCAAGGAAGAATTCTGTATGAATTCCTGTGGTGGCTCCATGTAAATCTCCTCATGAAGATCCCGATGAAGAAATGCATTCTTCACATCCATCTGATCTACAACCCAACCATGAGCTACAGTAATAGCAAGTGTCAAGCAAATGGAGTTCATCTTGGCAACGGGTGCAAAGGTATCAGTATAGTCAACACTTGCAACCTGTGAGAAACCTTTTGCCACAAGTCGAGCTTTGTATTTATCCACACTTCCATCTGCTACATACTTAGTCTGATAGATCCACTTACATCGAACCATCTTTCTCCCTTTAGGAAGAGGAACTAATTCCCATGTGTTGTTCCTCATCAAGGAACTATACTCTTCCTCCATTGTTGAATCCCATTCAAGAATTCATGAAGCCTCCTTAAAGGATTGTGGATCTGAAGCACTAGCAATATAAGCATGCAAAAAATTTTGATGTTGTGACCGAGTCCTTCGAGTATCTGAAGGATCCCCAACAAGAGAACTTGCTGACTCAAGAGTCTGTCGAGCCCAATGAGGTCTAGTAGGAGATAAAGGATGAGGTGCCTCAACTACAAGTGGACCCTGCGAAGGTGTGATCCTGTGAATCAAGGTTGAGGAAGAATCATCATCTGAGTCACTATCATCACTTTCCACTATGGAGGAAGGAAGAGGAGGATTGGAGGCCAAGCTAGGAGAGCTTTCCTCAAAGTGAACAATCCTCTCAATGAATCCCCATACTTATTAACTTTGCTTGCTCTAACATCAACATTTTTGTGAAAGCATCAAATGTAGGCATAGTGAAAGAAATACCCACTGTCAAGCGATGGGTTTGGAAGCTAGAAACAAATGTTGCATATTCTGATGGAAGCTTTTGCAACAAATTGTAGACCAACTATGAATCCTTCTTATCAATGCCACAATCCTTAAGTTGTGCTCTTAGCTCATTTGCCTTAGTGACATAGTCTTGGATTGTATCAAAATTCTTGGGATCTAACATTGTGAGATCATTGTCAAGCTGATAACCTCTAATCTCATCAACTTGGCCATATAATTGACCAAATTTTTCCCAAGCTTCTTTAATTGTTTTATACTTATCAATTTGAAAGTTAGATCTTTTGATACATATTTCCTTAATGCTCCAAGAGCCATAGTATTTTTAGTGAGCCAACCCATATGAGCAACAGGATTAGCTTGAGGATCAGATGGTGCAACAACAGTTCCATCAATATAATGAGTCAATCCTTTTTCCATTAACTTACTCGAAGCATCAATTTTCCAAGAAGCATAGTAATGTGGAGTTAACAAGGGAAACTTAGGAGAACCCATAGTAGAAAAAGAGAACAAGATAGAGAGAGATGCACAATCACACAAGACACCCCCCCAAATTCACTCAATCAAAGAACCCCCCCCCAAAAAAAAGATGATTTGGCACTTTATAATTAGTGCATGTACAATGGCCACTTGCAAGCCAACAAAGTGGGATTCTGGTTTTCAATTTTTTACAATAGCCTTAATTAGGCTACAACAGACTCAAATGAATTATACAAAATACCAAACTAAGATCTTATCTTTACAAATGCCAAAATAGGCCAAAAATGACCAAGTGTTGAAAGTACAATTTCTGATCACAATCACTACAAACTAATAGCACCACTATGAATTTCAGAAAAAATCATGCACTTTAAAAAAATGGCACCTGAAAAGGAGTTTGTATGAGCCTGAATGAAGCCCTAGAAGTTACAAAAATAGTGACAATCGAGCAACACCTATGAGAAATCAAATTTTATGGAAAATCCGTGCACCAAAATTAGAAAAAAACTGCACCACTGCCATTTACATAAAAAATTAGCCCAAATAAAAAAAAATGCACCAAAAAGGCCTCCAAATGACCAAGATACGAGCCTCTGAAGTTGAATTGCAAAATAAAAAAGCTCAATGGAGAGGGGGTCAAATTTTTTGAGGAGATGTTGACGCAGTGCTGACATCAGCAAAGTACAACATTAAATTTGACAGTCGTATTCTCATCATGTGTAGAGTATGGCTTAAATTTGATGGCCTGCAACCCATCGCGCTGGTCATCGCTCCCCTGCTGGAATCCATGCTAGAATATTCTTTTATGCACCAAAATCTTGTGAGGAGATTCACCGGTTTTTTCTGCCGTCAGAGTTTTGAAAGACGTCCGCCGGATTTTGTAAATCGGCTGCCGGTTTGGGTGTGGGGGCCGCATGGTAATGGCTGGCCAGTGGCCTCCTGCCATGTGGCGTCAGCTGGTTCTCGTGGCGGGTACTTGGGTACCTGTGGACTAAAGGTCCACAGGTACTCAGAGTACCTTTTGATTTCTGGTTTTTTCTTTATTTTTTTTTTAAAACAAAACTTTTCAACAAAACTGCGAATTTTTTTGAATGATTATTTTTTTAATTACAAATTAAATTTTGCAGAAAAATAAGATTTTTTTTTTAATCGTACCCGACGTAATAATGGTTGGGCCGTACGTCTCGACTAGTAATTTTTTTTGTCTTGACGGACAACTTGCTTCAATTTGGATGAATTGGTAGTCAATTTATGGGTTTTTGGCCTTTTTGAGCACGATGGCGAGGTCCTTTTCAGCTGAAAATGCTCCGAAATGGTAGCTAGGTCTTGGATTTGGCAACCAACTTCAATATTCAATCATTTGTAGATTTGGCCTCTGATGTCCAACTGAGACGAAACAAAAGAAAAATCTGACTATCTCAGACACTCTAGACGCAATGGTGAGCTTAGATCTGATGCAACAAGCTCCCAAAATGCACCTGCAATACAAGGCCAAAAATGGAACACTCCAAGAATCTCTCCAAAAGACTAACTAAAGGCACTCCAATAGCTCTGATACTATGTAAGAATTGGCTATGAAGGTAGCCACCCAAGATCTAGAGGCCTAATAGAAAGCACAAGCAAAAGAGAGATAGAAACAAGTGACAAGAATAAATTGTATTCTATCAATAGAATAGAATGTAATGAGTAAATAGTACATAGGAGACCCCTTGGTTATATAGCCAAGATGAAAACATAGAAGGGCATAATATTATGACAAGTGTCGTAATCTTATGACATGAGACAACTATGAAAAGTTATCACTCCACCTAAAGTGGAAAGGTGATAATGTGATAATCACCACAAAAGGTGGAGAGATAATCACATGATGTGTCCACAAAAGGTGGAAGTGATGTGGTAATGACATGTCAAGTCCACCAAAAGTGGAAAATCTCCAACAACCTTCTATGTGGTCCCTAAGTAAACTTAACTAAGGTGTAATCAGGACCTAGGACAAAGTACAATACATTTAATTACACCAACAATTCTCATTATACTTTTAATAGGGTATAATACTATGGACTAACATCCACCTTGGTTTTTCCCCTAATAGGGTTTCCACGTAAAAATATTGGTGTTCTTTGTGTCTCTGATGTTCTATTTGTTTATGGTTAATTGGTAATTCATCAAATCTAAGTATAAGTTAAGGTTGAAAATTTTGATAAATTTGTGACAACTGATTCACCCCCCCTCTTAGTTGTTTGTCCTTGTTTTTCCAACAAGAATAGCTTGGCCAACAAAGCATTGTTATGAAAGAAATTAATACATAACATGTTAAAGGATGAGACATGTGTCCATGTCTACTCATGACCATTATAATTTTCAAATTTAGGGATCTCCACCCCCTGAGGTATAGGAGTGTTTAAGATGGAAATTGAAAGAGGACTATAACAATGGAATGACTAAAACATAGGTTGGGAAGAAGAACTCATCAAACTTTCCAACTAATTCTGCATGTGTCCCATGTTTTCTAGTAGAGCATTGAGCACTAAATTAGTGGATGAGGTATGACCAGAGGGGCCTCTAGAAGGACCACCAACACTTGCACTAACAAAGACCCTAGCACCAGTACCTATAAAGGCATCAACACCACACATAGAAATACAGACACTCTAAGTCTTAGGAGTAGAGAATCTAAAACTTAGAGGAACCTTATTTTCTTTCATTATATTACTCTTCTCAGGTATAAAGTTGATATTAGTAGTAGGACCCATGTCAGCCATACACACTAACAACCTAGGCATCAAGACATCCAATTATTTTCCAATGATCTTTGAGCCATGATCTTGAGTGACAACTAAGTTAAAGGTGTAGGCGGGGACATGGGTATATACAATGTCTGCTATCCCTTGAAGAAGCTTTATGCCTCTTTGATCCTTACCCAAAAATTTTCTTAATTATTCAATGACAAAAGACACTTGCGCAAAATTATCTTTGTGAGTCACAAATCTCTCAAGCTCCTCGAGTCTCATGTCCAGGGAATAGATTTTATCTACAAGAACTCTGAGAAAAACAACATCCTCCATAGAGGAGATAGAGGGAAAGGAAAGTGGGTAGGGACTCAAGTCACCGCCTCACCAAAAGGAGAAGAGAAACTAGTAGAAATTCCTAAAATAATTTCTTTGAAAGTAGGACTGGTTTGAGGGGGAATAAACCTTATAGATCCCATTCTATTGTTTTGAATACTTCTTCTTATCAAATGTCTAGAGGTTGTAGATTCAGTTGTAAAGCTCATAAAATCCTCAAAATGCACTATCTATAACATTTCCTAGATGCAAGAGAAGAAAAGTTTTTGAACCAAAGAGAAGGAGATGGAAGTTACACGTCGGGTTCACCAAAATGTGAAGAGGATTCACTACTCCCAAGTCCCAAGATGAAAAAAGTTTAAAGGGAGTGGATTTGTAATGCCCATAAATTACACATGGACAAAAACACCACTTATTTTTTTTAAACCAACTCTACAAAAAATGTTAACCAAGCTACATAAGATAGTTTTCTATATATGCACTAAGAGATGAAGTTTATATAGCAACATAAACGACACATTTCTCAAGAGCGGGGAAAAAGGTAGGGTGTGCAAGTGTGTGGAGTCCATCATAAGCACCCTCTTGCTAGTAATAGGTTTGCTAATCACCCTAGGTTGATAAATAGGTGAGAATAAATATTAGTTTAATTTTCATTTAGCCAAAATTCATTTGTCTGTATTGGCCATAGGTCCCTTGTTTGAGCCTACTCATCATGGGAATTTGATGATCAGTTAGAAAGTCTAGCTCTTTTTCTAAAGCATGGTCTACCAACATTACCATGCCCAAACATATGGTCTATGATTAAATGAATCCCTTCTACCTAGATGCAATCTTTCCATACTTAATACACTGACTTACTTTACCATTCGGGTTTACCAAGTAAATAAGTTTCCCAAAATTTTAGACTTGATAAACTAGAATTGATCCATACAAGGACCCCACTATAAATATTGAATTCTTATAAAATCTTAAAGTAATTTACATGCATCAATTTATTTCCAATTCAATATTTTATTAAATAATTAACCATATTGACTTATCCCAAATTTTATAACACCTTAAATTTTCTAATTTAATACCTATATATATAATTTTTTTTAAAACAATATTCAACTTACATAATGATTATATATATAAAACCTCAACATCAAATTTCAAGGAAAGTTCTAGCTTAAGGTTTGATTAATAAAAATAATAATTTAAACTAACTAATTTCCTAAACCTATTCTAAATCTCTTATCTTTTAACTTTATCTTTAAAATACCTACTTTTCTAAATCTCTTACCTTTTTCTTTTACATACTTAAAAGCCACGTAGCCTCCTACATAAATTTTATTTCTCTATAACTTTTTCATTTTAGAATGCTTTTATTTTTTTGTCCTTTACTTATTATTATTAGTTCCTGCCGGTAGGCAGGTATACTTATGCATTCGCCCAGAATGCATTTAACCGCTAGCATTGACCAATCACACTTCGCCATTTAACATATTACTTATTTTTTTGTATAGTTTGAATTTGGAGAGCTATTTTATAAATTGGAAAATTAGCATTTATCTATTTTTCTATTCATCCAAGTAGCTTTAAAAATCATTTTCGTTTTAAAAAATTTGGGAAAATGCGAACACATAAATTGATTAAATAAATTTAAGCAAAGGAATAGTTTAAAAGTTGGTGGCTAGAGGTACGTAATCCATGAATGCAGATTAAATGCATTAAAATATCAGGAAACTGCGAGCGCAAAAATTGATCAATTAAAATTAAGCAAAGGCATAGTTTGTCAAGGTGGCGGGTAGACGTACGTAATGCATGAATAAAAATTAAATGCATTGAATGGCATGTGGCTCGAGGTGAAGGCGCTGGGATGGCTTGGAGGCCACGCGTGGCTAGGGTACTTTGGTCATTTAAAATAGAGTTAAGTTACTTGGTATGCGTTTCTATTACTTTGCGTGTGTTGTTTTTGTCTTCTGTAAGCGGTGTTCTGAGGGAGAGTTCTAGTGACTGAGCAGGATATGTTATAGTTGCAGAGTCTAGACCCAGAAACGAGTTATTTGAGGTGATAATTTGGTAATTTCCAGAGTGTCGTTACAATAAAACGCTGGACAGTGAGGTCAGAAAAGGTAACTTTTTGTTTTTAAGTCTATTTCATACAAGAAATGCAAGTAGGGTTTCATGGTGCTTTAAGGCATTCGTATACTTTGACTATAAATTCATATTTTAAACTACTTTTAGTATTGTTTATTTGAATTTCTTGTTGAAATGTGAAGGTTTCATCTGCGTTTGATAGGTATTATGTAGAAATCCTCTTGTTCATTTTACTTCATGCATGTGAGTCAACAGTGTGTTGCTTTGAGCTTTTCCGTTGTCATCAAAGCATAAAGGATAGAGGGGTTTTGTTAAAAGTCGTGGTTGTTATCCTCGTGGGCATAAATCTGTATATTAAACTACTTTTGGTATTATCTATTTGAATCTCTTGTTGAAATGCAAAGGTTTCATCTGCGTTTGATAGGTATTATGTAGAAATCCTCTTGTTCATTTTACTTCATGCATGTGAGCCCTGTAGAGTTTGTATTTTTTTTATTGCTGCAAAGTGGTCCCATAGAGAGGGCTTTGGAACCAAAATTATGTCAACGTGTGCGATAATGAGAGCTTTTCAACAATGGGCCGACAATGTGTTGCTTTGAGCTTTTTCGTTGTCATGAAAGCATAAAGGATAGAGGGATTCTGTTCAAAGTCGTGGTTGTTGTCCTGGTAGGCATAAATGCAAACAATGGGAGCATAAAGAATGCAGTAGAAACCTTTTTCTTGCCGGCAAGCATAAAAATTCTATCAGATGTCGTCGTTACTGTTTTTGTATCTTTCATTTTTCTTCATGCATTTGAGTCGACAGTGTCTTGCTTTGAGCTTTACCATTGTCATCAAAACATAAAGGATAGAGGGGTTCTGTTAAAATTCATGGTTGTTGTCCTCGTAGGCATAAATCCGTATATTAAACTACTTTTAGTATTATCTATTCGAATTTCTTGTTGAAATCTCTTGTTCATTTTACTTCATGCATGTGAGCCCTGTAGAGTTTGTTTTTTTTTTTATTGCTGCAAAGTGGTCCCATAAAAAGGGCTTTGGAACCAAAATTATGTCAACATGTGCGATAAAGAGAGCTTTTCAACAATTAGTCGACAATGTGTTGCTTTGAGCTTTTCCATTGTCATGAAAGCATAAAGGATAGAGGGATTCTGTTAAAAGTCATGGTTGTTGTCCTTGTAGGCATAAATGCAAACAATGGGAGCATAAAGAATGTAGTAGAAACCTTTTTCCTCCCGGCAAGCATAAAAATTCTATCAGGTGTTGTTGTTACTATTTTTGTATCTTGGGGTTATAAAAAACTATGTCAAAAATGTTGTAGAATCCAAATTACAATGTTGCCATAGAGCAATTAAGTAATATTGCTTCATAGAACAGTTTTAGGCTTCATGCAAAACAACAATCAAATTCATTTCTAGAAGATTTGTGGTCCAAGAACCTGTCGCAATTAGTTTGTGTAGTTAATCTTGTTTGCATTTATACTTGTGTCTCTTGAATCTAGAAAAATGCTTGCTAGTGTTTAAATGGTTTTTGCTATTAGTATCCATCGCAGTAAGAGTACTATATATTGTTATTCTTTTAGAAAAAACAAAGACATGTTTTTTGTTTTCTAATGAAAGCTTTTTACATGGTGCAATGCTTTTGGTTGGAAGAAAAGAGGTCGTGTAGCGGCCCAGCTGTGGAAAATTATTGAAGCAAGTAGTAGAAGGTGAGTTTCTAGAATGAACCTTCTCCTTTGTTTACAATTGCATATAGTAGACAGAGAAAAAGGTTAATTCAAGATTCTCACTATATTGATTGTATTTGTAATCATATTGTTGCTTTTTATTACAAGGACAATCTTTGCAAATGGGTATTGTCAGTGGCATATGCTATATGGTTCATAAAAATTAAGCAGCTGGGGTTCAAAAGTAGATCTTTGTTTCAAAAAATGAAGCTTTCTAGATTTTGAGAGTTTGATTCTAAATCCATATGCATACTTTGATTAAAACTACTGGCTAAAGGTACATAATTCATTAATACAAAATCAATGGATTTAATGGCATCTGACTAGAGGCGAGGCTGTTTGGATTGCTAATTAGTCTTTGAAAATATAACAATTAAAAGAGATAAATAAGTATAATTATCCTTGGCCACATTTCAAATTTTGACCTTTCAATCAAAGTCAATTAACAAAGTAGGAGTTAGACCTACAGAAGGTTCAAGGACTATGTTGCTAGAAAAACAAATTTTGGACAATGGCTAGGAAATTTGTTGAAATTTCTTTAAAAACTTTGAAGCAAATGCATTTTTCCTTCTTTTTGCTTTCATTGTACATCTTAAATGGAACTTGGGTTTTGCATTGTTACAATGCATTTGGATACTTTGATTGTAAAATCATAGTTTAGATCATTTTAATTGTTATCGATTCAAACCTTCCCTTGAAATACCAAGGATTCATCTAAATCTTGGAGGCAACGTACAACTGTCTATAATTATCCTTGGCCACATTTCACATGTTGACCTTTCAATCAAAGTCAATTAACAAAGTAGCAGTTAGACCTAAAGAAGGTTGAAGGACTATGCTGATAGAAAACCATATTTTGGACAATGGCTAGACAACCTGTTGAGATTGCTATACAGAGTTTAAAGCAAATGCATTTTCCCTTCTGTTTATTCTCATTGTACATCTTAAATGGAACTTGGGTTTCGCACTGTTGCAATGCATTTGGATACTTTGATTGTAAAATCATAGTTTAGATCATTTTAAGTGTTATTGATCCAAATCTTTCCTTGAAATACGAAGGATTCATCTGAGTCTTGTAGGCTATGTACAGCTGTCCTATAAAGAGAGCTTTGGAACCAATGAGCTATCATCAAGGATAGAGGAATACTGTCAAATATTATGGTTATTGTCCTCATAGGCACACATGCAAAATATGGAAGCATATAGAAAGCAAGTTAACTCTTCAATAATGCCATGAAACATAGTCTTTGTATGCATCCATGCATATAGGTTTGCATGTATATATGTGTGCATGTAATTATGTATATATGAATGCATGTATCTATGTAGCCATGTATGTATGTGTGTATATAACAGATTACTGTTGCATTTTCTTTAAATGTTTTTTTGTGGATGGTGCCTGCTAGCCATCAAGTCATATTGTGGTTGTTGTACATATTGCTTTTAAAGATATATGAACTCAATTTCGTGAGTTATATTTCATATTGGTAAATTGGCATTTATCTGTTTTTGGAACCCATGGGAGTGGCTTTGTGAATCATGATTGTTTTAAAGTACTTGTGAAAATGCAAATGCATAGCTTCATTGATAGCTATGTGCTTTGATGCATATATGCAAATTTATAGGATTCATTGCTGTCATGTAAAGGTCACATAAATATTCATTCCCCAGGCCCATGTAGTCATCTTAATATGTGCAGCTATGTGTCTATGAATACATTTTGTCCAGTTATCAGTGTCAATTAGTAGAGTAGCACCTGTACCTAGACAGTGTTCAAGGATTGTGTTGATAGAAAACCATATGCATATCAATATATTAGAGAGCATGTATCTATGCATAGGTGTGTGTAGATGCTAATTGTTCTGAATTTTGGTTGCATGTCATTGCATTAAACAATTAAGAATAAGTGCTAGGTAGTTGAAGTGAAATGACCCCATTCAGTTAGCAGATCAATTTTTCTTAGCCCTTTACATGTTAACTGAGAGTTTTGAAGCTTTTGTTGTTCATTGACAGTCTTTGAAGCTTAAATGTCACAGTATATGTGGCATTTTACACAATAGCTCTATCATTCATGATGATTTAGGCAAGTTCATATTTCCTCATTCATCCTTGTATCGTCCCATATCTAAATAATTAGGCAATTGCTAGTTAGCCTTTAAGTACATAGCAATTCAAAGAAAGAAATGATTGCAATTAGTCTTGTGTACATTTGAACTATTAATCAAAGAAAATTAACAAACTAGCCCTAGAAAACCATGTTCGTGTTAATGTGTTGAATACCATGTTTTTATGCATGGGTGTATATGGATGCTATGAGTTGTGATTTCTACCATTGGGTAGCGCTTACTATTACTTGTACAGCCAAGTGATATGCAAGTACAATTCATAGTTCATAGCATCCAGATACATTCAAGGACAAATACAAATCAAGGTTGTTAGCATCCTAATAAGAAAGATGATGAGATACATCCAATTAATGTATGTCACAACATCTTATAAACAATAACTCCTATCAAACGTAGATGAAACCTTCGCATTTGAACAAAAAATTCAAATAAACAATACTAAAAGTAGTTTAAAATACGAATTTATAATCAAAGTATACAACTGCCTTAAAGCACTACGAAACCTTGCTTGCATTTCTTGTTTCAAATAGACTAAAAACCGAAAAGCAATATTACTTAGCTGCTCTATGGCAACAATGTAATTTGGATTCTACAACATTTCTTGACATAGTTTTTTATAACCCCATGATACAAGAACAATAACGACGACATCTGACAGAATTCTTATGCTTGCCAGCAGGAAAAAGGTTTCTACTGTATTATTTATGCTTCCATTCTTTGCATTTATGCCTACGAGGACAACAACCATGACTTTTAACAGAATCCCACTATCCTTTGTGCTTACATGACAACGGAAAAGCTCAAAGCAACACAATGTTGACTCATTGTTGAAAAGCTCTCATTATCGCACACATTGACATAATTTTGGTTCCAAAGCCCT
Organism: Sequoia sempervirens; assembly: GCA_007258455.2. Classification (NCBI taxonomy): domain Eukaryota; kingdom Viridiplantae; phylum Streptophyta; class Pinopsida; order Cupressales; family Cupressaceae; genus Sequoia; species Sequoia sempervirens. Next base: position 407,361,891 of record VDFB02105785.1, read on the forward strand.
CTTTATGGGACCACTTTGCAACAATTAAAAAAATACAAACTCTATAGGGCTCACATGTATGAAGTAAAATGAACAAGAGGATTTCTACATAATACGTATCAAATGCAGATGAAACCTTTGCATTTCAACAAGAAATTTGAATAGATAACACTATAAGTAGTTTCATATATGGATTTATTCCTATGAGGACAACAACCACGACTTTTAACAGTACCCCTCTATCCTTTATGCTTTGATGACAATGGAAAAGCTCAAAGCAACACACTATTGACTCACATGCATGAAGTAAAAAGTAGTTTAAAATATGAGTTTATGGCTATGAGGACAACAGCCACAACTTTTAATAGAATTCCTCTACCCTTTATGCTTTGATGGCAACGGAAAAGCTCAGAGCAACAGACTGTTCACTCGTAGTTCAAAATCTCTCATTATCACATGTGTCTACATAATTTTGGTTCCAAAGCCCTCTTTATGGGACCACTTTGCAGTAGTCAATAATATACAGACTTTATAGGGCTCACATGCATGAAGTCAAATGGACAAGAGGATTTCTACATAATACCTATCAAATGTAGATGAAACCTTTGCATTTCAACAAGAAGCTCGAATAAATAATACTAAAAGTAGCTTAAAATATGAATTTATAATCAAAGTATAACAATGTCTTAAAGTACTATGAAACCCTGCTTGCATTCCTGTTTGCATGTACCTGGTTTAAACATTTAATTATTGGTTCTTGATAATGGAATGAAATGAACTTGGACAGATGGAAATAGAATGACCCCATGGAATTGGAACATCACTGTTTGCATGCCTTTAACATGGTAGCAGATTTGCATGCATGAGACTTATTTGAATCTCAAATGTCATAGTATATGTGGCATATTAGCTAGTTGGCTTAACATGATAGCTTTCAAACAAGTTAATTCAGTGATCAATCAAGCTAATTGGCTGATGAATTAATTGTGTTCCATGGTTAGTCATAGCTAATTATTGTTCATCTTTATCCTCCAAATTAGTTAAATCAATGTTGCTTATTCACATTCACAGATACACAATCTTTGTAAACATTTTTCATGCTTTGAATACGAAAAAGAGCTTTAGAACAGGATATGTACATTCATCTAAGGATCATAAGGCATAGATTTTCTGACAGATATAATGGTTTGTAATGCTGTCATGAATATGCATACCAAATATAGAAGTACAAGCAAAAACATTTAAACTGTTTGACAGAATTCCTCGAAGAAATGTTGGCTCTTGGTGTGTAGTGAGTACAAATTATGCAAAGAAATATTTGTCATAGAAGGCTTTTTGCAAGCATTCAAGCAAATCAACCAAATAGTTGATCAAGTTAGCTGTGAATGAAGTTACTTGAGTAGTCAATGAAACTAGTTCAATGATAGATCAATTTTCTTGAATAGTTAATTATAGTTAATTAATAAACATCTTTGTACATGAACCCAATTAAACCAATCATGGCCATTCATATGCAAAAAAAGGAATTTCTTGAAAAAGCTTTATAGACAAGGAAGCAAATGCAATTGCTAGGTGTAAACCCAAATTACAAAATCCTCGCCAACATCTTCCTTTCTATTTCTTGTGCTACAAATATTCAACAGGCTATAGTTGTCCACATTAATATGTATCTATGCATGCAACCATTGATATATGTATCTATGCAGCTTTTATACATGTATATTTAAGCATTTATGTATCTAGCTATGCATCTATCTATCTATCCATGTAAGTATGTTTCTATGTATTCTTCTACCTATAGATGCTTCCACACATATATGTATCTGTGTTTCTATGTACAAATGTATACATGCATCTATCCATGTATGTGTCAATGTATCTATGAATACATCTATCCATAGATACATGTATCTATGCATCTATGAATATCATGATAGATGTCCACATCCATGTATCTATGGATACATGTATCAAGTACCTTGGTCCTAGGTCTTCACTCTACAACAACATCTCCTGTGACTACGCAGATCTACAGAATAACAAAAAATGAAGCACTCAAAGTAATCACAATTCATCTCTAGTCACTAAAATCTATAATACATGATAAACAAGCAAGAACTTTTGAGTAGATGAAGGTCATGAACATTGAACCAATAGTAGGACAGTCACCACAACATTTAAGTTAACCTATGGTGCAGATTCTCTTTTCCATTATCAATTTTATTCCCAATTTCGTCCATGAAGAACTTTGTCAACCTGTAGATCCTGCTATTAGCCATCACTTTGATCCATGATTTCCATTTCTTTTATCAATGAATTCCATATCTTTGATTCATGAAGAACTTCTTCAACCTGTGCATCCATGAATTCTATATCTTTGAGGATATTCTTCATGGATGAAATTGGGAATACAATTAATAATGGAAAAGAGAGTGTTGAGCATAGGTTTACTTAAATGTTGTGGTGTTTGTCATACTGTTACTTCAACGTTCATGACCTTTATCTACTAAAAAAGTTCTTGCTCATTTATACCTTGTTATTTAAACCTGTGATATTGCATTGCATATGTCTCATGTTCTTCACCTTGAAATGTCGATACTGAAATACAGTAATAGAAAGTAATCAAGTAATTATAGTAATACAAAATAATTCCAATAGAAACTAATCGAGAGTAATACAAAATACTTTATAACACATTATGTGTTACAACTATCAGTGAGTTGTTGTTTTTACGATACTGTGTGTTTTACAATCTACAACATAACAAAACAATACTCAAGAATTAAACAAAAATAGATAGCAATAAAGAGTGATAAAAAATATAGTAATAAAATCTAACAAACAACAATAAAAATTCTAAATTCATTCAACTGTAGTCTTTGAAAAGACTAATGGAAACTCAAATTCAATGTTTTAGTTTCCATTTCTCATTTAACAAGTCTTCTAACATCCTAATCAGATTCACTCTTTACATTTTATTTCTTTACTTTTCTGCCCTCATTGGAATGGCAGGGGAATCATATGTGAATCCACTGAATAACCCTTCCATGATTTGGTGGAACTGGTGTGGGGTGATTTCATGAAAGCTCAAGTGTCATAGTATATGTAGCATAGCAGCTAATAAGTCCATCTCACATTTTGCTGATGACAATTTAATTTGTCTCATCTGTCTCTGAACCATTGATCAAAGTCAATTAACAAACAAGTCAATCTTGCACTTGACTCATGCAAATTAAGTCAATTCTATCATTAATCATAGTAATAGCAAACAAATGCTTATTAGATGATGTCATTGTTCAAACCCTGTTTGCATTTTCTTTTTGCATGTGGCTGGTTTAAACATTTAATTATTGGCTCTTGATAATGGAATGAAATGAACTTGGAAAAATGGAAATAAAATGACCCCATGGAATTGGAACATCTATGTTTACATGGCTTTAACATGATAACAAATTTGCGTGCATGAGACTTATTTGAAACTCAAATGTCATATTGTGTGTGGCATACTAGCTAGTTGGCTTAACATGATAGCTTTCATGCAAGTTAATTCAGTGATCAATCAAGCTAATTGGCTGATGAATTAATTGTGTTCCATAGTTGGTCATAGCTAATTATTGGAAAAGCTGTAAATGCCATAGATGAAATAATATGAATAAAATTCTAGTTTCTGGTTTTTCTTGAAATGCAATAAAAAAACTGCTATAAAGGCATAAGACAAGGTTGTGTAACATATTGCTATTCCTTTATCTAATTTCTTTGGACACAAATGCTTTACACATTTCATTGCAACAGTAACATGTCTACAAAAATGGGACAATAGAGATCATAATTCAATAGTTTTAAGTGTGAGTATATATGTATCTTGATACATATAAGCTCGATCTGGTACTTATGAAAACAGTTCCTATGTGCAGTGAAAGAGCTTATTAGTGTTACTATATGCGATATCCATATAACATGGTAAATTGGTACAAGACTAGAGTGGCACATCCTTAAATACATGCATGCATGTATACACAGTTGCATATAGGGATACATAGAAGCTTAGATGAATAGTTAATTATAGTTAATTAAAGAACATCTTTGTGCACCAAATCAATTAAACCAATCATGGCCATTCATATGCAAAAAAAAAATGAGCTTCTTGAAAAGGCTTTATAGACAAGGAAGCAAACACAATTGTAAACTGAAATAGCAAAATCTTCAGCAACATCTTTCCTTTCTGTTTCTTATGCTACAAATATTCAATTGCCTATAGCTGTCCATATTAATTGTATCTCTTTGTCTATGTTGAAGCTATTTGTTTATTCTATTACTTTTGCTACTATTTCATGAAAGCTCAAATGTCATAGTATATGTGGAGTAGCAGCCAATAAGTCCATCTCACATTTTTCTCATGACGATTTAATTTGTCTCATCTATCTCTAAACCATCAATCAAAGTCAATTAACGAACAAGACAATCTTACACTTAGCTCGTGCAAATTAAGTCAATTCTATCTTTTACTCATTAATGAAATTAACTAATCAGTTTAACAAGCTAGCTTTGAAACAAGTTAGGTCAGTGATCAATCAAGCTGTTTGACTGATGAGTCAATTGAGTTCAATAGTTAGTCATAGTGGTAGCAAACAAATCCTTGTTTGATGATGTCATTGTTGAATTTGCTTTTGTGTCCCTGGCTGCACTTTTGCTATAGCTTGAAGCAACGATGCTTCATGGTTTTGATGATGTCATTTTTGAATTTTCTTTTGTGTCCCTGTCTGCACTTTGGCTATAGCTTGAAGCAATGATGCTTCATGGTTCAAGTATTAAGTGTAATTGGAAACCTTTCTTGACTTACATTCATTGATTTAAATCTGTTTGGAAACCATACTTGCAGTAGTTCTTTAGGCTTGATGTAAAATAGCAATATAGTTAAAATGCATAGCGAAAGACTATAGAGAACCATGTTTGCACTTGTGCATTTGGAATTCAAGAACCTATGATAAATAGACTACTAGGTTAATCTATTTCCAACTGATACTTGTTTCCATTCAATCTAAAAATAAACTAGCTGGTGTATTTTGATGTTTGGACTATTAGTATCCATTACACTATCACTGTCATCCATTGCAATTATAATTTTGGTAGTTGTTTGCACAAATGTCTTTTCATGCATTGTAAAACCCAACTTGCACTTCTAGGATAAAATGAAGCAAAATAGATAAAAGTAGCAATTTGTTGCCTTGAGTAACTTGTCTCCTGGTATTCATTCAACGAGCACAAGTGCTTTTGCTCTGTCACTATAAACGTCCCCTTTCTATTGATAAAAGCTGTCAGTTTTGTAGCCTATGTCTATGCTTAAATTTATTTGTATATGTCATCTTGTTCCAGAATCTCATTTAAAAAAGGAATATCCATATTCTACCACCAGAGAAAATGCATTAATGTCAAAGGAGTTTGAAATTCAAGATAACAAACCTAATAGCACTCACTTGGATAAACTGTTTTCTATAGTGACAATTTTATTGGCTCGTAGCGTCAAGGCAAGAATACTCATGCATTTGGTTGAAATGCTTTTATTAGTTCCTGCTGGTAGGCAGAACTACTTATTCATTCGCCCGGAATGCATTTAACCACCAGCATTGACCAATCACATTTCGCCATTTAACATATTACTTATTTTTTGTATAGTTTGAATTTGGAGAGCTATTTTATATACTGGAAAATTAGTATTTATCTATTTTTCTATTCATCTGAGTAGCTTTATAAATCATTTTTCATTTTAACAATTTCGGGAAAATGCGAACGTATAAATTGATTAAATAAATTTAAGCAAAGGCATAGTTTAAAAGTTGGCGGCTAGAGGTACGTAATCCATGAATGCAGATTAAATGCATTAAAATATCAGGAAACTGCGAGCGCAAAAATTGATTAATTAAAATTAAGCAAAGGCATAGTTTATCAAGGTGGCGAGTAGACGTACGTAATGCATGAATAAAAATTAAATGCATTGAATGGCATGTGGCTCGAGGTGAAGGCGCTAGGATGGCTTGGAGGCCACGTGTGGCCAGGGTACTTTGGTCATTTAATATAGAGTTAAGTTACTTGGTATGCATTTCTATTACTTTGTGTGTGTTGTTTTTGTCTTATGTAAGCTCTTGTTCTGAGGAAGAGTTTGTAGTGACTCAGCAAGAGATGTTACAGTTGTAGGGCCCAGACCTAGAAACGAGTTACTTGAGATGATAATTTGTTACTCTCCACAGAACTTCCTTTCCATTAAAGTGCATTGGGAGGCTGTGTTTCATACTGCTTTAGTTCACTATCACTATCACTTTCTGCCTAATGTGTCAGTGCATGTATGTATGTATGCATGTTTCTATGTGCATATGCATTTACCTATGTGCATATCTATGTAGACATTTGTAGAAGCATATATGCATGTATGCATGTGACTCTAGATATATCTATGCATATATGTATTTATGCATATATGTATGTCTGTATAGATGCATCTATGTGTATATGCATGTAATCATGTGAATGCATATATGTTTATGTCCATAGATGCATTAATCTGTCTTTACATGGATGTATTTGTACATATATATACATATGTATACATATATGTGTGTGTCAATATGTCTTTTCTACACAAGAGTTTACAGTGACAGGGCAAAGGTTGTCATGGTTCCAAAAAAGGACACTTGCAGACAAGCTATTCCAAGCAATAAATAGTTTCTTTCATCAGTTTTCTTTTATTTTAATGTCCATAAGCACATTGGGTTTCACAGTGCTCAGCCTATGCTGTTCTTCAAAGACTAGTTCCTTAGATATGCAATTGTCTTTTGTCCAATGTAGAATGTGAGAGCTTAACAATAACTTGATGCTTATATGCTCTCTAAAGATTACATATCTTCAATTACTGCAGAACTGTTCCATAGTGCAAGCTTTAAAGCCATTGTTCTATTAGCATGTTCCATAATAGGACCTTACAAACAATATGAGCACAATGTGTTAAGAGCATTTTACAAACTGTCAACCAAATGCAATTTACAAATATAAGCCTAAGCTCCATAGTTGCTTTCATCTCTCGTTGTCATTAAAGCATAAAGCAAAGAGGATCTTTTCGCAACTTCTAATTTTTGTACTTTTACACAATAATTCACTTTATTCATTAATGAATCAAATTATCTTAATTAATTGATTTTCTTTTTCCTTTTGTCATTTCATATCTAATTAATTAGATAACTGTTGAATAGTATTTATATTCATAATAATTAAAACAAAGAAATAATTATAACTATCCTTGTGCACATTTGGCCAATCAAACAAAGTCAATTAAAAAATTTGATTCCACTTATTCACTGATAGTATTGGCATACAATTTCCTTGAAAAGTCTTGAAAAAGAGGATTACTCAGACACCAATAAGGATTCTGATTTGTAACATTCCTATCCAAATCATCTTCATTCAATAGGATTTTGTGGCATACATTAATTGGATGTATCGCATCATCTTTCTTATCAGGATGCCAACAACCTTGGTTTGTATTTCTCCTTGGGTGTATCTAAATGCCATGAGTTATGAATTCTACTTGCATGTGGCTTCATTGGACAAGTAATAGTAAGTGCTACCTAATGGTACAAAATAAACTTATGCATATGGAAATGAAATGACCCCATTTAGTTAGAAAATCAATATTTACATCGCTTTCACTGTTAAGTGATAGCTACTTTGGCATTAAACAATAGCTAGAAATTGTTTTTACCAGAACTTAACAGTGCTAGCACAAGTCTGTGTTGTTTTTTGGCTTAGTATTGATTAGTTGTTGTGGCCTATTTACACTTTTTTAGGCAGTTAAGCAAATATGGGATCTATTCCATTGATTGCTCTTAAAGAGCTTATACCACCATTGCAATAACAGAATTACCCTGGTGCATGCATATGCAAAAAATTGTTCTATATTATAGGGTACACAAATAGCAATAAGTATTTAGAAATTATAAAATGCAATTTGCATTCTAAGAAACAAAAGTTCTTACTTGGATTGTTTCTTGTTCAAATGAATCTGCATAAGAATTATGTTTTGTTTTTATGAATAGCATAGTATATGTCACTCACTGTACTCATTTGTCTAAATTGTCCTTGTGACAGGGATTAATGCTTTCAACTGTATTTAAACAATCACGCACAAACTACACTGGGAAAAATTGCTTGTCCCTATCACAATTTGGACATTTTTACAAGTATACTTGATCGTTTGATAGCAGATTACAAGGTCAGTTTTCCAAATTGTCTTTTTGCTTTTCTTGAAATGCAATTGAAATTCTTCAATATAATAACTGCATAAAGTTCTTTTCCATGTATTCATTTTGCCATCTTGTATTCCTCATTTCTTTGAACATAAATGATTTAGAGGACTGCTTCCACATATACAAACAGGAAAATGCATTTTACACAATTGCAATAGTAATTTGTCTTCGAGCAATAGAACAGGTTTTTCTTATGTGTTAATAAGTTATACTTCCTCTATACAATATCCATATAATAGAATGAACTACTAGCATCCAATTTTTAAACCCTGTTTGCAGTTTCGAATAGCCTTTTGAGTCATAAGTCTTTGTTTTATGTCAATTGGTTTTTACCTATATGCATTTAAGGCAGTTTTTTTCATACGACTGCTTATATCTGTGGCAAGTTGCTGTGCAATGTGCAAGTTAACATATGTTTAATCTTCCTATTTTACAAATAAAAGCCTACAAAGTTAATTTCAAAAGCTGACATGGCACATGAGTACAATGAATGATGTACTACGTCACTCATAGACATGATGCAATATTTTTCCATGGTCTTGCTTACATGCAAAATGACATTAACCACAGTTTTTTTTTCTCACATTTCCAATTACACTGTGTGCTTTAAACCTCTAAAGTAAAAGAAAACTGAGCAAAGAAACTATTTATTGCCTCAAGTAACTCGTTTCTGGTTCTGGATACTGTAACTATAACAAAGTCTGCTCAATCGCTATAAACTCTCCCAGAACAAAGACTTCTAGAATAGAAAAACAATATGCACAAAGTAATAGTCATGCTTAACAACTAACTTAAGTCTATAACAAATGAAACAAAGCAACCTTGCTATACATGTCCACCAAGCCATTCCAACAGTTTCTCATCCACTCACATGCTATTTAATGCTTTCACTTTGCATGTATGCACTGTGTGCCTGTACCTCTGAGTTTCAATCTCTTCTTTTAATTATTTAATTAGTCTATGCCTTCACTTTTGCTTAATGGGCCTATGCCTTTGCATTTTCCTCAAATTTTTTAAACACAAATGATTTTAAAAGCTATTCCCACAAATAGGAAAAGCCATAGATCTTCTTTGATCAAACAATGCTTTTGCATTTCCCTGATTTTCTTTAAACAGAAAAGATTTGTAAAACTATTCTCTACATGCCACTTAATTCATGTTTATCTGAATAGCTTTTAAAATCATTTGTTCTTTGAAAAAAATCAGTCGCTTACAAGTACATAGAAACAAAGGAATCCAATTACACAAAACATTTAAATACCATAGACTGAGATTGACAATGTGAGCAAAAAAGATTCTTGTCGACCAATTGTTGCATGTAAACAAGGCTACCTGAAAATATTGTTTTGTGTTTGTGGCACTAAAAGTATACATCATGCATTGTACTCATTTATCCACTTTGGCAATGTAACAGGAATAAGTACATACAATCCTACTGGGGGACAATGGATATCAAGGTCAGGTTGAAGAATTAATACTATTTTCCCCTTGTGCTTCTATTAAATTGTTTGCTGTGTGGTATGTTACATAAGCTTCTGCTACTACTCAAGATCCATTTTCCAACATATGTAGAGATTATTAACTTCCAAGATCCTCGACAACATGATTAATGCTATCGAATGCTATTGAGTAAAAGCACATAGGCGACGATGTAAACAGTTATAGATTTTGTAATCTAGATACTAGCATTAGATGCTATTCATACCCAACATTTGCTATTCCCAAACACATTAGGTTACACGAGTAACAAAGAAAATGATAGACGTTGACACCTATGAATTAACAAAGCACCCCCAAATATCAAACATTGACTACGTGCTTAAGGGCGAGGGACTTTGCAGATTGAGTGCTTTTGCATACAATGTTGGTGATTGTTTGTTTGATTCATTACAGCTATTGCTTAACAATCGTTACACATCAATTCAACTACGAAATGGAGCTATAGATTACTTCTTGAATTGCCTTCAAAACAAGGACAAAGAAGCAATAAAATCATACAACTATGAACTAGACCCTGATACTCTATATACATTGCACAAAGTACATGATCCACAAACATATTTCCGCAGAATGCGCTTATCTACAAAGCCACAAGCAGATTGCACAGAAAGTGGATTGTGGGGTGACCTGTTTTGCATTCACTGGATATCCAAATGGTTGAATATACAAATATCCCTTTGGTCAAGAACAACAACAAGAAGGTACTTACAGTTCAATAGTTCTGATTACACAGAATCAGTCTCTATACTATTTCATGACATGGATTCTTTAAATGGACACTTTGAACCATTGCTAGCAATTGAAACACAAAACATAACTTCAAAACAGCCCATAAGTTCACATGAAATAAAAAAACTGTGCACAAAGTATCCTCAAATATCAAACATTGACAATGTCCTTAGAGTTGAAGGCCTTTGTAGATTAAGCACATTTGCATACAATGTTGGTGACTGTTTGTTTGATTCGCTTCAAGTGCTACTTAACAACCAGTACACCTCAACTCAATTACGCAATGGAGCTATAGATTATTTTTTGGCTTGCTTTCAAAAAAAGGACAAAGAAGCAATTAAATCATATAACAATGAACTAAATCCTACTACTCTATATACATTGCACAAAGTACATGACCAAGAAACATACTTCCGCAAGATGCGATTGTCCGCATGCCCGTGCATAGACCATAGCGAACGTGGATTGTGGGGTGACTTGTTTTGCATTCACTGGATATCCAAATGGTTAAAAATACAGATAAGCCTCTGGTCATTGACAACATCAAGAAAGTACTTAGATTTCAATGATTTTGGATATACAAAATCAGTCTCTATACTGTTCCATGATACAAACCCTTTGGCTGGACATTTTGAGCCGCTTCTAAGAATCAAAGTCCAAAATCTAACTCGCCCATGCTCTACAAGCTTACTCTGACTAAAAAAGTTGATCAGAAATCGTCCACAATACAAAAATACTTACTTGACTAAGCCATATGCTTTGCCTAAAAACAAGGAAAATTTGATACCATTTGTCATAGCAAACAATTTAAAACATAAATCAACAATAAGACTTAATCACCTGAAGAAATTGATTAGAAAAGAAAAACAAAAAGAAAGTGTACCTAATAGCCCAAAGAAAAAAAAAAACATTGACACCAATAGAAATTTATAAAACAGCAATACAAGATACACCAAAATACCCATGTGCAATTTGCCAAGTGCTCTGTCTGAACAAGGACATCAGGATTTTCAAAGAAAAACAAAAACAGTTATACTGTAAGCTACTACAATCAGATTCCTTACAATTCACAGATTTCATATGCAATGTATGCTACTTTGCATTGAAACAGTCCACTATTCCAAAGTATGCTATGCCACAGAAAATAAGAACTAATAGACCATTGTGCTATGTACAAAATTTAACTCATCTAGAAGAACGACTTGTCTCACTTAGAATTGCATTTGCACAAATTTGGGAACTAGGGTTCAAAAGGTCTCAAATAGGCCTAACAGGTTCTATTATAAATGTCCCTGTTGACATGAACATTGTACAAAAAGCATTACCACAATCAATTAACAACACACAAACAATTGTTGTTTCATTGAAAAGACGCTTGAAATACAAAAATGCATTTCAAAAAGGCATGGTGCGCCCAAATGTCATCATGCAAGCTTTGACTCAATTAACAAGGACACCATTATACAAAATGCACGAAGTCCACATAAACCAAGATTGGCAAAGAAGTTCTCCAATGCACTGAAGAAAACGAAGACAATAGTCCACAAAATACAAGTGAAACAGAATCAGACAGTGAAATGGAAAATGAAAACCCATCAGACACATTGATACATGGATTCATTGAGTCTAGAAGTATCCATAGCATGGAGGACAATATTATTGAAATTGCACCTACAGAGCACAAGTATCCAATTGGAATATTTAAGGACATCTATGCTGAAGAAATGAATTTCCCAACTTTATTCTTTGGCAAACCACGTGATAATGACATTGTAAAAAACTTTACGTATCAGAAAATAGTACGCTGGGAGCTCTTACAGTCACAAAGACAATTTGCATATCATACAACAAACATTTTTTTCAAAGCTATAAAGGTACTAATACAACAAGTACTGTCTACAATGACAATAAGAATCTGCAAGGGCCAGTTAAAAGGGCGAAAGCTATTTGTGAAAGACGTTAAACACAAACCAAACCTAGAAAAAATTCTAAAATCAGATATTGGATACGTTGATTTCAAAAGAATAAGAATCTCTCCAGACTATTCACAACAACTTAAGAAAAATGTATTTGCTATGATTCGACAACTAGGACCACCGACATTTTTCATCACTTTCTCTAGTGCTGAGCAAAATTGGGATCCACTAATTCAAACATTACAAGAGCTGCACAATCTACACCAATCAGCACAAAACCATCAAGAATCTAATCACCCAACACACATTGACAAATTTGAACTAATCAAGAAAGATCCTATCACTTGTGCACGTTACTATAAACATAGAATCAATGCAATAAAAAAATTGATACTTACAGATGACTCCTTCTTTGGAAATGTCATTGATTACTTCTCAGTCACTGAGTTCCAAAATCGAGGAAATGAACATGATCATTTCCTCATATGGGTTAAAAATGCACCAATCTACACAAAAAAAAACAACACGGACGTCATAGCTTTTGTTGATAATTATATTACTTGTGACATTGAAAATTTGGAACCTCCTTTGGCAATGCTACACAAACACCATCATACAAAGAAATGCAAGAGATCAAGAAAACAATTTTGTAGGTACAATTTTCCTTTCCCACCAATGCAAAAGTCAGCGATACTTTTACCAATAGTCCAAAAGACTGAAGCGATAACTGCAAATGCCACTGAAATCTTTTCAAAACTCCAAAAAGAAAACTATGACAAAACATTCACTTTTCAAATGTTCTTAAAAGAATTAAACTTAAGTGACAATGAATACATTCAAGCTTTGAGCTCAACATTAAACAGGCCTACGCTTTTCTTACAGAGAAAACCATCACAAATATGGAACAATAGTTTTTCAAGGAAAATTCTAGATCTTTGGAGGGCTAATACAGATGCACAATTTGTCCTAAATGCATATGCTGCTGCTATGTACTGTAGCTCATATATTGCAAAAGTAGACAAGTCAATGACATATGCATTCAAAAGAATACGTAGAGACCACAAGCAAGACAATATTGATGCAATCCGAATGGTGAGTAAACTTGGCAATGCCATGCTTAACTTGCAACAAATGTCATCACAACAAGCTGCACATATTGTTTTGTCATTGCCATTAAATTACAGTTCAAGAAAATGTATATTCATTGATACACGATCTGACAATGATCGCACATTTATACTCAAATCTGTTAAACAATTGAGCAATGAGCCAGATGAATCAGAAAACGTTCTTGCGAAATCTATTATAGACTACTATTTAAAATGCCCTAAAACAATGATGGACATATGTCTTGCAGAATTTGTTTCAAGATACAATAAATACGGTACTGCGATTGAGCCAAAGGCCAAACCCAATGTGATACGGTTTATCAATTTCAACAAACACTTTGATATAGAGAATCATTGTAGAGAGCAATTGGTTCTCTATGTTCCATTTATCATTAATGAGCATACACTCAAACAAAACTTTGACTCTTGGGAACATGCATACATGTACCATGGACAAACCATTCAAACAAATAGTGCAAAGTTCATCCACAGCACAAACTCCGCATGGGGTGACATTGACAAAGCTATAAATGATGTTCAGTCTCTTGAAGATGAAAAGCTCATTGACCTGCCAATGCAAGCAAAGCTTTCCCATAAAGAACTATATGACATTCAAACAGACCTTCCAAACATAGGTCATTCTAACCCAAATACCATGTACTCCAATGGATTTGAAATTACAAAGCACCCACAGATTACAGATAACAATGAATACTACAAGTTAAGACGAATGTTAAATAAAGAACAACAAGCAATTGTTAAGGATGTTCTCATAAAAAAGATGAGAAATCCACAAAAGCCATTGCACTTGTTTTTGACTAGGAGGAGCTGGAACAGGAAAGACTTTTACAGCAAAAGCCATCTACCAAGCTCTCATTCGCATGTATAGCAATTTTGTTGACAATAATCCAGACAAACCCAAGGGCTTATTAACTGCATATACAGGTAAAGCAGCATATAACATAGGCGGATTCACATTACATTCAGCATTTCACATACCTTTTAATACATCAGAATTCCTGCCACTAAACACTGAAGTACTTGACACTATGTCAAAGCACTATGATCAATTGTGCATACTTCTTATAGACGAGATATCATTAGTTGGCTCAACATTTCTACGGTATATTGATAGAAGACTACGAGACATAATGCAAATGCCTACAGCATACTTTGGGAACCTTGACACCATATTTTGTGGTGACCTTTACTAGGCACAACCTGTCCTTGACTCTGTGGTTTTTGAAAATAGGCCTACTCCAATTGAATTAATGCCTTATAGTTTCTGGAAAGACCACATAAAATGCTATTCATTAGTGACTACCATGAGACAAAAAGATGAAATATTTATTTCAATCCTTAATAGACTACGAGTAGGCATTCAGACGACTCATGACATAGACTATATCAACAAAATTTGCTTTCGTCCTGTACCATTAGATCCATTGCTTCCGCACCTTTTCTATAGAAGAATAGACATTCAAGCACGTAACAACAAAATGCTATCAATCATTCCAACCCAAATGATTGTGCTGGATGCGATAGATGAAGTTAACGACGACCTTAATGCAATACAAGTGTATAGTCACACAACAACACTCCCATCACAAATATGCTTGAAACCAAACATTCTTGTTGAGCTTTATGTAGGAAATTACAATGTTCAAGATGGCCTCGTCAACGGTTCAGATGGAATTTTTAAAGCATATACATCACAAAACAATATTGATATTTTCTGGATTAAATTTAATGACCCATCAATTGGACATCAACAAAGCACAAAACTAGCACACTGCTATTCTACTATCATTGACAAAGATTGGGTGCCTATACAACGCATTGCTAGGCCAATCCAGAAAATAACAATAAACAAGAAAATTACAACTAGAAAACAATTCCCAATACAAGTAGCATGTGCATGAACCATACATCAATCCCAAGGATTAACAATGGAGGCCTTGGATTTTGATCCCACAGGCATTAGACAGCATGGACTAACCTATACGGCTCTATCACGAACAAAATCAGTAGAATCATTATTCCTATTACAACCTTTAACTTCCAAAAACTTCAAAGTTAAAGACAAAATACAACTAGAAATGTCTCGTCTTCAGACATGTGCACAATGGCAACTTGAAAATCTAAGCACATGTTCAAAAAAAAAATCGCATATGCTCCTATGTACATTGAACACTCGTAGCTTGAAAGCACATGTAGAAGACATTGTCAATGACTATAGCATAATGCAATCTGATATCTTGTGTCTCCAAGAAACACATATGCATCCCTTTGAGCTAAATACCTTGCTACAGAATTTTGATAGCTCCTTTGTACATAACATACATGGCATAGCAACTTTAACCAAGAAACATTTACTCCTGTCAAAAATAACACAACATCAAACCTCAAATATTGAAGCTATCACATTAACAATAATGCTATCTAACAATGAACTCAATGTTTGTAATATTTATGCAAGACCTGCAACTGCCATAGATGAAGTAATCGCAATCTTGCAAATAATTATTGGATCCACAAATTCAGAAAACATGTTGTACATTTTAGGCGATTTTAATGTCGACATGTCTTCAGAGAGCAGAAGCAAAAAAATGCTTCACAGTTATATGCAACAAAACAACATACAATTTATGTTGAACCAACAACACAGCATGGGCAACTCAGTCATTGATCACATTTGGTCCAACACGACTACAAATATATGCTCTATCTATATATCAGAAGCATATTGGACTGATCACAATCCAATTTTCCTAAAATTGCATATTGCACAATAGACAAATTCAACTCTATAGAACTTATAGCCTTATATCAGTTTTACGCATTGCAATGTCTTTTCCAATGCTATATCCATTATTTGCAGGAGATCTATGGATGAAACTAAAAGACAGTCAAAGCAAATGCAACCCACGCAAGAAGAATCAGCACAACGGTAAAGTGCTCATAGTATTATTCCTTCATATTCATTCGCCCAAATCACAAATATTCAAATAACATTGTTCCAATTCTTTGCAGGACACCAAAAGATGTATCAAAAAGACAAGCCAAATAGGTGCAAATTGCACAAGAAGAGTCAACACAACGGTAAAGTACTTTGTTCTACAATGTACCTCCATTTGTCCAACTTGCTAATATAAAATTAGCATTCAATTGACATTATCCTTGTTCCTTGTAGGACAAGAGTCAAGAAACCTAGGATTGTTTCAATCGAATAGCTAAATGCAAGAAGAGCTGGAGACACCTTCCAAGGTGATGTCCTTGTTGTCTACAGAGCAACATTGGAAAGGCTAACAAAACATGAGAAATGCTACGTGCTGATCTGACAGATCACAAAGCAGAAATGACAATCACGTTAAATGTTAGTGGAAACCTTGTTTATCAACATGAGCCTAAAATAGTCCCGGGATCAGCTATTTCAATCTCAGATTTCCAAGTTGCACCTAGAACAGATTATGAAGAGGTGACTGTGATTGCATTCTGATTTTAACAGACATTAGCACCACTGAAAACATCCCCCAGCCTCTGTCAGGAGTACAAATTCATCCCAAGTACGACTATCAGCCAATTACTTACAACTGTTAATGAGTACCCAGCTGGCACAATAGCTACGCTGGTAGTCGGTGCCAGGAAAATGGGTACCCAATTTTCAATTGACATCAAAGATGGCCACACTAACATAGACAGGGCACAGGTATTTCAGTCTATAGAACTTTTACCTCTTCTTTCAGTTTCAAGCTTTTAATGTTCTATAGTGGCCTCTATAACAATTTTTGTAACAAAATCTAATCCTCTCATTGAATTACAATTGCTATTACGGTCAACATATGAGCAACAATACTTTGCACGCGAAGACCAGTTGCATACAAATAAAACACCTGCAATGCTTTTCAAGAATGTTGTGAGAAAAATAGATCAAAAGAACACATTTCATACATGTCGATCAACATTCATCTGTACCTTGAATGACAAAAGAAGCTTGGAAAAACTCAACAGCCTACTACACTCAACTTTCAAGGTAACAACATTCTTTTTAAATAAATCTAGTGCATCCAAACTTGTTTTTTTGTCTCCTCTAACAGTTTTGAACCATATTCTATAGGTTTCTGGTACTCTAAAAGCAGCAAATGCATTTTCCAATCCATTTCATGCATGTTGTCCAAAATGCAAATTCAAATTTACTGCTTATGGCACACTCCAAGAGAAAACTGCTCACTGTAAATAGTGCAACCAGCAAGTCAATTATACATTTTGTTTACAACTTAAAACTACCATAACAACTTATGACAATCAAACAATTCAGTCTTCAATTGACCAGGCCACCATGCACCGTCTATTGCCCACACTGCAAAGGCTCAGCTATGAAGACTATATCAAGGACAAGTCAACAGTGATATTCATCCTACAGGACTTCAGTGCTGAAGGACATTTTAGCCTTGACCAAAACAATGCCATTGTTGAAGCCATTTGCATTAACAAATAGATAGGAAACATCACCATAAGGTAATAAAGTCATTCATATGTACACTTTCTCTCTTTTGAACAAGTACCTCAAATCACTATCCATACAAACTATGTTTCTAATACATAGCATTTTGTTGCCTTTACAGAAAACTAGGAATAGAGGAGCACAGATTTACATTGTTCAGACTTTTACTTTTTTGCCTTTCCACGCTCCAAGACATTTCACTGGGTCTCACATGTTAAAGACAACTTTGGTTTTAAAATACTCTATTGCTATTATACATTTAGACACTTCTATAGGTTACTATGTTAAAGTCTTCTAAAATATTGACATCTGAAACTCTAATTTTGTTTTTGCACCTATCAAGACAATGGTTCTCTATGTACATCTGACATATATGTTCAATAATTATTATCCCTCCATGCATAATGCCATTCAAACTATATAGTTTAAATGTTCCCTTTTGCATTTTGTCCTTCCTAGCTTTTCCAATATTTGCTTTCTGATTCTTACGTTTCCAAGAATTTATGGTGACCAAGTAGAAGTTGTTATGGTTGCACACTCTAGACCCATTAACAAGCTACTTGAGACAATAAATGGTTATTTTCGTTTGGCTTTTATCATTTTTATGCTATTACTGTAACCAAGTCTCGCGCCTACTTTTATGCATTGTACTTTATAGTCACTTTTCCATCATGCATTCTAATGTATAGCGTACACTCCTGTATACACAAATCCATATGTTTCTTTCGCTACATATATGCATATTTACATGTATATATGCCCCTATGTCCATATGCACATATATTCATGTGTCCATGTATTCATCTAAGCTTCTACGTATCCCTATATGCAACTGCGTATACATGCGTCCATTTACTTATGGATCTACCACTCTAGCCTTGTACCAATTTATTATGTTATATGGATATCACATATAGTAACACTAATTAGCTCTTTCATTGTACATAGCAGTTGTATTCATGAATGCCAGATCAAGCTTATATGTGTCAGGATACATATATACTCACACTAAAAACTACTGAGTTATGATCTCTATTGTTCCATTTTCGTACACATGTTACTATTGCAATCAAGTGTGTTAAGCATTCGTGTCCAAAGAAATTAGATACAGGAATGGCAATATGTTACACAACCTTGTCTTATGGCTTTATAGCAGTTTTTTCATTGCATTTCAAGAAAACCAGAAACTAGAATTTTATTCATATTATTTCATCTATGGCATTTACAACTTTTCCAATAATTATTACAAGCATAGAGTTCAGTGTTGAATAGTTCTATTGTTCATGTGATTGCTCCAACATTGTTCATGCCAAATTCTATATGTTTCCATATTTTGCATATGTGCCTAGGAGGACATTAACTATAACAGGTCACAAAATTCCTTTTTCCTATATGCTTTCATCATAGCAAGAAAGCTCAAAGCAATTGCAAAATCTAGGTTTTCATAACACAGGCTTACAGAACACAAAAACAACACACACAAAGTAATAAAAATGCATAGCAAGTAACTTAACTCTATATTAAATGACCAAAGTACCTTGTCCATGCATGTTCACCAAGCCACTCCAACGTACTCACCTCTAGCCAGATGTCATTTAATGCATTTAATTTGCATTCATGCATTACGCTTACATTTTCCTGATATTTTAATGCATTTAATCTGTATTCATGGATTACGTACCTCTAGCCACCAACTTTCAAACTATGCCTTT
>VDFB02105785.1:407381733-407409001 GCA_007258455.2 Sequoia sempervirens
CTCAAAGTAATCACAATTCATCTCTAGTCACTAAAATCTATAATACATGATAAACAAGCAAGAACTTTTGAGTAGATGAAGGTCATGAACATTGAACCAATAGTAGGACAGTCACCACAACATTTAAGTTAACCTATGGTGCAGATTCTCTTTTCCATTATCAATTTTATTCCCAATTTCGTCCATGAAGAACTTTGTCAACCTGTAGATCCTGCTATTAGCCATCACTTTGATCCATGATTTCCATTTCTTTTATCAATGAATTCCATATCTTTGATTCATGAAGAACTTCTTCAACCTGTGCATCCATGAATTCTATATCTTTGAGGATATTCTTCATGGATGAAATTGGGAATACAATTAATAATGGAAAAGAGAGTGTTGAGCATAGGTTTACTTAAATGTTGTGGTGTTTGTCATACTGTTACTTCAACGTTCATGACCTTTATCTACTAAAAAAGTTCTTGCTCATTTATACCTTGTTATTTAAACCTGTGATATTGCATTGCATATGTCTCATGTTCTTCACCTTGAAATGTCGATACTGAAATACAGTAATAGAAAGTAATCAAGTAATTATAGTAATACAAAATAATTCCAATAGAAACTAATCGAGAGTAATACAAAATACTTTATAACACATTATGTGTTACAACTATCAGTGAGTTGTTGTTTTTACGATACTGTGTGTTTTACAATCTACAACATAACAAAACAATACTCAAGAATTAAACAAAAATAGATAGCAATAAAGAGTGATAAAAAATATAGTAATAAAATCTAACAAACAACAATAAAAATTCTAAATTCATTCAACTGTAGTCTTTGAAAAGACTAATGGAAACTCAAATTCAATGTTTTAGTTTCCATTTCTCATTTAACAAGTCTTCTAACATCCTAATCAGATTCACTCTTTACATTTTATTTCTTTACTTTTCTGCCCTCATTGGAATGGCAGGGGAATCATATGTGAATCCACTGAATAACCCTTCCATGATTTGGTGGAACTGGTGTGGGGTGATTTCATGAAAGCTCAAGTGTCATAGTATATGTAGCATAGCAGCTAATAAGTCCATCTCACATTTTGCTGATGACAATTTAATTTGTCTCATCTGTCTCTGAACCATTGATCAAAGTCAATTAACAAACAAGTCAATCTTGCACTTGACTCATGCAAATTAAGTCAATTCTATCATTAATCATAGTAATAGCAAACAAATGCTTATTAGATGATGTCATTGTTCAAACCCTGTTTGCATTTTCTTTTTGCATGTGGCTGGTTTAAACATTTAATTATTGGCTCTTGATAATGGAATGAAATGAACTTGGAAAAATGGAAATAAAATGACCCCATGGAATTGGAACATCTATGTTTACATGGCTTTAACATGATAACAAATTTGCGTGCATGAGACTTATTTGAAACTCAAATGTCATATTGTGTGTGGCATACTAGCTAGTTGGCTTAACATGATAGCTTTCATGCAAGTTAATTCAGTGATCAATCAAGCTAATTGGCTGATGAATTAATTGTGTTCCATAGTTGGTCATAGCTAATTATTGGAAAAGCTGTAAATGCCATAGATGAAATAATATGAATAAAATTCTAGTTTCTGGTTTTTCTTGAAATGCAATAAAAAAACTGCTATAAAGGCATAAGACAAGGTTGTGTAACATATTGCTATTCCTTTATCTAATTTCTTTGGACACAAATGCTTTACACATTTCATTGCAACAGTAACATGTCTACAAAAATGGGACAATAGAGATCATAATTCAATAGTTTTAAGTGTGAGTATATATGTATCTTGATACATATAAGCTCGATCTGGTACTTATGAAAACAGTTCCTATGTGCAGTGAAAGAGCTTATTAGTGTTACTATATGCGATATCCATATAACATGGTAAATTGGTACAAGACTAGAGTGGCACATCCTTAAATACATGCATGCATGTATACACAGTTGCATATAGGGATACATAGAAGCTTAGATGAATAGTTAATTATAGTTAATTAAAGAACATCTTTGTGCACCAAATCAATTAAACCAATCATGGCCATTCATATGCAAAAAAAAAATGAGCTTCTTGAAAAGGCTTTATAGACAAGGAAGCAAACACAATTGTAAACTGAAATAGCAAAATCTTCAGCAACATCTTTCCTTTCTGTTTCTTATGCTACAAATATTCAATTGCCTATAGCTGTCCATATTAATTGTATCTCTTTGTCTATGTTGAAGCTATTTGTTTATTCTATTACTTTTGCTACTATTTCATGAAAGCTCAAATGTCATAGTATATGTGGAGTAGCAGCCAATAAGTCCATCTCACATTTTTCTCATGACGATTTAATTTGTCTCATCTATCTCTAAACCATCAATCAAAGTCAATTAACGAACAAGACAATCTTACACTTAGCTCGTGCAAATTAAGTCAATTCTATCTTTTACTCATTAATGAAATTAACTAATCAGTTTAACAAGCTAGCTTTGAAACAAGTTAGGTCAGTGATCAATCAAGCTGTTTGACTGATGAGTCAATTGAGTTCAATAGTTAGTCATAGTGGTAGCAAACAAATCCTTGTTTGATGATGTCATTGTTGAATTTGCTTTTGTGTCCCTGGCTGCACTTTTGCTATAGCTTGAAGCAACGATGCTTCATGGTTTTGATGATGTCATTTTTGAATTTTCTTTTGTGTCCCTGTCTGCACTTTGGCTATAGCTTGAAGCAATGATGCTTCATGGTTCAAGTATTAAGTGTAATTGGAAACCTTTCTTGACTTACATTCATTGATTTAAATCTGTTTGGAAACCATACTTGCAGTAGTTCTTTAGGCTTGATGTAAAATAGCAATATAGTTAAAATGCATAGCGAAAGACTATAGAGAACCATGTTTGCACTTGTGCATTTGGAATTCAAGAACCTATGATAAATAGACTACTAGGTTAATCTATTTCCAACTGATACTTGTTTCCATTCAATCTAAAAATAAACTAGCTGGTGTATTTTGATGTTTGGACTATTAGTATCCATTACACTATCATTGTCATCCATTGCAATTATAATTTTGGTAGTTGTTTGCACAAATGTGTTTTCATGCATTGTGAAAGCCAACTTGTACTTCTGGGATAGAATGAAGCAAAATAGATAAAAGTAGCAATTTGTTGCCTTGAGTAACTTGTCTCTTGGTATTCATTTAACAAGCACAAGTGCTTTTGCTCTGTCACTGTAAACGTCCCCTTTTTACTGATAAAAGCTGTTAGTTTTTTAGCCTATGTCTTTGCTTAAATTTATTTTTTGTATATGTCATCTTGTTCCAGACTCTCATTTAAAAAAGGAATCTCCATATTCTACCACCAAATAAAATGCATTAATGTCAAAGGAGTTTGAAATTCAAGATAACAAACCTAATAGCACTCACTTGGATAAACTGTTTTCTATAGTGACAATTTTATTGGCTCGTAGCGTCAAGGCAAGAATACTCATGCATTTGGTTGAAATGCTTTTATTAGTTCCTGCTGGTAGGCATAAATACTTATGCATTCACTCGGAATGCATTTAACTGCCAGCATTGACCAATCACATTTCGCCATTTAACATATTACTTATTTTTTTGTATAGTTTGAATTTAGAGAGCTATTTTATATACTGGAAATTTAGCATTTATCTATTTTTCTATTCATCCAAGTAGCTTTATAAATCATTTGCATTTTAAAATTTTTGGGAAAATACGAACGCATAAATTGATTAAATAAATTTAAGCAAAGGAATAGTTTAAAAGTTTGCGGCTAGAGGTACGTAGTCCATGAATGCAGATTAAATGCATTAAAATATCAGGAAACTATGAGCACAAAAATTGATTAATTAAAATTAAGCAAAGGCATAGTTTATCAAGGTGGCGGGTAGACGTACGTAGTGCATGAATAAAAAATAAATGCATTGAATGGCATGTGGCTCGAGGTGAAGGCACTGGGATGGCTTGGAGGCCACGCGTGGCCAGGGTAATTTGGTCATTTAATATAGAGTTAAGTTACTTGGTATGCATTTCTATTACTTTGCGTGTGTTGTTTTTGTCTTCTGTAGGCTCTTGTTCTGAGGAAGAGTTTATAGCGACTGAGCAAGAGATGTTACAGTTGCAGGGCCCAGACCTAGAAACAAGTTACTTGAGATGATAATTTGTTACTCTCCACAGTTCCTTTCCATTAAAGTGCATTGGGAGGCTGTGTTTCATAGTGCTTTAGTTCACTATCACTATCACTTTCAGCCTAATGTGTCAGTGCATGTATGTATGTATGCAGGTTCCTATGCGCATATGCATTTCCCTATGTGCATATCTATGTAGACATTTGTAGATGCATATATGCATGTATGCATGTGACTCTAGATATATCTATGCATATATGTATTTATGCATATATATATGTTTGTATAGATGCATCGATGTGTATATGCATGTAATCATGTGGATGCATATATGTTTATGTCCATTGATGCATTAATCTGTCTTTACATGGATGTATCTGTATATATATATACATATGTATACATATATGTGTGTGTCGATATGTCTTTTCTGCAAAAGAGTTTATAGTGACAGGGCAAAGGTTGTCATGGTTCCAAAAAAGGACACTTGCAGACCAGCTATTCTAGGCAATAAATAGTTTCTTTCATCAGTTTTCTTTTATTTTAATATCCATAAGCACATTGGGTTTCACAGTGCTCAGCCTATGCTGTTTTTCAAAGACTAGTTCCTTAGACATGCAATTGTCTTTTGTCCAATGTAGAATGTGAGAGATTAACAATAACTTGGCACTTATATGCTCTCTAAATATTACATATCTTCAATTACTGCAGAATTGTTCCATAGTGCAAGCTTTAAAGCCACTGTTCTGTTAGCATGTTCCATAATAGGACCTTACAAACAATATGAGCACAATGTGTTAAGAGCACTTTACAAACTGTCAACCAAATGCAATTTACAGATATAAGCCTAAGCTCCACAATTGCTTTCATCTCTCTCGTTGTCATTAAAGCATAAAGCAAAGAGGATCTTTTCGCAACTTCTAATTTTTGTACTTTTACACAATAATTCACTTTATTCATTAATGAATCAAATTATCTTAATTAATTGATTTTCTTTTTCCTTTTGTCATTTCATATCTAATTAATTAGATAACTGTTGAATAGTATTTATATTCATAATAATTAAAACAAAGAAATAATTATAACTATCCTTGTGCACATTTGGCCAATCAAACAAAGTCAATTAAAAAATTTGATTCCACTTATTCACTGATAGTATTGGCATACAATTTCCTTGAAAAGTCTTGAAAAAGAGGATTACTCAAACACCAATAAGGATTCTGATTTGTAACATTCATATCCAAATCATCTTCATTCAATAGGATTTTGTGGCATACATTAATTGGATGTATTGCATCATCTTTCTTATCAGGATGCCAACAACCTTGATTTGTATTTCTCCTTGGGTGTATCTAAATGCCATGAGTTATGAATTCTACTTGCATGTGGCTTCATTGGACAAGTAATAGTAAGTGCTACCTAATGGTACAAAATAAACTTATGCATATGGAAATGAAATGACCCCATTTAGTTAGAAAATCAATATTTACATCGCTTTCACTGTTAAGTGATAGCTACTTTGGCATTAAACAATAGCTAGAAATTATTTTTACCAAAACTTAACAGTGCTAGCACAAGTCTGCGTTGTTTTTTGGCTTAGTATTGATTAGTTGTCGTGGCCTATTTACACTTTTTTAGGCAGTTAAGCAAATATGGGATCTATTCCATTGATTGCTCTTAAAGAGCTTATACCACCATTGGAATAACAGAATTTCCCTGGTGCATGCATATGCAAAAAAATGTTCTATATTATAGGGTGCACAAATAGCAATAAGTATTTAGAAATTATAAAATGCAATTTGCATTCTAAGAAACAAAAGTTCTTACTTGGATTGTTTCTTGTTCAAATGAATCTGCATACGAATTTTGTTTTGTTTTTATGAATAGCATAGTATATGTCACTCACTGTACTCATTTGTCTAAATTGTCCTTGTGACAGGAATCAGTGCTTTCAACTGTATTTAAACAATCACGCACAAACTACACTGGGAAAAATTGCTTGTCCCTATCACAATTTGCACATTTTTACAAGTATACTTGATCGTTTGATAGCAGATTACAAGGTCAGTTTTCCAAATTGTATTTTTGCTTTTCTTGAAATGCAATTGAAATTCTTCAATATAGTAACTGCATAAAGTTCTTTTCCATGTATTCATTTTGCTATCTTGTATTCCTCATTTCTTTGAACATAAATGATTTAGAGGACTGCTTCCACATATACAAACAGGAAAATGCATTTTACACAATTGCAATAGTAATTTGTGTTCGAGCAATAGAACAGGTTTTTCTTATGTGTTAATAAGTTATACTTCCTCTATACAATATCCATATAATAGAATGAACTACTAGCATCCAATTTTTAAACCCTGTTTGCAGTTTCGAATAGCCTTTTGAGTCATAAGTCTTTGTTTTATGTCAACAGGTTTTTACCTATATGCATTTAAGGTAGTTTTTTTTCATACGACTGCTTATATCTGTGGCAAGTTGCTGTGCAATGTGCAAGTTAACATATGTTTAATCTTCCTGTTTTACAAATAAAAGCCTACAAAGTTAATTTCAAAAGCTGACATGGCACATGAGTACAATGAATGATGTACTACGTCACTCATAGACATGATGCAATATTTTTCCATGGTCTTGCTTACATGCAAAATGACATTAACCACAGTTTTTTTTTCTCACATTTCCAATTACACTGTGTGCTTTAAACCTCTAAAGTAAAAGAAAACTGAGCAAAGAAACTATTTATTGCCTCAAGTAACTCGTTTCTGGTTCTGGATACTGTAACTATAACAAAGTCTGCTCAATCGCTATAAACTCTCCCAGAACAAAGACTTCTAGAATAGAAAAACAATATGCACAAAGTAATAGTCATGCTTAACAACTAACTTAAGTCTATAACAAATGAAACAAAGCAACCTTGCTATACATGTCCACCAAGCCATTCCAACAGTTTCTCATCCACTCACATGCTATTTAATGCTTTCACTTTGCATGTATGCACTGTGTGCCTGTACCTCTGAGTTTCAATCTCTTCTTTTAATTATTTAATTAGTCTATGCCTTCAATTTTGCTTAATGGGCCTATGCCTTTGCATTTTCCTCAAATTTTTTAAACACAAATGATTTTAAAAGCTATTCCCACAAATAGGAAAAGCCATAGATCTTCTTTGATCAAACAATACTTTTGCATTTCCCTGATTTTCTTTAAACAGAAAAGATTTGTAAAACCATTCTCTACATGCCACTTAATTCATGTTTATCTAAATAGCTTTTAAAATCATTTGTTCTTTGAAAAAAATCAGTCGCTAACAAGTACATAGAAACAAAGGAATCCAATTACACAAAACATTTAAATACCATAGACTGAGATTGACAATGTGAGCAAAAAAGATTCTTGTCGACCAATTGTTGCATGTAAACAAGGCTACCTAAAAATATTATTTTGTGTTTGTGGCACTAAAAGTATACATCATGCATTGTACTCATTTATCCACTTTGGCAATGTAACAGGAATAAGTACATACAATCCTACTGGGGGACAATGGATATCAAGGTCAAGTTGAAGAATTAATACTATTTTCCCCTTGTGCTTCTATTAAATTGTTTGCTGTGTGGTATGTTACATAAGCTTTTGCTACTACTCAAGATCCATTTTCCAACATATGTAGAGATTATTAACTTCCAAGATCCTCGACAACATGATTAATGCTATCGAATTCTATTGAGTAAAAGCACATAGGCGACGATGTAAACAGTTAGAGATTTTGTAATCTAGATACTAGCATTAGATGCTATTCATACCCAACATTTGCTATTCCCAAACACATTAGGTTACACGAGTAACAAATAAAATGATAGACGTTGACTCCTATGAATTAACAAAGCACCCCCAAATATCAAACATTGACTACGTGCTTAAGGGCAAGGGACTTTGCAGATTGAGTGCTTTTGCATACAATGTTGGTGATTGTTTGTTTGATTCATTACAGCTATTGCTTAACAATCGTTACACATCGATTCAACTACGAAATGGAGCTATAGATTACTTCTTGAATTGCCTTCAAAACAAGGACAAAGAAGCAATAAAATCATACAACTATGAACTAGACCCTGATACTCTATATACATTGCACAAAGTACATGATCCACAAACATATTTTCGCAGAATGCGCTTATCTACAAAGCCACAAGCAGATTGTACAAAAAGTGGATTGTGGGGTGACCTGTTTTGCATTCACTGGATATCCAAATGGTTGAATATACAAATATCCCTTTGGTCAAGAACAACAAGAAGAAGGTACTTACAGTTCAATAGTTCTAATTACACAAAATCAATCTCTATACTATTTCATGACATGGATTCTTTAAATGGACACTTTGAACCATTGCTAGCAATTGAAACACAAAACATAACTTCAAAACAGCCCATAAGTTCACATGAAATAAAAAAACTGTGCACAGAGTATCCTCAAATATCAAACATTGACAATGTCCTTAGAGTTGAAGGCCTTTGTAGATTAAGCACATTTGCATACAATGTTGGTGACTGTTTTTTTGATTCGCTTCGAGTGCTACTTAACAACCAGTACACCTCAACTCAATTACGCAATGGAGCTATAGATTATTTTTTGGCTTGCTTTCAAAAAAAGGACAAAGAAGCAATTAAATCATATAACAATGAACTAAATCCTACTACTCTATATACATTGCACAAAGTACATGACCAAGAAACATACTTCTGCAAGATGTGATTGTCCGCATGCCCATGCATAGACCATAGCGAATGTGGATTGTGGGGTGACTTGTTTTGCATTCACTGGATATCCAAATGGTTAAAAATATAGATAAGCCTCTGGTCATTGACAACATCAAGAAAGTACTTAGATTTCAATGATTCTGGATATACAAAATCAATCTCTATACTGTTCCATGATACAAACCCTTTGGCTGGACATTTTGAGCCGCTTCTAAGAATCAAAGCCCAAAATCTAACTCGCCCATGCTCTACAAGCTTACTCCAACTAAAAAAGTTGATCAGAAATCGTCCACAATACAAAAATACTAACTTGACTAAGCCATATGCTTTGCCTAAAAACAAGGAAAATTTGATACCATTTGTCATAGCAAACAATTTAAAACATAAATCAACAATAAGACTTAATCACCTGAAGAAATTGATTAGAAAAGAAAAACAAAAAGAAAGTGTACCTAATAGCCCAAAGAAAAAAAAAAACATTGACACCAATAGAAATTTATAAAACAGCAATACAAGATACACCAAAATACCCATGTGCAATTTGCCAAGTGCTCTGTCTGAACAAGGACATCAGGATTTTCAAAGAAAAACAAAAACAGTTATACTGTAAGCTACTACAACTAGATTCCTTACAATTAACAGATTTCATATGCAATGTATGCTACTTTGCATTGAAATAGTCCACTATTCCAAAGTATGCTATGCCACAGAAAATAAGAACTAATAGACCATTGTGCTATGTACAAAATTTAACTCATCTAGAAGAACGACTTGTCTCACTTAGAATTGCATTTGCACAAATTTGGGAACTAGGGTTCAAAAGGTCTCAAATAGGCCTAACAGGTTCTATTATAAATGTCCATGTTGACATGAACCTTGTACAAAAAGAATTACCACAATCAATTAACAACACACAAATAATTGTTGTTTCATTGAAAAGACGCTTGAAATACAAAAATGCATTTCAAAAAGGCATGGTGCACCCAAATGTCATCATGCAAGCTTTGACTCAATTAACAAGGACACCATTATACAAAATGCACGAAGTCCACATAAACCAAGATTGGAAAGAAATTCTCCAATGCACTGAAGAAAACGAAGACAATAGTCCACAAAATACAAGTGAAACAAAATCAGACAGTGAAATGGAAAATGAAAACCCATCAGACACATTGATACATGGATTCATTGAGTCTAGAAGTATCCATAGCATGGAGGACAATATTATTGAAATTGCACCTACAGAGAACAAGTATCCAATTGGAATATTTAAGGACATCTATGCTGAAGAAATGAATTTCCCAACTTTATTCTTTGGCAAACCACGTGATAATGACATTGTAAAAAACTTTACGTATCAGAAAATAGTACGCTGGGAGCTCTTACAGTCACAAAGACAATTTGCATATCATACAACAAACATTTTTTTCAAAGCTATAAAGGTACTAATACAACAAGTACTGTCTACAATGACAATAAGAATCTGCAAGGGCCAGTTAAAAGGGCGAAAGCTATTTGCGAAAGACGTTAAACACAAACCAAACCTAGAAAAAATTCTAAAATCAGATATTGGATACGTTGATTTCAAAAGAATAAGAATCTCTCCAGACTATTCACAACAACTTAAGAAAAATGTATTTGCTATGATTCACAACTAGGACCACCGACATTTTTCATCACTTTCTCTAGTGCTGAGTAAAATTGGGATCCACTAATTCAAACATTACAAGAGCTGCACAATCTACACCAATCAGCACAAAACCATCAAGAATCTAATCACCCAACACACATTGACAAATTTGAACTAATCAAGAAAGATCCTATCACTTGTGCACGTTACTATAAACATAGAATCAATGCAATAAAAAAATTGATACTTACAGATGACTCCTTCTTTGGAAATGTCATTGATTACTTCTCAGTCACTGAGTTCCAAAATCGAGGAAATGAACATGATCATTTCCTCATATGGGTTAAAAATGCACCAATCTACACAGAAAAAAACAACACGGACGTCATAGCTTTTGTTGATAAGTATATTACTTGCGACACTGAAAATTTGGAACCTCCTTTGGCAATGCTACACAAACACCATCATACAAAGAAATGCAAGAGATCAAGAAAACAATTTTGTAGGTACAATTTTCCTTTCCCACCAATGCAAAAGTCAACTATACTTTTACCAATACTCCAAAAGATTGAAGCGATAACTGCAAATGCCACTAAAATCTTTTCAAAACTCCAAAAAGAAAACTATGACAAAACATTCACTTTTCAAATGTTCTTAAAAGAATTAAACTTAAGTGACAATGAATACATTCAAGCTTTGAGCTCAACACTAAACAGGCCTACACTTTTCTTACAGAGAAAACCATCACAAATATGGAACAATAGTTTTTCAAGGAGAATTCCAGATCTTTGGAGGGCTAATATAGATGCACAATTTGTCCTAAATGCATATGCTGCTGCTATGTACTGTAGCTCATATATTGCAAAAGTAGACAAGTCAATGACATATGCATTCAAAATAATACGTAGAGACCACAAGCAAGACAATATTGATGCGATCCGAATGGTGAGTAAACTTGGAAATGCCATGCTTAACTTGCAACAAATGTCATCACAACAAGCTACACATATTGTTCTGTCATTACCATTAAATTACAGTTCAAGAAAATGTGTATTCATTGATACACGATCTGACAATGATCGCACATTTATACTCAAATATATTAAACAATTGAGCAATGAGCCAGATGAATAAGAAAATGTTCTTGCGAAATCTACTATAGACTACTATTTAAAATGCCTTGAAACAATGATGGACATATATCTTGTAGAATTTGTTTCAAGATACAATAAATACAGTGCTGCAATTGAGCCAAAGGCCAAACCCAATGTGATACGGTTTATCAATTTCAACAAACACTTTGATATAGAGAATCATTGTAGAGAGCAATTGGTTCTCTATGTTCCATTTATCATTAATGAGCATACACTCAAACAAAACTTTGACTCTTGGGAACATGCATACATGTACCATGGACAAACCATTCAAACAAACAGTGCAAAGTTCATCCACAACACAAACTCCGCATGGGGTGACATTGACAAAGCTATAAATGATGTTCAGTCTCTTGAAGATGAAAAGCTCATTGACCTGCCAATGCAAGCAAAGCTTTCCCATAAAGAACTATATGACATTCAAACATACCTTCCAAACATAGGTCATTCTAACCCAAATACCACGTACTGCAATGGATTTTAAATTACAAAGCACCCACAGATTACAGATAACAATGAATACTACAAGTTAAGACGAATGTTAAATAAAGAACAACAAGCAATTGTTAAGGATGTTCTCATAAAAAAGATGAGAAATCCACAAAAGTCATTGCACTTGTTTTTGACTGGAGGAGCTGGAACAGGAAAGACTTTTACAGCAAAAGCCATCTACCAAGCTCTCATTCGCATGTATAGCAATTCTGTTGACAATAATCCAGACAAACCCAAGGGATTATTAACTGCATATACAGGTAAAGCAGCATATAACATAGGCGGATTCACATTACATTCAACATTTCACATACCTTTTAATACATCAGAATTCCTGCCACTGAACACTGAAGTACTTGACACTATGTCAAAGCACTATGATCAATTGCGCATACTTCTTATAGACGAGATATCATTAGTTGGCTCAACATTTCTACGGTATATTGATAGAAGACTACGAGACATAATGCAAATGCCTACAACATACTTTGGGAACCTTGATACCATATTCTGTGGTGACCTTTACTAGGCACAACCTATCCTTGACTCTGTGGTTTTTGAAAATAGGCCTACTCCAATTGAATTAATGCCTTATTGTTTCTGGAAAGACCACATAAAATGTTATTCATTAGTGACTACCATGAGACAAAAAGATGAAATATTTATTTCAATCCTTAATAGACTACGAGTAGGCATTCAGACAACTCATGACATGGACTATATCAACAAAATTTTCTTTCATCCTATACCATTAGATCCATTGCTTCCGCACCTTTTCTATAGAAGAATAGACGTTCAAGCACATAACAACAAAATGCTATCAATCATTCCAACCCAAATGATTGTGCTGGATGCGATAGATGAAGTTAATGAGGACCTTAATGCAATACGAGTGTACAGTCACACAACAACACTCCCATCACAAATATGCTTGAAACCAAACATTCTTGTTGAGTTTTATGTAGGAAATTACAATGTTCAAGATGGACTCGTCAACGGTTCAGATGGAATTTTTAAAGCATATACATCACAAAACAATATTGATATTGTCTGGATTAAATTTAATGACCCATCAATTGGACATCAGCAGTGCACAAAACTAGCAAACTACTATTCTACTATCACTGACAAAGACTGGGTGCCTATACAATGCATTGCTAGGCCAATCCAGAAAATAACAATAAACAAGAAAATCACAACTACAAAACAATTCCCAGTACAAGTAGCATGTGCACGAACCATACATCGATCCCAAGGATTAAAAATGGAGGCCTTGGCTTTTGATCCCACATGCATTAGACAACATGGACTAACCTATACAGCTCTATCATGAACAAAATCAGTAGAATCATTATTCCTATTACAACCTTTAACTTCCAAAAAATTCAAAGTTAAAGACAAAATACAACTAGAAATGTCTCGTCTTCAGACATGTGCACAATGGCAACTTGATAATCTAAGCACATGTTCAAAAAACAAATCACATATGCTCCTATGTACATTGAACACTCGTAGCT
Organism: Sequoia sempervirens; assembly: GCA_007258455.2. NCBI lineage: Eukaryota > Viridiplantae > Streptophyta > Pinopsida > Cupressales > Cupressaceae > Sequoia > Sequoia sempervirens. Next base: position 407,395,430 of record VDFB02105785.1, read on the forward strand.
TGAAAGCACATGCAAAAGACATTGTCAATGACTTAGCATAATGCAATCTGATATCTTGTGTCTCCAAGAAACACATATGCATCCCTTTGAGCTAAATACCTTGCTATAGAATTTTAATAGCTCCTTTGTACATAACATGCATGCCATAGCAACTTTAACCAGGAAACATTTACTCCTGTCAAAAACAACACAACATGAAACCTCAAATATTGAAGCTATCACATTAACAATAATGCTATCTAACAATGAACTCAATGTTTGTAATATTTATGCAAGACCTGCAACTACCATAGATGAAGTAATTGCAATGTTGCAAATAATTATTGGATCCACAAATTCAGAAAACATGTTGTACATTTTAGGTGATTTTAATGTCGACATGTCTTCAGAGAGCAGAAGCAAAAAAATGCTTCACAGTTATATGCAACAAAACAACATACAATTTATGTTGAACCAACAACACAGCATGGGCAACTCAGTCATTGATCACATTTGGTCCAACACGACTACAAATATATGACCTATCTATATATCAGAAGCATATTGGACTGATCACAATCCAGTTTTCCTAAAATTGCATATTGCACAATAGAAAAATACAACTTTATAGAACTTATAGCCTTATATCACTTTTACGCATTGCAATGTCTTTTCCAATGCTATATCCATTATTTGCAGGAGATCCATGGATGAAACTAAAAGACAGTCAAAGCAAATGCAAACCACACAAGAAGAATCAGCACAACGGTAAAGTGCTCATAGTATTATTCCTTCATATTCATTCGCCCAAATCACAAATATTCAAATAACATTGTTCCAATTCTTTGTAGGACACCAAAAGATGTATCAAAAAGACAAGCCAAATAGGTGCAAATTGCACAAGAAGAGTCAACACAACGGTAAAGTACTTTGTTCTATAATGTACCGCCATTTTCCCAACTTGCTAATATAAAATTAGCATTCAATTGACATTATCCTTGTTCCTTGTAGGACAAGAGTCAAGAAACCTAGGATTGTTTCAATCGAATAGCTAAATGCAAGAAGAGCTGGAGACACCTTCCAAGGTGATGTCCTTGTCTACAAAGCAACATTGGATAAGGCTAACAAAACATGAGAAATGCTACGTACTGATCTGACAGATCACAAAGCAGAAATGACAATCACGTTAAATGTTAGTGGCAACCTTGTGTATCAACATGAGCCTAAAATAGTCCCGGGATCAGCTATTTCAATCTCAGATTTCCAAGTTGCACCTAGAACAGATTATGATAGAGGTGATTGTGATTGCATTTTGATTTTACAGACATTAGCACCACTGAAAACATTCCCCACCTCTGTCAAGAGTACAAATTCATCCCAAGTATGACTATCAGCCAATTGCTTACAACTGTAAATGAGTACCCAGCTGGCACAATAACTGGGCTGGTAGTTGGTGCCAGGAAAATGGGTACCCAATTTGCAGTTGACATCAAAGATGGCCACACTGACATAGATAGGGCATAGGTATTTCAGTCTACAGAACTTTTACCTCTCCTTTCAGTTTCAAGCTTTTAATGTTCTACAGTGGCCTCTATAACAATTTCTGTAACAAAATCTAATCCTCTCATTGAATTGCAGCTGCTATTACGGTCAACATATGAGCAACAATACTTTACACTCGAAGACCAGTTGCATACAAATAAAACAACTGCAATGCTTTTCAAGAATGTTGTGAGAAAAATAGATCAAAAGAACACATTTCATACATGTCGATCAACATTCATCTGTAACCTTGAATGACAAAAGAAGCTTGGAAAAACTCAACAGCCTACTACATTCAACTTTCAAGGTAACAACATTCATTTTTTGAAAAACTCGTGCATCCAAACTTGTATTTTTGTCTCCTCTAACAATTTTGAACCATATTCTATAGGTTTCTGGTACTCTAAAAGCAACAAATGCATTTTCCAATCCATTTCATGCATGTTGTCCAAAATGCAAATTCAAATTTGCTGCTTATGGCACACTCCAAGAAAAAACTGTTCACTGTAAACAGTGCAACCAGCAAGTCAATTATACATTTTGTTTACAACTGAAAACTATCATAACAACTTATGACAATCAAACAATTCAGTCTTCAATTGACCAGGCCACCATGCACCATCTATTGCCCACACTGCAAAGGCTCAGCTATGAAGACTATATCAAGGACAAGTCAGCAGTGATATTCATCCTACGGGACTTCAGTGCTGAAGGACATTTTAGACTTGACCAAAACAATGCCATTGTTGAAGCCATTTGCATTTACAAATAGACAGGAAACATCACCAGAAGGTAATAAAGTCATTCATATGTACACTTTATCTCATTTGAACAAGTACCTCAAATCACTATCCATACAAACTATGTTTCTAATACATAGCATTTTGTTGCCTTTACAGGAAACTAGGAATAGAGGAGCACAGATTTAGATTGTTCAGACTTTTACTTTTTTGCCTTTCCATGCTCCAAGACATTTCACTGGGTCTCACATGTTAAAGACAACTTTGGTTTTAAAATACTCTATTGCTATTATACATTTAGACACTTCTATAGGTTACTATGTTAAAGTCTTCTAGAATATGGACATCTGAAACTCTAATTTTGTTTTTGCACCTACCAAGACAATGGTTCTCTATGTACATCTAACATATATGTTCAATAATTATTATCCCTCCATGCATAATGCCATTCAAACTATATAGTTTAAATGTTCCCTTTTGCATTCTGTCCTTCCTAGCTTTTCCAATATTTGCTTTCTGATTCTTATGTTTCCAAGAATTTATGGTGACCAAGTAGAAGTTGTTATGATTGCACACTCTAGACCCATTAACAAGTTACTTGAGACAGTAAATGGTTATTTTCGTTTGGCTTTTATCATTTTTATGCTATTACTGTAACCAAGTCTCGCGCCTACTTTTATGCATTGTACTTTATAGTCACTTTTCCATCATGCATTCTAATGTATAGCGTACACTCCTGTATACACAAATCCATATGTTGCTTACGCTACATATATGCATATTTACATGTATATATGCCTCTATATCCATATGCACATATGCACATATTCATGTGTCCATGTATTCATCTAAGCTTCTACGTATCCCTGTATGCAACTGCGTATACATGCGTCCATTTACTTATGGATCTGCCACTCTAGCCTTGTACCAATTTATTATGTTATATGGATATCACATATAGTAACACTAATTAGCTCTTTCACTGTACATAGCAATTGTATTCATGAATGCCAGATCAAGCTTATATGTGTCAGGATACATATATACTCACACTAAAAACTACTGAGTTATGATCTCTATTGTCCCATTTTCGTAGACATGTTACTATTGCAATCAAGTGTTAAAGCATTCGTGTCCAAAGAAATTAGATACAAGAATGGCAATATGTTACACAACCTTGTCTTATGGCTTTATAGCAGTTTTTTCATTGCATTTCAAGAAAACCAAAACTAGAATTTTATTCATATTATTTCATCTATGGCATTTACAGCTTTTCCAATAATTATTACAAGCATAGAGTTCAGTGTTGAATAGTTCTATTGTTCATGTGATTGCTCCAACATTGTTCATGCCAAATTCTATATGTTTCCATATTTTGCATATGTGCCTAGGAGGACATTAACTATAACAGGTCACAAAATTCCTTTTTCCTGTATGCTTTCATCATAGCAAGAAAGCTCAAAGCAATTGCAAAATCTAGGTTTTGATAACACAAGCTTACAGAACACAAAAACAACACACACAAAGTAATAAAAATGCATAGCAAGTAACTTAACTCTATATTAAATGACCAAAGTACCCTGTCCATGCATGTTCACCAAGCCACTCCAGCGCACTCACCTCCAGCCAGATGTCATTTAATGCATTTAATTTTCATTCATGCATTACGCTTACATTTTCCTGATATTTTAATGCATTTAATCTGTATTCATGGATTACGTACCTCTAGCCACCAACTTTGAAACTATGCCTATAATGATTTATAAAGCTACTCAGTCAAATAGAAAAATAGATATATGCTATTTTTCCAATATATAAAATAGCTCTCCACATGCAAAGTGTACAAAGAAAAAAGTAATATGTTCAATGGCAAAATGTGATTGGGCAATGCTGCCAGTTAAAAGCATTCTGGGCAAATGCATAGGAAAATTAAAAATACGTTCACAGAAAAGAGCTTTTGATTCCGAATCCATATGCATACTTTGATTCAAACTAGTGGCTGAAGGTACATAATCCACTGATGCAAGCTCAATGCATTGAATGGCATCTGACTAAAGGGAACACTGTTTGCATTGCTAGTTACTCCTTGAATATATAACAAGGTTCAGGGAAAAAATCTCATTACCACACATGTTAACATAATTTTCGTTCCAAACCTCTCTTTATGAGACCGCTTTGCAATAATCATGCATTACGTACGTCTACCCGCCACCTTGATAAACTATGCCTTTGCTTAATTTTAATTAATCAATTTTTGCGCTTGCAGTTTCCTGATATTTTAATGCATTTAATCTACATTCATGGATTACATACCTCTAGCCGCCAACTTTTAAACTATGCCTTTGCTTAAATTTATTTAATCAATTTATGCATTCGCATTTTCCTGAATTTTTTAAAACAAAAATGATTTATAAAGCTACTCGGATGAATAGAAAAATAGATAAATGCTAATTTTCCAATATATAAAATAGCTCTCCAAATTCAAACTATACAAAAAAATATACATAATTACATGTACACATATATACATGTAACCCTGTATACATGGATGCATATATAGACTATGTTTCATGGGATTATTAAACAGTTCACTTGCTTTCAATATCGTTCCATACTTTGCATGTGTGCCTATGAGGAGAATAATTATAGTATCCAGAACCAGCAACCAGTTACCTGAGGCAATAAATACTTTCCTCCCTCAGTTTTCTCTTGCTTTGCAGGTTTAAAGCACACAGTGAGATTGGCAATGTGACCAAAAAAAAATTGTGCCTCGCTTGCTCATTTGTTCCAAAGCTCTCTTTATAGCACAGTTGTGCATTGCCTTCAAGACTCAGATGAATCCTTGGTATTTCAACAATCTGAAACCCAACTTCCATTGAACATGTACAATGAAAATAAATAGAACGAAAAATGCATTTGCTTCAAAGTTTTTAAAGCTATTTCAATAGATTGTCTAGCCATTGTCCAAAATATGGTTTTCTATCAGCATAGTCCTTGAACCTTCTTTAGGTCTGAATGCTACTTTGTTAATTCATTCTCATTGAAAAGTCAAATTGTGAAATGTTCCCAAGGATAATTATACTTATTTATCTTTTTTAATTGTTATATATTCAAATACTAATTAGCAATCCAAACACCCTCCCCTGTAGTCACATGCAATTCAATGCACTAATTTTGTATCAATAAATTGTGTACTTTCAGCCACTAGTTTTAATCGAAGTATGCATATGGATTCAGAATCAAACTCTCAAAATAAATGCACATATAAATGTGTCTTTTTCTTCATTTCATAATGTATCTATGTATCCATAAGTGCATTCATGCATATATCGATTTGTGCATATATCTTGTCATCTCTTTATGCATCTGTCATGTGTATGGTACGTATCTATGGGTACATGTGTACCTTGATTTATGTATAAATGCTCCTATGAATTGCATACACACATCCATGTATATATGCATTTATAAATAACTTGCATGGATACATGTATATATGCATCTATGGACTCTTGCACCCATGTATATATGACAGCTCATTGGTTCCAAAGCTCTCTTTATATGATAGTTGTGCATTGCCTCCAAGACTCAGATGAATCCTTCGTATTTCAAGAAAAGATTCAAATGGATAACACTTAAAATCATCTAAACTATGATTTTATAATCAAAGCATACAAATACATTGTAACAATGCAAAACCCGACTTTCATTTAAGATGTACAGTGAAAGTAAACAGAAGCAAAAATGCATTTGCTTCAAAGTTTCTAAAGCAATTTCAACAGATTGTCTAGCCATTGTCCAAATTATGGTTTTCTATCAGCATAGTCCTTCAAGTTTCTTTAGGTCTAACTGCTACTTTGTTAATTGACTTTGATTGAAAGGTCAAAATGTGGAATGTCCCCAAGGATACTTATACTTATCTCTTTTAATTGTTATATATTCAAAGACTACTTAGCAATCTAAATAGTCTCCCCTTTGGTCAGATGCCATTCAATGCATTAATTTTGTCTGAATGAACTATGTACCTTCAGCCACTAGTTTTAATCGAAGTATGCATATGGATTCAAAATCAATTCCAAAATGAAATGCATATATAAAATGTGTATTTTCTCCATTTCATTGTATCTATGTATCCATAGATGCAGCCATGCATATAATGATTTATGTGTATCTTGCCATCTCTACATGCATCTATCTATATATGTATGACTGTATCTATGGGTGCATGTATACATTGATTTATGCATATATGCATCTATGAATTGCATACACACATCCGCCTATATATGTATCTATCGATATTTTGCATGGATACATGTATATATGCATGTGTCGACTCATGCATCCATGTATTTGTATTTGTCTTTGTCTTTGGCCAAATGGCCCCTAATGGCCAAAGTATCACGTCTTAACCATGGCAATCAAGAGCAATTCGGTAGCCTTCCACTAGTCACATGCCATTTTAAGCATTTATGGTGTTTGCAACCTCTCCATGTCTTCGGATTTTCCTGATATTTCAATGCATTTAATTTGCACTCATGGATTACGTATCTCTACTTCCCAGTTTTATAGACTTTGCCTTTGCTTAAATTTATTTAATCAATCTATGCAATTGCATTTTCTTGCGATTTTCAATAACAACAATAATTTATAAAGCTATTCGATAAATAGAAGCGACTAAATTACTTCATTTTCCAATGTTGATTTATCAAAATAGTACTTGTTTTCCAATATAACAAAATTAAAAGTTATATATTGACATACATTCATGCATATTGTCCATACATGCATATATGCATATATGCCTTCATTCATATTTGCATATGCATATGAATACATCCTTCCATGTAAAATATGCATTTGCACCTATATCCAAATATGCATAGATCCATGTATATATGTGTTCATATCCCCATCTCTCCATGTAGTTCTGTTTTCTATGTATACATGTGTTTGTTGATGCATCCATGCATATATCTGTGAATAGCTCTACGTATTTTTGTCTCCATGTATTTAATGTTCTCCACTACATCAACATTTACATGTTCTCTTTTTTATGATCTTCCATATTTATTTTTTCCATAGTATATGCATAAGAACTTCCACTTTGTCTTCTATTGTCGCATTTCAAGGAAGCTCAAGGATCTCAGTACCTTGTTTAGTATGAGGGAGAGTGAGAAATGCAACATGGGTCTTTTTTCTATGTTCATATTGATGGACTCAGCCCTATGATGATTTTTAAAAGCATAACCAATACCAAACTAGACATTCTTCCACCCCTTGTTGCAAGAAATAATCACTTCATACCCTATTGATTCCAATATCTATGAATAGCTCTACGTATTTCTCTCTCCATGTATTTAATGTTCTCCACTGCATCAACATTTACATGTTCTCTTTTTTATGATCTTCCATATTTATTTTTTCCATAGTATATGCATAAGAACTTCCACTTTGTCTTCTATTGTTGCATTTCGAGGAAGCTCAAGGATCTCAGTACCTTGTTTAGTACGAGGGAGAGTGAGAAATGCAACATGGGTCTTTTTCCTGTGTTTATATTGACGGACTTAGCCCTATGATGATTTTAAAAAGCATAGCCAATACCAAACTAGGCATTCTTCCACCCCTTGTTGCAAGAAATAATCACTTCATACCCTATTGATTCCAATGTGTTGTGTTCCTTTTTTCACTAAATCCAGCTCTCTCATTGAAATTTTCATTTCTTGCATTTAATTGTAAGCATATAACTTGCAAATGATAAATTCATACCATCTACATTCCCATTCATTCTCATATCCACCATCCCATATCCTTGCCTCCCATGTCAAATACTTTTCATAACTTACTCATACACCCTATTTGCATCTCACCCTTCTCTCAATTCGCTCCCTTTCTTCCACTTCCATAACTCATTTTTCTTTTTCACACTCACATTTATTTACCTATCTACACCTCAAATATACCCTCATCCATCAGAACAAAATTCACACCATACCAAACAATGAAAAAGATGAAGAAAATATCAAGTTTATGCAAATAAACACTGAGGGCTTTAAAAATAACACTCATAACATACAGTTGTATTCAAGAGTTATTTTCATAATGTCTTTTCTAAACCTTGTTTATTACAGATCCCTAAAAGTGCGAATAACAGTTTCTTCAAGCCTATAATGTGTAATCAGATTTAACAAATATTTACATGTTTCCATGTATTCATATGCATCATTAGGTATCCTTTATACAGTTGTTCAAAAAAACAATATTGTATATGTTTCAAATGCAAATTGTTCCTAAAATTTCTCGCTTTATGCACACATGCATCTAAAAAAATTTCTTTGTGTACCGAATTACATGGACACATCTATACATCCATCCATGCATAAATGTTTACATGGATCCATATATTTATGCACTCCTTTGATATATGCTTCGCTGATATATAGTTTGTTTTTCTTGTTTCCCTTTCGCTTACTACTGCAAATGCTACTTGAGCATCACTATGCTTTCACAAATTTGTATTCCTACTTGATTTTAGTGTTTTCCATTCAAATTTTCTCGTTCACATGTCATGTATGCTTTTCACTCTTCTTTGCATTGTCTGCACATGGATACATGTATACATGCATACGTGTATACATAGATGCCTCAAGCATTGTAACAAATGTTTAAGATTTTTCGCATTCAATACTTCAAACAAAATAATAATACCATTTTGCTTCCTGGATAAGATCATAAAGGAAATTTGCTACTGCAAATGTAAACATGCACCCATGTAAAGGTACTAGTATTCATTGGTGTTTCTCTTTTCACTCTTGCATCCTTAAATATCATTCTATTTTTATACCTATTCATCTCTTGTCACATTTCAAGGAAGCTCAAGGATCTTTGAACTTTGTTTAGTCCAAAGGACAGTGACAAATGAGACACCAGTCTTTCTTTTCTACTTGAATTCAGACACTCAACCCTATGATGATTTTAAAAAGCATAACCAATAACGAAATAGACATCCTTCCACCCTTTCTTTTGTACTTGAATTGAGACACCAATCTTTCTTTTGTACTTGAATTGAGATACTCACCCCTATTATGATTTTAAAAAGCATAACCAATAACAAAATAGACATTCTTTCACCTTTTCTTGCAACAAAAGTTCACTTCATACCCTATTGAATCCACTCATTTCCATTTCCACCCATCCACATTGTTTCTTCTCAAATCAAATACATTTCAAAATCCATTTATATGCTTCTCTTGCATCACACCAATGTCTTGCATTCCTTTTTTCACTCAATCCAGCTCACTCATTCAAATTTTTTTATCTTGCATTTAATTTTAAGCATATCACTCGAAGATGACAAATTCATATAATTTACATTCCATTCATTCTCACATCCAATTTCACATATCGTTCCTTCCCATATCTAATACTTTCCATACGACATTCATATACCTTACTTGCATCACACCATTCTCTCAATTCCTTGTCTTTGTTGCACTTACATCACTCATTCTTCTTTACCACCCTTACATATCTTTATCTATCTATAGCTCAAATATACCTTTATCCATTAGAACAAAATTCACACCATACCAAAGGAAAAATTGAAAAAAATACAAAGGTTATGCAATTAAACACTGAGGGCTTTGAAAATAACTATGACAACATAGAGTTGTATTCTGGACTTCCTTTGAAAATGTTTTCTTCTATATCCTATTTATATATCCTTAATACATTTGGTCAAAAAACAATAATGTATTATTCTTTTGTTTCAATCATAAATGTTCTTTTTATATCTTTGAAATGCAAATTGTTTCTGACATTCTCTACCTTTGTGCACATAGCCATATATAGATTCTTGTTTACTTACCAACTTACACGTACACATGTACACATAGATGGATGTATTTATGTTTGTCTTCATCCATACATTTATACATTCCTTCGATATATGCATTGCTAATAAATAGTTAATTTTCCCTATTTTCTTTCATTTAATACTTCAAATGCAAATTGACTCTCATTGTTAAAATACAATTGTATTCAAATGTTCTTTTCAAAATGTCTTTTCTAAATCCTGTTTGTTACAGATTCCTAAAAGCACATATGACCATTCCTCCAAGGCTATAATGTATATTCAAATTTCACAAATCTTTACATGTATCCATCCATCCAAATGCATTATTACATATACTTTATACACTTGTTCCACAAACATTAATGTATTGCTCCTTTGTTTCAGTCAATAATGTTTTCCTAGTTCTTGTTTAAGCTGCAAATTGTTTCTAACATTTCTAACTTTATGGACGTAGGCATATATAGATACTTCTTAACATACCAAGTTAAATGGACACATCTACACATCTGTGCATGCATATTTCTTTACATGGGTCCATATTTTAATGCTTTCCTTTCATATATGCATTCGTACTAACTAGTTTATTTCTCTTCTTTTCTTTTATTTAATACTACATATGCAATTTCAGTCTCATCACGCTTTCAGGCTTGCTCAGGTGCCAGGGATGCTTTCCACTCTTCTGTGCATTCTATGCACATTGGAAAATGTGTACATGCATCCATGTATACGTAAATGCTTCAAGCATTGTTACAAACATTATAACATTATTTTACTGTACATTATTATAATAATTTAATGTTTAGATGCAATGGACAACAAACATGTAGATTATTTTATTGTACCTACATTTTATCTTAATAAAATTCTTTATATCTTTTCAAATTATTTTTTGTTTAAAATATATACACAAAAAAATATCTATTTGTATTACATTAACAACATTCAAATCTACTATATAATAAAATCAATACCTTTGTACAGTTTCATCTAAGAATTTATCGTAATATTTTTTCCACTTATCACAATTTCATAAGTTAAACTATTACATTTTATTTTATATATACACAAATTTAATCTTAGGTAGTAAGGTTCTTTATTATATTTTTGCAAATTACTTATCATTTATTATATAAACACAAATTTTTATTCATAGTACATAAACAATATTAAAATCTTATTTCTAATAAAATCAATAGCTTTCTAGTCATTCATCTAACAATTTATTGTAATATAATTACATTGTTCTATACACGAAAATATCTTATCATATTACATAGACAAGATTTAAATCTTATTTATAATAAAATCAATAGCTTTGTATAATACTAATCTTTATACTACATTACAAAAAGCATTCATTAATCTTACAAAATTGATACTCAAATGAGCTATCCCTATCAATCTTCCACCTAACACTATTGTTTCTATTAGCACTTGCATATTCTGATATGATAAACTAAAATAACTCAATTGTATTAATTAACATAGCATGTGCTCTACAACAGTTCACTAAACATAATTTTGTTTACAGATAGAGATACAAGCAAAAGAAGAGAAATATGGTAAACTTTGTTTCACCATGCATATAAAAATGGGACATGTAAAGAATGCATTTTCCTTTTTTGCCCGCACACATGTTTTCTATAAACAGTTACAAATGATATTTGATGCTTTAGAAATATCTCTACATTAGAACTTTGTTCCATTTAAAATGACTAATGAATTTTTCAATCAAAAAGGTTTTCTAAAAAGAAAAAAAATTAAAAAACATTTCCCTAGTCATAAACACTTTATTTCTCCTATTTTCTTTCATTTAATACTGTAAATGTGAACTGAGTCTCCTCCTGCTTTAAGGCTCATTAACATGCCAACTATGCTTCTCACTCTTCTATGCATTATGTGCACGTGTATGCATGTATGCATTAATAATTAAGATCATAAAGAATCTACCTTCTTGGTGCTATCATAATAGTGGTTTACAATTCCTGAGAGGAACGAATTTTAGCTGAAATCACATATTTTTAGAAAATATAATGATTTAAGCCTTAAAAATTTCTATTTTAAAGATTCCAATTGAAGAGGGTTTGATCAAATCACCTTAGATCAAACCCCCTTGGATAGAACCTCGCTAGTTTTAAACCATACCTATAAATGCGTCTCCTTTACACCTATCAAAATGCTGATAAAAAATCACTTTTGATTTAGATTTTGGGGGATCAAATGAATTCATTTAAAATTTATTTCAAATGATTATGGTATTCCTCGGAACAAGCTATCCAATGAATATAATTTTAATATGTTTTGGTTTTGTTATGTATTTGTTTTTTAAGTTTTATTAAACATAGGTTTTTCATCGAAAATGAATTTCTTTATTCTTCACATGTGGAAAAATAGAAGATTATCAAAAAAAAATTTGAAAAAATGAGTGCACCAGATATTGAAGTCCTTAATCCAACAAAAAAAAAAAGTGCAATTAAATTTTGACATATACAAAAAAGGATTCACAAGCGTTATCTTGGTCGCCCTTGTGTCTGAATTAACTAATTTGTTTGACTTTTAGAAGTTGATTAAGGAAAAATATTTAATTAAAACTATCTAACCAGAATTGGAAGCACTAGATATCAGGATTCACAAATCTAAATTTGGAGATTAAATTTTTATCCTTCATGGAAAAGTTATGTGTTATCTGATGTGCGTCCTTTTTGAAAATGTTGTTTCACAGAAAAAATCAATTTTAAGTGGAGATGGAAAAAGAAGTGCGATTTGATTCCAAAAATTTTGAAAAAAATATTTTTAGAATCTACAGACAAAATTTGATGAGACTCTAGTTTTCACCATCTTCAAATTCCCCACAGTTTAGCTACTATAGGTGCCTAAATGTGAAGATTCAGTTAAAAATAATAATTTTAGTGTCAGTTTGACTTAAAAATTGTAAACCACTAGTAATAGGATCACCCTTCACAAATGTATACATACACACACAAAAACAAAGTTCTCATTGCTAAAAAAAAATCCACGTATACATGGTACCCATAAAAAAAAAATTCCCTTGCATCCATCCACACGTGCTCTTTGTTCACATGTCCCTATGGACCACGTTCCCCATGAACCCTAAAAAATTCCATGCATTTGTGCACTTCTAAAAATAACTTCAGACTTTTCTAGCTACTTTCAATACATTTATATTCCTATTTGCTATCTAAAAACTTTTCCTAGCTCAAAGCTACATGACTTTTACCTCTCGGCAGGAACTCGACGCTTGCGTCCTTATTCTTGTTGGAATTCCCTTGCATGACTAAACATGATATCTTAATTTACACATGAATAAGGTAGTTTAAAATTAATGTCTTTTTATATGTGAGACCCAAGTATTGTCATTTATAAAAGGCCGATTATATACTCTCTCTAATTCATGTATTCCCATTATTAATGGTGAGTGTTTTTTTTTTCATTTAT
>VDFB02105785.1:407409101-407537868 GCA_007258455.2 Sequoia sempervirens
TGAGGTCTGTTAGGAAGGATGCATCCTGTTGAGACCAAAGATGATGGATACGAAACTAAAAGATCGTTATGACGCAGGATGTTCAAAATTGATTGGATTTGTTGATACAAATGGATCTCATTTGTGAAGAACTGGCTAGATAAGGGCATAGCTTGACGACACGACACAAGAGAGACAAGACATGAGACTGACACATCCTAAGGACCTAGGGGCTCGGGGGCCGATCAAAGATTAGCCTTGCCTACGTGAAAGCGCAGAGCCCTCGTAGTTCAGAGAAAGGTGGATGACTGACTATGATGGAGACATTGATGGATGGTAAAGATAGGATGGAAAAAAGGAAAAAGACCGATGATAGATGATAGAAGAGCAAAGTGAAGATCGATGATGGAACCCCGGGGGTGGATCAAATGATCGACCTTGCCTACGTGAAATTGCAGGGGCAACGTAGTTCGACAAGACCAAAGAAAAACAATGGATAAAGGATGATAAGATAATAGGACAAGTGGATAAAAAGGTGGGACCGATACGACAAGATAGGATAGACCTAGTGGATTGGATAGGATGATGACAGTCACATAAAGCTCAAGGCTGGGATAGTTATCCAAATCATTAAAATGACTTGAAAGGATGAGATGAGTGATGAAAAGTGATAGGGACTGGAAAGATGTGCAAGAGAAGTAGGAGTGATGACGAGTAGATAAATGACATTGGGTTGCATGGGGGGAGGTCTATAGCTAGATACCAATGACAAGGGATTGTGAGATGGGATGAGGACAAAGAGGAAAGAATGGATAGAGATATACAGATGGGGATGGGAGGGATTGTTTGGATGGATAGGAATATAAGGATTGGGAGATTAAAGGAATGCTAGGATAGATGGAGAGATGGAAGGGATGCTAGGATAGATGGGGAGATGGAAGGGATGCTATGATAGATGGATAGGGACAAAATGATTGGGAGATGAAAGGGATGCTAGGATAGAGGGATACGAAGACAAGGATGGGCAAATGGAAGGGATGCTGTGATAGATGGATAGGAAGATGAAGGGATGTTATGATAGATGATTTCTCCAAGGACTATGTCACAAAGGAAGCAGATGCCCCCACTCTAGATATGTCAGTATGGGTGAGGGAGGTGTGGGTATGAGGGATGGAAGAAGGGGTGGATGGGAAGATAAAGGGAGATAACCAGGGATGGAGAATAGGGATGGGTGGACAAGGAATATGGATATATAGTGGATGGCACACAAAAGCCCGTGCATGGCAGGAAATGGTCAAGATCGCCAGCGAAGGGATGGAAGCGAGTCGAGATAAATGGGATATGATGGTATGGATGCGGAAGATAGGTGGATGGGGATTTATGAAGACGATGGATCGTGAAGATGCATAAAGGAAGCATAGCAGGAAGCATAGTGGGAATGCATATTAGGAAGTTGCCCCCAAGTGTAGATGGGGATTTATGCATGACGCCTATTTGCCAGGTTTTCATCATGGTACTTATCCAAGGCGCTTGTTTGCCAAGTTGTCACCATTGTATGGATTATTTCTCTTTACTTTTTTTTTGACTTTTTTGACTTTTTTGACTTTTTTGGATTTTTTTGACTTTTTTGACTTTTTTGGATGTTATGCAGAAGGAGATGGGTAAGGACATGTGATAAGGATCAAGGTGTTAAGAGCCCATGTTTGGAGTGACTTTTGGATGTTGGTACAACCTTATGAATAAATAGATTATGCAAGAGGATGAATTAGGGGGATTTGAGAGGGGAGATACATGGGATAATGGATGGGATGTTGCAAAGGGTATGGATGGAATGATGGGGTGGATATGTGATGGGGAGATGCGTTCAGGACCAACATTAGCACATGTGGTGGTGGATGTGAAAAGATAAGAGGAGAATGTGGGGATAATGAAGGAGATGGAATGGTGAATTTCGGGACATAGGGACCCAAAACAGACGTAGGAGATGAAAGGGGTGTATGATGAGCTTTTGGATTAGCGACTTTGAATGTTCTTATAGTTTTTTCATGTAATGGTATTGCATCTTTTTTCTTTGGGATCCACATGGTTTTAATCTTTGCTTTCATGGGCCTTTGTGGCCTATGGATTTGATGTAGATTTTTCTTTTCTTCACCATGTCTTTTGGAGGGGACATGGGGAGCCTTAGATTCATGTGGATGTTTGGATTTATGCATTTTTTCTTTAACAGCCAAAGTGTTTTTAGTAGCAATGGGATGGGTGTGAGGAGATGGATGATGTGGAGTGATGGAGGTAGGATTATGAGGATTACATGTAGATGGAGGATGTTGAGGTATGTGCCTTTGTTGATCCTGATTATGGGGTATGTGAGAGGGATGTTTATGATGGATGAGATGGATAGGTGATGAATGGATAGAAGGATGGATAGGACGAGATGGGGGAGGTGATTTTGGGATATAGGGGCCCAAAATAGACGTAGGACCTGGAGGAAACAAGGGCTTGGTAGATGGTAGATGGATGGATGTAAGGACCCAAAATGGATGGAGCAGATGAAGGAGGAAGATGGACAGTTGTTTTGAGGTGATATGATAGAGGAGGAGGGATGGCCACATATGATCTGATGGGGCAATGGGAAGAGCCGATATTTCTTTTGGAAAAGGCTCGTTGAGGACATCTAGAGGTTGTACCAACATTTTTGGATTGCGAGTCGTGAGTAGTACATCCAAGACCTTGCAGATACAAGTGTTCTTTAGCTTGGATGGGCTCTATAATACCTTGCTCATGAAGGCCTAAACCTTTTCCTTGATAATTCATTTTCTTGAGTATTCGATCTAAGACAGGATTTTTGTTATTCTGGAAGAATGATGCAAGTTCATTATTAGGTGGAAGAGGAGGGTTGGTGTATATGTTTTGTTTTTCTTCTGCGAGGAGACCACCATGGAGGAATGTGAGAGGACCAAGGGGATATGCGAGCGGTGTGGGGATAGCATTTTTAGGCAAAGATGGGGGATCATGAGAAGGAGATGATGGGATAGCAACATTAGGAGAGGGAGTAAGGGCCATGATAGGATCTGGATTTGTGGTAGTAGGCTCATGCGATGGAGAGGGAGATGGAGCAGTGGAAGCCTGAATGACAAGGGGGTCATGGGATGGAATGGATGGGGGACTGTGATCTTGAGGTGGACTAGATGGGATGGTGGGATCTTGATCTAGAGAAGGGGATATGCTGGCATGCTTTGGATTAGACTCTTGGCATGACTCATCTTGTGTGGGAGGCATGGTAACGGAGTCTTGTTGGGACTCTTCAAGTGGGGAAGATGGAGGGATGGAAGATTCGTGAGGTTCATTGGAATGGGTTTTGGTGCTACTAGGAGTGGGAGGAGGGATTGGATTTGGGTGGATCTAGGAGTAGAGGGAGTGGATTGGATTTGGGTGTCTTTGATAGATTGGTTGGATCTAGGAGTAGAGGGAGTGGATTGGATTTGGGTAGATCTAGGAGTAGAGGGAGTGGATTGGGCTTGGGTGTCTTCGATGGATTCGGTGGCTCTCATGGTAGGAGATGTGGGTTCAATGGTTTCAATGGTTTGATCAGTGCTAGGGGTGGCAACAACAATGATAGGTGTGGTGTGGAGAAGGGTCTCATCACTAGTGACCGTGGATGATGGATTGGGATGGCATGGTTCCATGACTTCAAGATGTGGAGTTGGGGATGGCTTCTTTGTAATGAGTCCTTGGATAACTTCTGAAATGAAAGACTTGCATATGGTTGGCTTGGCTGGGGTGGTAGAAATGGATGAGGGATTATGGATTTGTGGACTAGGGTTAGATGGAGGAATGGGATCGAATGTAGGACTATGAGTAAATGGAGGATTGGGATTGAATGGAGGACTAGGAATAGATGGATGAATGGGATTGGATGGAGGACTAGGATGGGATGGATGAGTGGGATTGGATGGAGGACTAGGATTGGATGGAGGGTTAAGGTAAGGATATTGGAGTGGTGAATTAAGATAGGGGGACATGGATTGTGGATTAGGACAAGAGGATGTAGGTGGTGTAGTGGGACAAGAGGATGTGGGGGATGGATTATAATAAAGGTATTGGGATGATGGATTATGATGAGGAGACATGGATGTAGGATTAAGGTAAAAGAGTGTGGATGTAGGATTAGTATGGGAAGATTGGAAAAGAGGATTAGGATAGGGGGACATAGATGGGGAATTGTAATAGGAGTATTGGGATGGAAGATGAGGATAAGAGGATGTAGATGTTGTGTAAGGGGATGATGTAGATGAAGGAGGTGAAAAATATGGGGATGAAGAAGATATTGGATGTCCATTGTCAAAGGTGGCATAAGGAGCGTGATTAGGCATGGATGAAGACATAACGGGATAACTGGAAGGGGTGATTGGATTGTGGAAAGTGGGTGGAGAAAGCTTACTAGTGATGATAGCATCAAGGGGATTTATGTCATATTCTTCTTGATCGACAAGACTTTCGTTATCGTCGTCCACGTAATTAAGGTTTCCCTTGACTACTATTGATGGAGCATGAGGATTCATGATTATGAAAGGATAAATAGAATGGATAAAAGATTTTGGATGGGAACAGATTAAAGCTCAAATCAGGATTTTGGTCAAGCTCATATCAGGATTGGACAAAAGCTCAGATCAGGATGATTGGATGGGATTGCTTTTGATTTTGATAGGATTCGGTAGACAGATGATTGGATCGGGTAGATGATTTGATGAATTTGATTAAAGTACTAGATCAGTTTGATTGGATGGGATCAAATGATTAGATGATGTTGATTGGATAATTATGATTGGATGAACTTGATCGGATTGGTGTGCTTGGATTGATTAGATGATCAGAGGAATGTATTGGTATGATTAGATAGAAAGAAACAAAAGGTACCACTAGATAGAGCTTGAAAAATTAAGCAACTTTGGTTTTTGAATGAAGTTGATTCGATGTACGGTTTGTAAATGATGGGCTCGGGAAGTTAAAAGGGTGTAGCCAACATTCTGCAGTAAAATCAGGGGCGTAGGCAGCTTTCTGCAGTAAATCAGGGGCGTTTCCAGCAAAATTAGGGGCATTTCCAGCAAAATTAGGGGTGTTCCAGCAAAATTAGGGGCGTTTACAGCAAAATCAGGGGCATTTCCAGCAAAATTAGGGCGTTTACAGCAAAATCAGGGGCATTTCCAACAAAATTAGGGGCATAGATAGCTTTCTGCAGTAAATCAGGGGCGCTACCGCATTTCTGTGCAGGGCGCCACTGCGTTTTTGCGTAGGGCGCTACTGCATTTCTGCGCAAGGCGCCACCGCATTTCTGCGTGGGGCGCTACCGCGTTTCTGCGCAGGGCGCCACCACGTTTCTGCGGGGACAAAGCTTGATTTTTGATGGCAAAGGCTATGGCAAGGACACGAAATGATAAAATAAGTCCAAAGTATCAAAAATTTGATAGATTTTTCACGAGATAACACCTCAAGCAAGCACAATCCTATGATTAATATTACAGGTATGGCAAGGCAAAGTCTTAATCTAGGATGCACAAGGCTTCTAGGGAGTCCTCGATATACTCTCGGTATGTGAGGCACAACCGTGAACACCAGTCCGTCACAAGCATGAGTCGGGAACCCCAGCGAGATACTGAAAGGCTCGGACCAACTCTTCACGCCTATCTAGGTATCACCCTAGCTTCGATGCTCGCCACTACGACGTTAACCGGATTAGTACAACTTTCGCTCTCCTTATATACCCCCGCCGGGTACACGTATTGGAATTGTCCCTTTGGGGTGATGTGAAATCCTCGCGTGTCCCACCTTAAAAAGAAGATTAATTAACCGCTTTCCAACTACTCCCGTGCTCACATGAAGTGCAAGGGGAAAGTGAAAACAAATCAATGCCCCCTTGGGTAACACAAAAGTAAACAACCACAGCAAACAATGAGATTTAATCCCCCTAATTAGACTATGTTTGAGAGCAGCAAAGATAATTTTTGAAAGTCTGATTATATAGATGCCCCTGCAAACAAATGTTAGTTATCCTCTTTCTTTTTCGCTTTTTGTCAAATTTTTGCCACAATATGCTGCAAAAACGTTAGTGAAAAATAGCAATATTCTTGCCAGAACAACGTTAGAGAGTTATCACGTGAATATAGCAAAAAACTAGAGCAAAAACGAAGCCAAAACGCCCATTTTACCCTCCAAACTGTGTTGTTAAGGGCGCTGCCGCAGTTTTGTGAAGGGCGCTGCCGCAGTTCTGTGAAGGGCGCTGTCGCAGTTCTGTGAGGGCGCTGCCGCACTTCTGTGGAGGCGCTACCGCACTTCTGTGGGGGCGCTGCCGCAGTTCTGTGAAGGGCGCTACCGCACTTCTGTGGGGGTGCTACCGCACTTTTGTGGGTTTTTCCTACAAAAATCTTAACTCAAAGAAACATTAAATGCAAGACCTGTGTGTGGGTCCCACCGGGTGTGCCAGAAATGTATACCTTAGAATTTTTACTGCTCTAAATGTGTAAATCTAACTAAGAAATGCAAGAATAACAAAATACCAAGGACACTTCAAGATTAGCCAAAAGAGTAGTTCAATGAAAAGGAATGTAAATAAGATAAAACACAAACACTTTTACCTCCCTTGTTGTTGATATCTCTTTGATTGACCCTTACTTGGATTGGTTGTGTGCTCCTTAGATGATTGATTGAGTGACTAAAATGCAAGCTTCAATATGCAAAATGATGAACAAAGATGGTTGAATGATTGAAAAAGGCTTGAGGATTCAAATGGACAGCATGTAGTTATGAGAGTGCAAAGTGTTCAGAAGGCAAATTAGCAGCATAAGGTTGCTCAAAATGAAGAAGTGTTCTAAAAATGCCCTTGAGGAGGGGGTATTTATAGAAGAATTTGAATTCTCTAGAGAATTCAACGGTCAAGATTGCTCCAACAAAGCCAAGATGAAGGGCTATGGTGGGTTGAGAACCCACAAGCCCTCACATCTTGACATGTGGAGGGTGAAGTGGACAAGAGGATGTGAGATGGAAATGAGGTGTCAAGAAGGTACATGAGGTGGAAAAAGGACATGCACCTTGGGGAGGAGGAGATTTCCACAAAAAGGGATTTCTTGTCCCCAAGTGGGAGTGAAAGGGACATTTGAGGAATTTTAGAATTCCTTAAAAATCTACATGAGAAAAGGAAAGGTGGTTGAGAATAAGTGTGAATTAAAATTCACATTCCTAGGAGGATCTAAAAGGAGGGCTCCAAAAAGGTGGGACTTGGTCACATGTGGAGATTGTGACAAGTCCAAGGTTCACATGTGACAAGTCCTTAGAAGCCTTGAAAGAATGGAATGTGAATTAAAAATTCACATATAAAAGGAGGGGAATCTAGAAGAATAAAAAGGAATTAAAAATTCCTTGGAGAATGATTAGGCTTAATTAATTAGAATTAAAAAGATAAATGAGGATTAAAAGCCAACTTGCAAAAGTTGAGGATGTGACACATCCTAATCAAGGATTAAGCATGTGCACATCCCTAATGAAGGGATTAGGAGACGGATTAGGATTAGATGAAAATGACATGTGAGGAATTAAATAAATGTAATATTTATTTAATTTATTTGATGAAAAGAGGATTAAAAGAGGGTAAGGTATTTAATTATTAATTAAATACCTTAGAGATTTGGCATAATTAAAGATATTAATAAAATAATAGTAATATTATTTAATTAACTCGGATAAAAGGGTGTTTAGACGAAAAGTGATAAATTTGGATAAATTAAGTGTCCAAATTTGGATGTCTACACTAACATGAGACAAAGCTATAAGGAAAAAGAAAGATTTCAAGAAGTAGCTTGATCAATCACCTAAAAATGCACAATATTTTGCAAGAACCAGAAGGAAAATTGAACCATCAATGGTAACCAAGGTAAATTTTATATAATATGCTCCAAAATGAGTTACAAAAGTTTGCTAATCTAAGAAAGGACTGTAAAAATCAGAAATTTTTGAAAATCTTTAGAAGAACCCCCCCACCAAGAGGAAAAAATGCCCTATATACAAAAAGATGCTAGCCCCTAGGGCTTACAAAAATATCAGCCTTTTGAAAGATCTGCCCTTAGATCTTTTGCAAATGAAGTTAATGTTGCATTCAAGTGTATCCCTGTTGTCCATGTCAGTGTGAAAGATCTCCCTCAAGAGAAGCCCTCAAACTTTTGCAACAAAACACATTTACTTCAAGCCTCCCTATCCATCATCAAACTTCCATTAGAGCTACCCTCAATGCCCTAGCATATTAGCATAAATGTCACTTGACCCTTGCCAATTGACATCCCAGTTGTCCCTACGTTCTCCGCCCTTTTTTGTTGATGGCACCTCCTAGATATCAAACTGATTCATCACTTTATTCTCAAAGCAGATCAACATTTCTTATGCTCTATTGATCTCATTCACGGGGGAGACTCAAAGAGTCAAATGGCTCATGGTGTGTCCTTAGCTCCCTTTGATTGGTCAAACTCATGCTACGTAGATTCCTCGATGGTCAAAGGTCATTTCATTAGAATCACATGTCAGTGAGACACTAATCGTGTCTCCCTGATGCGGTTAGACCTCATAGCAGCTATCGGTAAGACACACGATGATTGGAAAGACCTCATAGCGAGCGACTGGAGTTATATCAATATCAAAAAATATGCCATCCAGACTATCACTATCAGCCAGAGGTCTCACTAAAGCCTATAACAGATCCATTGTTGTCAACAAGACAGCACCAGGTTGGTGGGACTTCATAGTGAACTCCCCCCATTCTTCTCGAGCTCACTTTATTTTGGAAAGACCCTATCTAGTTGACAAGACATTTCACTGAAAGCACCCTCCATCGGCGAGACCACCTGGCCCAGCAAGACATTTCACTGAACTCACAGCGTTTCAGTGAGAGCCTATTTCAGTCAGGGAGACCTTGTTCGGTCGGTGAGATCTTTCACCGAGCTCTTTTCCTTCGGCTAGACACCATCAGGTCAGGGAGACTTCCCCTCGAACTCATTTCATTTTGCTGAGACCTCTAGCAATCAGCATGACATCATTCTGATGGCCAGACGCTACGTTGATGTCATCAATATTGGCGGGACCCTTCATGGTGAACAAGGGCTCCTTTCCCCAATAAAAATCTCTTTTCGAAAAGACCCTCCACTGATTGGCAAGACTTCTCACCGAAGTCATCTTATCTCAGCGAGAGCTCACATGGGTCAGCAAGAGCTTATGCTGAACCCTTTATCCTTCAGCGAGCTTGAAACATTTCGAGGAGACCACCATCATTCATAGAGACATCATACAAAGGGCTTTTTGTTTCGGTGAGACTACGATCTGCTGGTGAGACCTTACACCGATGATGCCTCCCTTCGCCGAGACCTCATCCTTTTGGGAATACATCTCAACAAGGCCCCCCCATTCCGGTGAGAGCTTAGCCCGTCGGTGAGACACTACAATAAGAACATCAACTTTTGCCAAGACCACGCACTGTCGGTAGGACATCTTGGCAAGCCCAAAACCTTTTGGCGAGTGCTCCATTCTTTCAGAGAGATGCATGAAGACTCATGGCAACCCAAATGTCTTGGGGACTACTGTATTCAAATAGATAAAACACACTGCTAGTCAGCAAGACAACAAGAGGGTCTTGCCAACTTTCTACTCTGATGAGCTTTATGCCAAAACTGACTGAGGCAAGACTTTCCAATAGACTTCCATGTGAGGTAGCACCATATAAGGACCTTCCTAATGAAATCTGAGCACCTGCACACTGGGCTCAACCCTTATGGGAGCCACATTTAATCCATGTTCGAATTTGAAACATAATATCCCCTGATTGAGCCCGTAGGTGGAAATTGGGTAACATTTATGGTGACCTTACCTGGATGTTTTCCTATTAAACATGGAAACTAGTGGCCAAAACTTGTCCATTGGGCATGGAGTCATTAGGTAAACTTAAAAAAAATTAAAACATCATCTTTGTACATAGCTCAAACATGTCTATAACTTATAGATCATAACAGGTTGTCCCAAACCCAAGGAATAGGAGAAACTAAAATGAAAATATTTACTGTGCTAAAACAACACTTAGGAAATGGAAAACAATTAAACTAAAGTGCAGAAGCACTTATTGGAAACATAAACCTAACCTAATATGTACAATGGAGGAAACTATTAGACTTCAAAACAAGGCTTGAGGTGTATCCCATTGACTGGGATAGGAAGCACTTCACCTTCAGTTGTGGCCAGTTGGTATGCATTGTGTTCTTTGTAGTCTTTAACAATAAATGGAACCATCCACAATTTGTCAAACTTGGTGTGATGGCCTGGCTTGCTTTTTAGAACGTCCCATTTGAGAACAATATCACCTTCTTTAAAAAATTTGGCTGTAGCTTTCTTGTCAAATGTTCTCATTGTTTGGAGTTGATGATACTCCAAAGTTTTCATTGCCTTATCTCTTGATTCTTCAAGCTCCATGAGCTCTGCATATCTCATGGACATTGGGTCCTATTCTTCATACATCTCCAACTAGTGAACATTGTCCAGAGCTAGAAGCTCTACGGATAGAGGTAATCTAGCCTCTTTACCATAAACAAGTACATAAGATGAATTACCAATTGATCTCTTGGGGGTTATTTTATCTTCCCAAAGTGTAGATTTCAATGTGGTATGCCAAACTCTTTGGTTCTCTTTTGTATTCCTCTTAATGATTCTAATCAAGTTTTTATTTTTACTTTTAGCTAACCCATTACCCTGCATGGGTAATAATTGGAAGAAGTATTCAAATGAATTATGTGTTTAATAGCCCAATCTGTGACTCTCAATCCAACAAATGCAAGAGCATTATCTGAAATGATGGAGTCAGGAAGTCCAAACCTAGTGATTATGTCTTCATAAAAGCTCAAAACTAAAGATTCATTTGCTTCTTTCAAAGCTACTGCCTCTGTCCACCATGTGAAATAGTCTGTAGTAGTTAGCACCCACTTGTGACTAGCACTGGATGGTGGATTAATTGGCCCAATAAAGTCAATGCCCCATCTCATGAAGGGTTGTTCCACCTAAATTGGATATAGAGGCATAGCACGTAACTTCAATTTTCCTGCAAAAAAAGCACATTTGATACATTTTCTTGACCATGCATATGCATCTTTAAACAAGCTGGGCTAGTAGTAACCAGCTCTCATAATTTTCCAAGCAGTTGTCCTTGGAGCAAAGTGACCTCCCGAAACTCCATCATGAAACTCATGCAGTACCTTTTTTGTTTGATCAGCATCAATACACCTTAACAAGACACCATTTGAAGATCTTTCCTGAAAAGAATATTATCAATGAGGACATAAGGAATTGATTGCAATATAAATTATCTTCATTGTGCTCTGTCTAGACCTAGTGGACATTCACCAGTATGAAGAAAGTGGGTTATTTCTTGAACCCAACTGGCAATTGATGCAGGTATAGCATTTTGAACATTTTGAGGCCCATTTGTATTAGCCAAAACAACACCAATTTCTGATTTTTGTACCTCTTCAGGGTTTGAGGCAAGTTGCTCATAGAGCCCTCTACCTCTGACAAGTCTTGTGATGTTGATGTTAACATCAAATTCTATTACTCTTGTGATCCACCCTACTCTTTTCTCACTCAGATCTTTGTTCAACAGGAATTCCTTCACACTTGAGTGTGCAACCAGAATATGAATTTTGTTGTTTGAAATTAGAGGCTTAAACTTCTTTAGGCTTCTGATCATAGTGAGAACATGTTTTTCAACAAATGTATATTTCTCTTCATAATCAGCAAGCCCTTGGCTAAAGAAAGCTATTGGTTGCTCTAAATTATCACTATTTTTCTATACCAGCATAGCAGAGATTGAACCAATGCTGCCAAAAGAATACAAGAAGTCCTTGGAGAAATCTAGATTTACCAGTGTTGGAGCTGATGCTAAAGCTTCCTTGATTTCTTCAAAACTACACTTTTCTTCTCTAGTCCAATTGAAAACTACATTATTTTTTAGCATGGCAGTCAAAGGCTGTAATAAATTTGCAACATCAGGAATGAATCTTCTTAAAAATTTGATTCTCCCTAAAAAGCTTTGCAATCCTTTCTTGTGATTGGGTAATGGCAGTTCAAGTATAGCTTCAACTCTCTTAGGGTCAATGGTAACTCCATCTTTTGACACTATGTGACCTAGCAACTTACCTTCATGAACTGCAAAAATATTCTTTGTTAGATTGAGAGATATTCCATATTCTCTACATTTTTCAAAAACTTGCTTGAGATGTGACAAGTGTTCATCGGCATTCTTTGAGTATACAGTTATGTCATCTAAGTAAACTAGCAGAAATTTTTGAATTAAACTCTAAAATGCCACATCCATGGCACATTGAAAGGTGGCACCAGCGTTGGATAAACCAAAAGGCATTCTTTTGTAGGCCATAGTGCCCCATTTTGCTGTAAATGTTGTTTTATACTAGTCCTCCTCTTTGACCATAATCTAGTTATAACCAAAATATCCATCCAGAAGAGAAAATCTCTCTAAACTAGCAACAGCTTGGAGAATTTGTTCCATAGATGGAAAGGGATAATGATCTTTCAAAAATGCTCTATTAAGGTCTCTAAAATCTGGGTGATCCCATAATAGTGGTTTACAATTTTTGGCCAAACTGGACACTAAAATTATTATTTTTAACTGAATCTTCACATTCGGGCACCTATAGCGGCTAAACTGTGAGGAATTTGAAGATGGTGCAAACTAGAGTCTCATCAAATTTTGTCTGTAGATTCTAAAAATAGTTTTTCAAAATTTTTGGAATCAAATTGCACTTCTTTTTCCATCTCTCACAAAAATTGATTTTTCTCAGAAAACAACATTTTTAAAAAGTGATGCACATGTATAACGCATAAATTTTTTTCCATGAAGGTTAAAATTCTAATTCTTTCAAATTTAGATTTGTAACTCTGATATCTAGTGCTTCCACTTGGTTAGATAGTTTTTTATTGAATATTTTTTCCTTAATCAAGTTTCAAAGTCAAACAAATTACAATTCAGACACAACGCGACCGTATAACGCGTAACTTTTTTTGTATGTGTCAAAATTTTTTATTTATTTTTTGTTGGATCAAGGACTTCAATATCTAGTGCACTCATATTTTGTAATTTTTTTTTTTGATAATCTTCTATTTTTCCACATGTGAAGAACAAAGAAATTCATTTTCGATTAAAAACCCATGTTTAATAAAACTTAAAAAAAAATACATAACAAAACCAAAACATATTAAAATTATATTCATTGGATAGCTTGTTTTGAGGAATACCATAATCATTTCAAATAAATTTTAAATGAATTCATTTGATCCCCCAAAAGCTAAATTAAAAGTGATTTTTTATCAGCATTTTGATAGGTGTTAAGGAGATGCATTTATAGGTATGGTTTAAAACTAGCGAGGTTCTATCCAAGAGGGTTTGATCTAAGGTGATTTGATCAAAGCCTCTTCAATTGGAATCCTTAAAATGGAACTTTTTAAGGCTTAAATCATTATATTTTCTAAAGATATGTGATTTCAGCTAAAATCCATTCCTCTCAGGAATTGTAAACCACTATTATGACAACACCCATCTACACATAATCTTATCTCAACATTCTTTTTTCTAACCGGAACAAGGTTAGAAACCCATGATATGTGCTTTATTGGAAACACAATACCCCCCTCTACCAATTTGGTCAGCTCTTTGATCATCAAAGGTTCAAGCTTGGGGTTCAATGGTCTCTATTTTTTTCTAACAGGCTTGACACCAGGTTCTAACTCAATTGTATGTTGTGCAATATGAGGATCAAACCCTTTTAAATCAAAATATTTCCAAGAAAAAAAATCATGATACTCTTGACATAAAACAATGAAATCTCTCTTATCTTTAACTGAACAAATTTTGCCTAGTTTGAGAAGCTTACCTTTAAAAATTTTAACTTCCTCATAATGATATTCTTTCACTTGAATGTTGACTTTGTTATTCTTAAGCTGATCATCAGAATTGAATATGGATTCCAAGGTAACCATCCCTTTAGGAAGTTTATTTATCTTTAGCTATATCACTTGATTATCATACTGCTGTTTGATCTTTTCTTGATTTACCACAAAAATTGATCTTCTTGGAGTAGAAAGGTTAAAATTTGTTCATTGCTTTCAAATACCTGCCAGTGAATGTTGTTATCAGGAATTGACAGCCTGATAACCACCTTGACATACTGATGTATTTTGTCCTTTTTAATATCACCTAGGATGTCAAACTATGCTCCAATTGCTACAAGTCTGTCAATATGCTTATTCTAATTTCGTGGAATAGAAATTAGATTGAAGGCATTAAATTCTTCAATTATGTTCCATACTCTATTTCTGTAAGACTTCAAAGCATCATTTTGGAGAAATTCAACCCCCTCACCTGATTAACTATCAGTTCACTGTCTCCATAGACTTTCAAATAGTTAATTCCTCTTTTCCTTTCCCATTTGAGGCCTTGAATGAGTCCTTCATACTCACCACTATTGTTAGAACACGCAAAAGAAAAATGAAAAGTTGAAAAGCACTTATCACCTCATGGAGAAATCCACATTGCACCTCCACCTACTCCATTCTTGCTTCTAGAACCATCAAAGAACATTTCCCAAAGTCCACTTTGTTGTTGCAACAACTACTCTGAATCCTTTTCAAGGTTTGGAATCTTTGCATCAGTTTCAAGCATCACATAATTACCCATACCAGTATCTTGAATAAGGTCTTCAGGACTATCCAACACATTTTCAACTGCCCATTCATGTAGCAACACATCAGAAACAACTTTTGCTTGAAGTTCTTGAGCGACAGCTAGTTCACTGTTAGAAAAAATGACACAATTTGTGTTTGCAGCAATATGAACAGTATTGATGGGACATGGATTATATGGCTCAATGTGATCTTTAGCCAACTTTTTAGATTTAATGGTAACTTTGGTTCCATATCTAGTTCTAAATAGCATATGTAACCAATCAATTGAAACGTAACCACCTATCTTAGCTGTAAAGTCTCTTGAGAGGCACAAAGAAAAGAAAGGTGGGAGATCTATGAGACATATGTCCTGCAAAAGTGAAAAATTTGGACAAGTGTGAAGGGTGAGACTCAAATCCTTAATAACACCCAATGTATTATTAGAAGTACCATCTAACTGAATCACTCCTTTCTCTAAAGGCTGATATTTTAGTCCAAGCTTGTCAGCAATCTGCTTTGGCATTACTAAGCTACTAGCTCCACTATCTACCATATAGTTATGAACTAACTTATCACCTATGATTACTGACACGTAAAATGGAGGTGGTTTGACTTCTTTTCCTACCTCTTTGTTGGGTTGTTTATCATTTTCTTGAGGATTATTTGTCAATACAATTCTAGCTTGACCTATTGGAGACTTAGATTGATCAGACACTTTGAAATTTGACAAAGCCGACTGTAACATATCTTTTTGACCTGGGATAGCCAATGAATCCCACATATACATCATTACATTCATCTTTTTCATACTATCAAGAATATTATAAGGTATAGTTGGGTTCACTTTATGATGTATGTTTATGCCAATGTGATCAGCTTGCAAGTATGGCTACTCCTTAACTGGGAGTTGTTGATTTATTTGTAGGATGTGAGCCACTTGAGAGGTAGATGGTTCAACAACTATTGCCCTTCCTTTTTCAATTGCTTGATCAAGCTCAAGAACTCTTTTCTTCACCCTTGTGTTGGCTGCAACTGGAGAATTATCTACATTCAATGCAATGAATTCTTCACCTTGCTAGTTAAGTCTAGGGTAGTATCATTGGTAAGCTAATCTTGGTGTTATGGAGGTGCATCATTAAGTGCATTTTGTTCTGAACTTGAGGCATTCTATACCATCAATGCCTGATTAATAAGTCTATTTGAGCAAGTGGTTTGATTATGAGGCTGTTTACAAGGATAGCACCACTCATAATTTGCTGCTAAGTTGTTTTGAATAGGGACAAGATCCTTGACTACACTAACAGGTGCTAGAGCATAAGCCTGAAAAGGTCTAGCATTTACCCCCTATCTTGGTCCCTAATAGTTGCCTTGATAAGCTTGTCTATTATCTTCATATTGTTGTTGTTGACCTGAATTCTACTATTGATAAGGCCTGTTATATGATTGTTGCTTTTCCAAGCTTACAAGTTTATTACCAAAAGTTTGTAATAAACTTTTGATCTCTTGTAACTCATTTGAAGATCTTGAAATAATAGCTTCTTGTGTTGAAGCAGCTGATACTACTAGAACAGGTGGCAAAGGTGTAAAATGTGGTATCTGCAAAAGGATATTTGAATGAATATCTATAAATATAGGCATTGGTGGCCTAGGAGCAAGTTTACTAGATTGTATTAGGCTGTTTTCAGCTCTGATTGCTATTTCAAAAGCATCCAAAAAAGACACTCCTCCCATTGACTGTATTAAGACTGAAATATCGCTATTTATAGCTCTAAGATAATACAGGAAAGCATATTTAGGTGAAGGCCTCACTGTTGCAGGGATTCTATCCCAGGTTCTTTGAAATCTAAAATTAAAATCATTCATTTTCTCTTGTGGAGCCCTCTTAATTGTAGTTAATTGTTCTAATAAAGACAAATTATCAGACCTGCCCTGAAATTGTTTATGCAACTTGTCTCCAAATTTGTCCCAAGTTGCGATTGAGCTGACTGTTAATCCCCTGTACCATTGCATAGCTCTTCCTTTCAGTGAAGCCACTAATAATCTCACAACAACAACTTCTTGAGTTATGTGGTGGACTCTACATAACGAAGCCACATCTCACATATGTTCAATCGGGGTAGTCTGATCTTCCCTAGTGTAAGTTGGCAGACTTTTCAAGGCTACCATTGGAATGTCATTGTGCTGTGCCAAATTCAAGGGACTCCCTCCATTGAAAGCAACAAATGGTTGATTCCTTGGAGCAGCCATTGGAGGTGGCTAAGATGGATTTACTTGCACTCTAGGTGAAATAGAGAATGGGATAGCAATACGAGATCTCAAAGATGGAGGAGTAGATTTGGCTCTTCTAGAATAAAAAAATGTTGTCCCTGGCCTTTCTGTTGCTCTTCCTTGTCTTCTTGGTGGTTATAGCTGCAAATATTTGAAAAGGAACGAGCTGCTTCTTGTCTGAACTCTTCTCATAAACTATAATAGCATTGGTTCTGAAGTTCTTTCTCTTTATGGAGTCACCAAGTATGCAAAAATGACTTCAGTGAAGTCCGAAACTCACTGGTTGCATACCAAACCAATAATATCACATGGAACTCATCCCATCGGGCGTGCCAAAAACTGTTGGGTGCTGTCATAATAGTGGTTTACAATTCCTGAGAGGAACGAATTTTAGCTGAAATCACATATTTTTTGAAAATATAATGATTTAAGTCTTTAAAAGTTCCATTTTAAGGATTCCAATTGAAGAGGGTTTGATCAAATCACCTTAGATCAAACCCCCTTGGATAGAACCTCGCTAGTTTTAAACCATACCTATAAATGCATCTCCTTTACACCTATCAAAATGCTGATAAAATATCACTTTTGATTTAGATTTTGGGGGATCAAACAAATTCATTTAAAATTTATTTCAAATGATTGTGGTATTCCTCAAAACAATCTATCCAATGAATATAATTTGAATATGTTTTGGTTTTGTTATGTATTTGTTTTTTAAGTTTTATTAAACATAGGTTTTTCATCAAAAATGAATTTATTTGTTCTTCACATGTGGAAAAATAGAAGATTATCAAAAAATTGAAAAATATGAGTGCACCATATATTGAAGTCCTTGATCCAACACAAAAATAAAATAAAATTTTGACATATACAAAAAAGTTACGCGTTATCTGTTTAAGCTATGTTTGAATTGTAATTCATTTGACTTTGAAACTTTTATTAAGGAAAAAATATTCAATAAAAAACTATCTAACCATGTGGAAGCACTAGATATCAGAGTTACAAATCTAAATTTGAAAGAATTAGAATTTTTCCTTCATGGAAAAAAGTTATGCGATAGTGTGTGTCACTTTTTAAAAATGTTGTTTTGAAAAAAATCTATTTTCGTGGGAGATGGAAAAGAAGTGCAATTTGATTCCAAAAATTTTGAAAAAAATATTTTTAGAATCTGAGACAAAATTTGATGAGACTCTAGTTTTCACCATCTTCAAATTCCTCATAGTTTAGTCGCTATAGGTGCCCAAATGTGAAGATTTAGTTAAAAATAATAATTTTAGTGTCTAGTTTGGCCAAAAATTGTAAACCACTATTATGGGATCACCCTGTTATCCACTGAAATTGCACCCTATTGAACCTGATGTTCAACACCTTAGTGTAACATGCGAAGACCTCTAAAGATGTGGGTTTCTTGTAAACAGAGGTCAACCTTGGGAGAAGGCTAGCTTCCTATGGTGTCACCTAACTATTGACTTTGTAAGGAAAAGGGAGAAGGAGAATGCATAAAAATGAAAATTAAGTCCTATGGTGATGCACCAAATTGACAAGAGCAATGAGACACTTAGGGTACACTTGAATACTGATGATGGATATGGGACTACACAACAAGTTTCTATAGATTATGCATAAGTATTTCACAAACAGGTTTGACATGCACATGCGTAAAAGTAGATTTTTACAAATTAAAAACTCATGTGCAATTAAGTAAACACGGTTTGTAACCTACATAATACTACTTTTGCAAAGAAAGGCATGCTAACATGAGACAAAGCTATAAGGAAAAAGAAAGATTGCATGAAGTAGCTTGATCAATCACCTGAAAATGCACAATATTTTGCAAGAACTAGAAAGCAAATTGAACCATCAATGGTAACCAAGGTAAATTTTATATATTATGCTCCAAAATGAGTTACAAAAGTTTGCTAATCTGAGAAAGGACTACAAAAGTCACAAATTTTAGAAAAGCATAAGAACCCCCCCACCAAGAGGCAAAAATGCCCTATATACAAAAAGATGTTGGCCCCTAGGGCTTACAAAAATATCAGCCTTCAAAAATATCTACCCTTAGATCTTTTGCAAATGAAGTTAATGCTTCATTAAAGTGTAGCCCTGTTGTCCATGTCGGTGTGAAAGATTTCCATTAGGAGAATCCCTCAGATCTTTTGCAACAAAACACATTTACTTCAGGCCTCTGTGTCCATCCTCGAACTTCCATCAGAGCCGCCCTCAATTCCCTGGCATATTATCATAAATGTCACTCGACCCTTGCCAGTTGACATCCCAGTTGTCCCTGCGGTCTCCGCCCTCTATTACTGAAAACACCTCCTGGATATCGAACTAATTCATTGCTTTATTCTTAGAGCATATCCGCGTTGCTTATGCTTTGTTGATCTCATTCATGGGGGAGAGTCAAATAGTCATATGGCTCATGGTGCGTCCTTAGCTCCCTCTGATTGGTCGAACTCATGCCCCGTAGATTCCTGGATGGTCAAAGGTCACTTCATCATAATCGAATGTCAGTGACACACTAATCATGTCTACCCTATGTAGTTAGACCTCATAGAAGCTATTGGTAAGACACAGGATGGTTGGCAAGACCTCATAGCGAGTGGTCAAAGTTATATCAAAATCAAAAAATATGTCGTCCAAACTATCACTGTCAACTAGAGGTCTCACCAAAGCCTATAACAGATCCATCGCTGTCAGCAAGATAGCACCAGGTTGGTGGGACTTCATAGCAAACTCCCCCCATTCTTCCCGAGCTCACTCTATTTCAGCAAGACCCTATCGGGTCGGCAAGACATTTTGTCGAACTCATAGCCTTTCAGCGAGAGCCTATTTCAGTCAGGGAGACCTTGCTCGGTCGGTGAGACCTTTCTCTGAGCTCTTTTCCTTCGCCTATACACCATCAGGTCGGGGAGACTTCCCTTTGAACTCATTTCATTTCACCGAGACCTCCAGCAATCAACAAGACATCACTCTGATGGCTAGACATTATGTTGATGTCATCAATGTCAGCAAGACCCTTCATTATCGGTGAGACCTCTGAGCGAACACAAACCACTTTCCCCAAGCTCAAAGATTTCTTTTGGTGAGACACTCATCCGTCAACAAGACCTCATGGCAAACAAGGGCTCCTTTCCTTGATAATAATCTCTTTTCGGAAAAACCCTCTGCCAATTGGCAAGACTTCTCATCAAAGTCATCATGTCTCGGTGAGAGCTCACATGGGTTGGCAAGACCTAATGCCAAACCCTTTATCCTTCAGCAAGCTTGACACATTTCGGGGAGACCACCATCATTTGTTGAGACATCATACTGAGGGATTTTTGTTTTGGAGAGACTACGATCTATCAGTGAGACCTTACACCGATGATGCCTCTCTTCACCGAGACCTCACCCTTTCGGGAAGACATCTCAGCGAGGCCTCCCCGTTCCAGCGAAAGCTTAGCCCATTAGTGAGACACTACAGCAAGAGCATCAACTTTCGCCAAGACCACGCGCTACCGGTAGGACATCTTGGCGAGCGCAAAACCTTTCGACGAGTTGTCTATTCTTTTGGAGAGATACATGAAGACTCATGGTGACTTGAATGTCCTAGCTACTGGTGTATTCAAATAGATAAAATGCACTACTAGTCAGCAAGACAATAGGAGGGTCTTGTTGACTTTCTGCTCTGATGAGCTTTATGCCAAAACTGACTAAGGCGAGGCTTTCCAATAGACTTCCCTATGAGGTAGCACCAGATAAGGACCTTCCCAATGAAATCCGAGCACCTACACGCTGGGCTCAACCCTTATGGGAGCCACATTTAATCCACGTGCGAATTTAAAACATAATTTCCCCTGATTGAGCCCGTAGGTGGAAATTGGGTAATAGTACTCTTCCCTCTATTATCCATTCATTTCTATTTACCCTTTCTCCCACTTCTAGAGGAGACCATCAAGAAATTAGTGAGAAAATAAAGAAAAAATCTCCACTAAGAAGATTTCTTCATTCAATCCAAAAGAATCTTCTTTGAAAACATAACACTCAACTTTAATGCTAATATGATTTTGCATTATCTCACTTATATGTGTCAAAATGATGAATAACCACCTTACCAACTTGTCTCTTACCATTCCATTAATTAAGTGTATCACTTATATGACTAAAGATGTCTTTTCAACTTTCTTTATTGTAAAAAAAACTAATATGCCACATTTTCAATAATTATTACGATACCACCTTCATACTACTGCAAGAGCCTTATCACTTCAAATAAAAAATATTAAATTATAACATTATTTTACAAAGGATTTATTATTATATTATATTAATCATTTAATGTAACAAGTAATGGCTAAAATATTAATTATACTTAGTATTTCTAAAGAGTAATTATATATAGCCAATTGTGGCATGGTGTGATTGTTAATTTGTTGAGTTTTTATTCTTTCCATCAAGGTTCAAACCCAATTGGGGTGTATTTGTTAAGAATTTATATTGGGGATGAGGTCCCTTGTTTTTGACCTCACAGATTCATAGCTCTAGGTCAAAAGCATTTACCCCCTTAAAAAAAGAAGAGTAATTATATATTAATTATTTACTATATCATATAGAGTAATACCCAAAATATAATCATTTATAATGTTTGTATTCTACATATGTAGACAACTTTATTTTTATTTATTTTAATAATCTTTAGAGACTTACAAAAAAATTTATATAATCATAATATTACAATGCAATCTTCTTAAAGAATTTATATGTGAAAAGTCAATTCTTAATATTTTACAATTGAAATTTAAAAGTTAAAAGATATAAACTATCTTTTTTATAATAATACAAATTGTATCTTGGTGTTTACAAATGATTTGTTCTCTTCAAAATATATCTTACATCTATCAAAGGATACAATTGTCATTCTTTGTTGTCATTCACATTGTTTAATACATTTAACTAAGAGCATTTTAATTGTTTTGACATAGTCCAATTATGTTCTTTCATCTAACTAAAGATAAAATTATTTCATAAGCACAATTAATTACAATAATTAAAAAAATAAAATACTAACTACTATATAACATTTGTTAAAAAGCAAAAATAATACAAAATTTTAAAATACCAAATTTATTTTATAACATAAAAACAAAACCATAACTTAAAAATAATAATATATTTTTAACAATTTCACATAAAAAAATTCGTAAAAAATATATTCTAACCAATATATTAATCAATTTATATTTAAAATTCTTGATAAAAATTAATAACATTTAGTATAATATTATTTTGTATTATATTAATAAAAATAATCACTTTTGATCCCAAGCTATGAATCAGTGAAGTCACAATAGAGAGATTCCATCACCAAGCAAAGCATTCAATAATAACACCCTAGTGGAGTTTAAACCTTGATAAAAAGAACAACACCGCAACAATTTAACCATCACACCATTCCACTATTGACAAAATTAAATATATTTATTTATAATTTAAATTTAATACATGTTATATAATTTTTATTATAGAATATTACGTTATTATATCTCCATTCAAAAAAGATAATTATAACAATTTAATAGTCATATTTAAATTATTTAAAAATAAATAAAAAATAGTAGGTTCTATTATCAAGTCCAGTCTCCGACGACTAGCCAACGACTAGCCAACGCAGTTGTTATTATCTTTCCTAATTCACGTCCGCACATTAACTATTCAGTTAATAAGACAATGTGAGATTGCAATTTCCACATTCACAGGACTGTCGAAAAATCAGATTTGACTGGCAGATGGTAATGGCCTAATACGTCCCCCCTTCCCTGCCAAATTCAATGAACAAAAGCCACGATACTTCTTGAAATCCAAGACTAGTTGCGGGTGGTGAAGCGTACAAATTATTTTCCCTCTCACAGAATAATCAATTACGAAGACTCGACTCTGAGATTAGAGTGTAGAAGAGATGACTCGATTAATGACAAAATGGCACATCGAAGGGACTCGTCGAAAGCAAGGTTTGCGTAATGGATGATCACCATTCAAAGAAGATTTTTAGCTCGGCTTGGAATAGGAGATTTGGAGGCTGCTTTCCACCGTGTGTGACTAACCTTAAGCCAACCTCGTACGGGGACATGAGAGAGTAATTTGCACCCTTTCCAACCCGCGACTGGCCTTCGTTTCAATAAGTATTCTTGATTTTTGTTCATTGATTTTGGCATGAAAGGGAACGGTGGACACATGAGCCCATTACCGTCAGTCACAATTAAAGGTTAAGTGCATCACACTTGTCACCTATAAATAGTTTTCTAATCCAAAGATACTACTAGTAGTTTCGTGTAGTAACATGCAACAATGAATCGATAGGTGGGGAGTGACATGAAAGACAAGTGATATGCAGGGAGTCTCTGTGGAAAAACAGTAGAATGTGAATGGAACGAGTGGGCACAATAGCTATATGCAAATGTAGATAATATAATTACACATTAGGGAATCCAACGGACAATACAATGGATCGCTAGGTATATTATAGGCGATAATTAAAGTTATTGAGTGGGAACAATATTGTATCCCATTTTTACCTTATAGTTTAGCATGATTATTTTATTTTAAATTATAATGATGATTGAATGAGGGTGTTAACCCTAATGGGTTGAAAGGAGGATATGTATGTAAAGGATAAAGTGTGTAAGCAATATTTGGTGAGAACATCATTATTATTGGTAATTGGTTTGGTGAGGTAAATAATAATATTATGTAGTTAAGTTGTAATTAAAGAGAAATAGTATTATTAAATTTGAAATGATTTCATTAAGTAATAGCAATATGATTAAGTTTTATTAGTTAATCAAAATATAATAATATTATGGATAGGCTTCAATGCCTAAATTGATGACATTACTAATGTGCATTTAGTTGGGAAATAATAATGTTGACATGAAATTAGTTCAATTCATCATCATATAAGCCCACCCCATCATTTAGCCACTCCATCAATTCTTTATGATACAAACTAAGGATCTTTCTGTAGCTAGTAACAAAGAACCCTACATCAATTATATTTAAAAAAATCTAAAAATAATACCAATATCATTAAGTTTCATTAGTTAGTCAAAATATAATATTATTATGGATAAGGTTGAATTTCTAAATAATTGATGACATTACTAATGTGTATTTAGATGGGAAATAATAATTGTGGCATACTATTAGTTGAATTCATGATTATATAAGGACACCCCATAATTTGGCAACTGGATCAATTCTTTATGATACAAACTAAGGATCTTTTCATAGCTAGCAACAAAGTACCATAAAATTTTTTTGGTTAAAACAATTTAATTATTTGTGTGATGTAGAGTTTAAGCAAGAGAAGAATAATCAGCAATACCCAATAGAATCTAACATAAAGTGTATAAGATCAACTATTTTACTCCATTGTAACCATAAGCTTAAACATATGAATATATTTTTTATTGCTACGTCAAAAAAATAGCGATATGTACATACAAAATATAAAGTAAAAGTCAACACGATGAGGCATGCTCTCTACCCTACCATATTGGGTCATGGAGCCTCATGGACCCTCACCAAACCTCTGAGAAAGAATATAGATTGGCCACCACTATGATTAATGGTGAAATGAATATTTCCTATTGCAATTAATATAGACTACATTAGGATATGATTGTTTATTTGACCATTGTTGTTGATTTTATAGTCACTATCATTATTTGGGAAGATTGTTTGTAACAAATTAGTTCATGAAACACTGGATTATTGCTGGAGTATGGTCTACAAGAATAACAAAAAAGTGTTAGTGTAATAAACATGCACAATTGGTACACAATTAATAAATTAGAAAATATAAAGACTTATACAATTAATTACAAAGACGATGCAATACAATTGTAGTAGAACATAGTAAGTAAATAAAATCTAGGCATACCTTCTGTAGGGAATGGATTAAAGTCTAGACATACAAAAGTAGGTCTGCTATCCACCCTACCATATTGGGTCATGGAGTGTCATTGACTATTCTCCCTTGGGAAAGAGAGTTCAAGAACTAGGATGTTGATTCATAACCACAGTTACAATCACTTCATCTTCATAGTTGGTTGAAATTCATGCAAAAAGGTCATCCATCTCTTTACCATATAAACTCAAATATCAACACCCAAGTTCTTGAACTTTCTCTCCCAAGGGAGAAGAGCAACCAAATGATCGACAAGGTAATTTAAGAATTCAAGCACAAAACACAAAGCATAAAGGGAGAGGAAGAGGGAATTGACAGTAGCTCAACACAACCCTACCAAAAATTGAAACAACATAGCCTTTTTGACAACTCCTTCTCAATAATTGAATGCTATAGCTTAGGTAAGAGAATAGTAATCAACAATGCCCAATGGAATCTAACATAAAATGTATAAGATCAGCTAGTTCACTATGTTGTAAGCATAACCTAAAGCATATGATTTTGTTATGAATCCTATGTCAGAGAGATAGCAATTTCTACATAAAAAATATAAAATAAAACTCAACACATTAAGACCTACTCTCCACCCTACCATATTGGGTCATGGAGCCTCATGAACTCTCACCAAACTCCAGAGCAAGAATATACATTTCCCACCACTTTGATCAGTGATGAAATGAATATTGCTTATTACAATCAATATAGAGTACATTAGGATCTGATTGTGTAATTGACCATTGTTACTAATTTTCTAGCCACTATCATTATTATGAAAGGTTGTTTGTAAGACATTAGTCCATCAAATAGTGCATTATGGTTGGAATATGGTCTACAAGAATAACAAAAAAATGTGAAGTTTAGTATGCTGATTACGTAAAAATAGAATGAATTGCATAAAATTAACTATTTTATTCCATTATAGCCACCACAAGACAAAGCTAAAAATTGATACCCACGTTCCTATGCAAAAAAATTATTGCAAAGGGAAGACCTTCTGGATGCAATGGGTTGAAGTTTGGAAACACAAAAGGTTCCATGCTCTCCACCCTACCATTTTGGATCATGGAGTGTCATCGGCTATCACCAAACCCCTGCAATTAGTTACCATAAAGTACAACAACTTTTCATGATGATGCCAATGAACAGTATTGTTCAAGTGATCAATTCAATTGCACACCTAGAAAATATAAAATGGAAGAGAACAAAATGATCCTTGCTCTCTAATATTGGGTGGCCACTATTGTGATGAATGGTGAAGTCAATGTTCTGATTCTCTTAGCCAATCTTATAATCACTTCCTCTTCATAGTTGTTTGAAAGCTCATTCATATGTTTAGCATGTATACTGGAATATCAACATCCCACTTTTTGAACTCTCTCTCCTAAGGGAGAAGCATGCTTTCTGGAGCAACTGTGAATATGAAGAGATTATAGAACTGACTAAGAGAAACTAGATGATGGGTGTAGAAAAATAAAAAATGTACCCCTCTTCTTGCTTCCTTCAATTATATCTCTACCCACTTGCTTTCTCTTCCCACCATTCTTTCTCCACCGCCTGCAAAAAATGAATACAAATTTATCAGAACCCACAACTTTTGCAACCATGAACACATGCAAAGAACACAAGATAACATCCAACCACCTTTACATAGATTCCATAGCCAATGAACATACTTGCACCTCCATAGAAGCTTTCCATCCTCACTCATAGCTACCTTCAACAACAACAGAAACCTAGAGAATGAAACCCAACAATACACTATTGATAATTGCATAGACATTCATTTTTTTTGTCAAGGACTTTAAAATAGATGTTAATTGCACAATCACCACTATGTGGAAACCATACAACAATTAATGTTGATGGTGTTTCGCTGGCATCCATAGCTATCTTCAACAACATAAACCCAAAGAATGTCACCCAAAAATACGTTATCGATAATTGCACAAACATTAATTTTATTTTCTAAGGAATTTAAAATAGATGTTACTTGCATGATCACTACTACATGGAAAGCATACAACAATCAATGCTGATGATATTTCACTGGCCTCCTATACAGCCGTGCTATTTTTCCAACCTCCTCTATGGAATGATATAGCTTAAGTAAGAGATCAATTATAAAAAATGGCCAATGCAAGCTAACATAAAGTGTATAAGATCAACTATTTTAGTATGTTGTAACCACAACCTAAAACATTTGAATTTTTTTGTGAATCCTATGTGGGAAAGAAAGCAATCTATACATAAAAACTATAAAATAAAACTCCACACAATAAGGCCTACTCTCCACCCTAGCATATTGGGTCATGGATCCTCATGGGCTCTTACCAAACCCTTGAGCAAGAATATACATTGCCCACCACTCAGATCAATGGTGAAATGAATATTTATTATTATATTTAATATAGGGTACATGAGGATATGATTGTCTATTTGACTATTGTCACTAATTTTCCAGTCACTATCATTATTCTGAAAGGTTGTTTGTAACACATTAGTTCATCAAACACTATATTATGCCTAGAATATGGTCTACAAGAATAATAAAAAAGTCTAAAGTTTATTGTGGTGATTATGCAAAAATAGAATGAACCACATAACATTAACTATTTTATTCCATTACAACCATTGTGGTGGAAAGCTAAAACTCACAGCTACACTCCTGTGCAAAAATTTTAGTGTAAAGGTTAAACCATATATAGCCTATGTATATACAAAGTGTGAATTCTAGTCCAGTGATCACGCTTTATTGATAGACGATATGTAAATAAAAAATATATCAAAGTTGTATATTTTATAATACATAATTTTCTGTCTAATTGCAATGGGATGAATGGAGTGATTATAATTTAGCCATACCTAGCGTGTGTGGTAGAATGCAGTATGCACAAAATAAAACAAGACCCAATTTCTACCCTACCATATTGGCTCAT
Organism: Sequoia sempervirens; assembly: GCA_007258455.2. Taxonomy (NCBI): domain Eukaryota; kingdom Viridiplantae; phylum Streptophyta; class Pinopsida; order Cupressales; family Cupressaceae; genus Sequoia; species Sequoia sempervirens. Next base: position 407,436,987 of record VDFB02105785.1, read on the forward strand.
GGAGCGTCGTGTGCTCTCACCAAACCCTTGAGAAATAAAATAACCTATCCACCACTATGATCAATTGTTAGATAATTTTTTTGACTGCCAATGACTCAATACAAGATCTAATCACATGGAAAGGCCCGCGAAAGACAATTTTTTATGTTGGTAGACAATAAAAAAATGAAAAAATATAGACTTATAGAATTAATTACAAATGAGATGCAATGGAGTTGCATTACAACAACGTAAGTAAATAAAATATAGAGGGTATGTGCAGGATCATGATGGGCCAAAAAGTGGCAATATGATGGGTATATATAGGGTATGTGGCTGACGACTTTTTTTTTACCCAAAATTGATGAAACGAAAAGGTTTTTAAAGGATATTCTTAGCTTTCCACCAATATAAATTATGCTTTATTTTGAATTTAATAAATAATTATTATTTATTTTTATTTAGATTATGACCAAAGTCTGATTGATAGGTTGATTGAAAAACATCTATATCTTTCAAATGAGACCACATTTTTTGAATCTAAAACATGTGTCACATTCTATGCTTTGCACTATAGGATTAAAAAAGAAAAATTGAATTTCATGATGTTTTGACCAAGTTAAGGTGGTCAGACATACAAATTTTTATATTTTTTAAAAGTTATAATAAAAAAATCATAATTAATTATTTACTTGGAAAAAATTACAAAAAAATATGCATCACATTGGGACATGAGTCCTCAACCTATATCTAAAATATTATAAAAAAATATTATCATTTTATTGTGGTTAGGGTGGTCAGGCAGACACCTACTTCTTATTTTTTCCCTGAAATTGAAGTACTACTACATTGAAATTTCAAATTTTCACCAAATAGATTTTCTTCTTTTTTTTTTAAATAAACCTAGTAGTTTAGAAACTAAATTCAATTTGCTACATATTATATTCTTACACATTTTTGAAATATTATAAATAACTTATTCATATTTTTACGTCAAGTTGCCTAACTCTAATTTTTCTGAATTTTTTCCCACTTAAGGGCCTATTTTTTCCATGATGATCCCAAACATGCCCTAGAAATTCCTTATGCACAGATCGGATTGGAGTCTAGACACAGAAAAGGAATTCTACTCTCCACCTTACCATATCAGGTCATAGAGCATCATCGGCAATGACCAAATCCCTGAGAAATAACATTAATTGTCCCCCACTTTGGTGAATGTTGAAGGGAATGCTTTCGCACCTGAGAAAATTTGGTTAGTGGAAATCAACGTTATACATTTTTTATAATTTGATATGGAGTTGTGAAATAAGAAATGGAAAAAAGGATATGCAAGTTTACATTGTATATAGATGGAATACAGGTGAAGGTTGTACAACATGCAAATGTGGAATCGTAAAGTCATTTAGCATTTATGCGGAGCCCTATATCTTGTATACAAATACAATGTAGTTGTAATCAAAACTAATTTCAGTGGGATAAACCTACAAAAAAGAAAACTATAAAGTTTGGTACTACGAACATGTTTTATTGGAAAGCAACAACTAAAACATGAAATTTAAGTGGCTTTATAATTTATAAGAAAAATATATGTAATAGGACACTTACATGTCACATATAAAAAATGATAATGAACTAAGTTTAGAGATGGTACAGATTCTATATGGATAGAGGTGAAGAGAAAATGAGAAGTAATTCACTTACCATAATGAAGAGAAATTTTTGATGATCATGATAATGAACAATTTTGTTGGAGAAGATCATCTTGTTTGATTTACAGTGCACTATAATAGTTTTTATGTTGATGTAGAGGGAGGTGGAGACCTTCTCAAAATGACTCACAAATGAACATCAGATCAATTTCAAAATGGGTTTCAAAGAACTCATCAAAATTCCACCATATAGCATGTCCTACCTTGTAGCATAGGCAACCTGGTTTAAGCCACTTTACACTCAATATTTCCAAAAAACTTGACAAATAAAATATGGATTGAGATACCCTTTTAGGGCCTACACAACATATCTAAAAACCAACAGTGATTCTTTTGGACCAACATATACTTTCAATACACCTACCCTGCTCAAGGCTACTCAATTAGCCTACTTTTACAAAGCAACCCATCTCTAACTTTATCCCCTGACTATGAAACTTTCAATAGTGTCTCAAATTTTCTCAAAAACAAGGATTTTTAAGGTCCTAACCTTCTATGACGCCTCTAAGATCCCTGATCACAAAACCCTCCATAAAATGCCTCAAAACTAGGGCTTCTTGAAAAATAACCTTCCAATCACTTCCAGAACATGTTTATTGACCCTACACCATTAGGACAACATATTTAGACTATCCCAACTTAGAAACATACCCCTCATTAAGGCAGATCTTCTACTACTATACCCTAGCCTCCATCTTCAAGCACCTTTCACTATCAAATCATGGTGTACACCGTTTGATTCTTCTTTCCTGCACTTTTAGATTGTTCAATTGGTATGATACATGTTAAATAGGATCCATTCCACAAGTTTCAGTTACAAACTCTCATGAAATGGATCATTACTTCATAATGACTCTCAAAATCAATGAAAAAATAGAGTTTTCCTGAGGACAGTCAATATATTATGCAAATAAATTGTTATTACTGCTTATCAAGATGTGAAAGAGGTTAAAAACATGTAAATTCAAGTCCCTAGATCATCCAATAGAACATTTCATCAAGAGGATTCAAAGATTCATCAAGAGAACTCAAGAAAATGCAATAAAATTGTGTTTTTTCACTTTTTCCAGAAAATAGTCTATACAGTCCTTGCTCCAAACGCCCAACCTCCGTACAAATGATTATTTTTGGGCTATAAACCCATTCCCCAACTTCCCAAACTATTTTGGGTTGATTACAATGCATAATAGTTGTTAAAACTCCTAAAGACTAGTTACCCGCCCAAATTGGAATTCAAATATTTGAATTTCCAAACTTACATTTTATTGATTTGTATTGACTAAAAACTATCTAAACTTTAATATTTAACCTTGATTGATCTAATTAAAACATTATAGACCTACCTACACCCATTGGACACTATTGGTCCACTTACAAGGTTTTTTTGGTCCTATTGTCCTTTCAGGGACCTTAGGACTTTTGATATTCACATTACCTTTATTCATTCCAAATGCCATTATAGGCTCCAAGATACCATAATTGATGTTCTGACAGGATTGATAGGTCTCCCTAACCCCTGCAACCTCCTGACCTCTCAGGTGCCCCTTAAGAAGCTTGGGTGCTCCTGCACCATTCTCCCCAAGAAAGAAGGAATTCTTGCCCCAAGAAACATCTATCTTGCTGTCATCACACTGCTCCTTGTTCTTGTGTCTCTGCACCTTCTGATCACAAACCAAGAAATCACCCAAGGTCACCTTCTTCCTCTTCTGCCAACCTGCCCTCATATCACTCAACAAGTTAGAATCAAAATAGTGTTTGGTTTGTCCTCTTTGCTGTTTGACTCCAGTCTGTATTTGAGCCCTAATTTTGCCTTCATTCCACTATCTCCCTTGTGAAAGGACACCACCTCTATCACCCTCAACTATAGGGCATGCAATATTCCCCACCTTAATACTGTCCAAGTCCCAAAAATTCTACTTTTTAGGACTGTATCCTTCACAACCCTGCTGTAACTTGTCTTTTCTCAACCTACCAATGTCTTCCCCTGTCTCACCCTGCTTACTTACCTGCAAATGTTTCTCAGAATAGATCATAAAACTTTCATTTGACTACTCCAAAGGCAAAGGCACTAATTTGTATCTAACATCTCCTTTATGTACCAAATATGTATTATGGAATCCATCATGCAATGTCCTTCTAGCATATTGCCATGGTCTCCCCAAGATGATATGACAACAAGTCATTGGAATGACATCACAAAGCACCCTATCATGATATGATCCAATTGAGAAATCTACAAAATCTCTCTTACCAATCTCTACATGCTATCCTTGAGTTACCCAAGTGGCCTTTTAGGGAGTAGGATGATCAAATGTTTCAATCCCTAACTTGGTTATCATATCAAGTGAAACTAAATTGCTATGTGACCCTAAATCTATGAGCAATTTGCATATTTTACCATGACTGAGACAATTATTCTTAAAGATAGTTACCTTTGGCTCTTGATGAAGTCTTTCTCCTTGCTTGACCATAAGAAACTCACCATCAGTCACAGGGTCTGCCATGAATGTTTTTTATTCCTCCTTCTTGTCTTCTTCTTCTTGTACCAAGTTAGCTCTCCTATCTCTGCCCCTATCAGTTTTTTCCCATTTAGGACACTTGAAGGAAGGATGCCCTGGTTCATTGTGATTGAGACACCTACCTATGAATGGGCCTCTACCTTTTCCAAATCTGCCTCCTCCTCTAGGAGTGTATCCACCTCTTTGATCAGAAAATACCTCTTTACCTTTGTCATTGTTGCTCTTATCATTGCTGCCTTGTCCTTGTTCTCTATTACCTCTACCCCTATTTGAACTACCTCCTCTTCCACCATTGCTTGATCTTTCTTGCTTCCTCTTCACCCTTTCCTCAGCTCTAATGGCCAATTGAAAACATTCTCCTAATGTCCTTGGAAATTGCAAACCAATCTCATCTTGTAGATTATACCTCAAGCCATTGATATACCTAGCTACTTTCTCATCTTCTTCCTCATAACCTCCTCTAATACTAAGCTTGTGAAATTGCTCAGTATAGGACATTACATCCATGTCCTTTTTCCTTAAATTCTGCCTCATCCTCTTCACATGAATTGTGTAATCAGATGGTAGGAATTGTTCCTTGACCAAACTCTTCATCCTAGCCCATGTAGAGACTTTTGCCAATCCTCTAGCCATCCTATCATTCTGAAAAATAGTCCACCATGTCAATTTTGTACCTCTCAACTTGGTTTTGGAAAACTTAACCTTCCTCTCTTCATCCATCTCCTCAAACTCAAAATAGTTTTCTAAGGCATCAAGCCATCATAACACCTCTTCACTATCCATCTTCCCTTGACAGATGGGAAAATATATGTGACTCTTTCCTCCATGACCTTGTACTGCCTTCAATAGTCTTAGTAACCTCCTTTCCTCAAGGTCCTCTACCTCATCTACTTGTTGTTCGTGATTTACCCTCACATGCTCTTCTTCTTCATCATTGTTTTCTTGGTCTTCTTGTTCTTCTATCCTCCTACTCCTCTCAAGGTTATTTATCCTTGCTTGCATGGTCTCTCTCTCCCTTCTCCATTTCCTTTCTTCTCTTGCTCTTTCTACTTCTTGTTCCCTTCTTTCCCTTCTCTCCCTTTCCAAGATTTCCTTCAACTCCTCTAACTCTCTTGCCAATTGATTTTTAGGTGCCATTGCTGATTATTCAAACCCTAAAGGACCTACTCACTGCTCTGATACCAATCTGATGTAGAGGGAGGTGGAGACCTTCTCAAAATGACTCACAAATGAACATTAGATCAATTTCAAAATGGGTTTCAAAGAACTCATCAAAATTCCACCATATAGCATGTCCTCCCTTGTAGCATAGGCAACCTAGTTTAAGCCACTTTACACTCAAGCTTTCCAAAACACTTGACAAATAAAATATGGATTGAGATACCCTTTTAGGGCCTACACAACATATCTAAAAACCAATAGTGATTCTTTCAGACCAACATATACTTTCAATACACCTACCCTGTTCAAGGCTACTCAATTAGCCTACTTTTACAAAGCAACCCCTCTCTAACTTTATCCCCTGACTATGAAACTTTCAGCAGTGTCTCAAATTTTCTCAAAACCAAGTATTTTCAAGGTCCTAACCTTCTATGACACCTCTAAGATCCATGATCACAAAACCCTCCATAAAATGCATCAAAATTAGGGCTTCTTGAAAACTAACCTTCCAATCACTTCCAGAACTTGTTTATTGACACCACACCATTAGGAAAACATATTTAGACTATCCAAACTCAAAAACATACCCCTCATTAAGGCAGATCTTCTACTGCTATACCCTAGCCTCCATCTTCAAGCACCTTTCACTATCAAATCTTGGTGTACACCATTTGATTCTTCTTTCCTGCACTTTTAGATTGTTAGATTGGTATGATACATGTTAAATAGGATCCATTCCACAAGTTTCAGTCACAAACTCTCATGAAATGGATCATTACTTCATGATGACTCTCAAAATCAATGAAAAAATAGAGTTTTCCTGACAGTCAATATATTATGCAAAGAAATTGTTATTACTGCTTATCAGGATGTGCAAGAGGTTAAAAACATGTAAATTCAAGTCCCTAGATCATCCAATAGAGCATTTCATCAATAGGATTCAAAGATTCATCAAGAGAACTCAAGAAAATGCAATAAAACTGTGTTTTTTCACTTTTTCCAGAAAATAGTTTGTATAGTCCTTTCTCCAAATGCCCAACCTCCGTACAAATGATTATTTTGGGGTTTTAAACCCATTATCCAACTTCCCAAACTATTTTGGATTTATTACAATGCATAATAGTTGTTAAAACTCCTAAAGACTAGTTACCCGCCCAAATTGGAATTCAAATATTTGAATTTCCAAACTTACATTTTATTGATTTGTATTGACTAAAAAATATCTAAAATTTAATATTTATCCTTGATTGATCTAATTAAAACATTATAGACCTACCTACACCCCTTGGACACTATTGGTCCACTTACAAGGTTTTTTTGGTCCTATGGTCCTTTCAGGACCCTTAGGACTTTTGATATTCACATTACCTTTATTCATTCCAAATGCCATTATAGGCTCCAAGATACCATAATTGATGTTCTGATAGGATTGATAGATCTCCCTGACCCCTGCAACCTCTTGACCTCTCAGGTGTTCCTTAAGAAGCTTGGGTGCTCCTGCACCATATGTATACTACAGTTTCTAGCAAAATCCAAAGGTAGGTCTACACAGTTCAAGTGTGCAATTCAGTTGATTGCTATTCGCTGCAATGTTTCTGTATGCCTAACCAAGAAAAATGTGAGCCTTTCTGAAGAGGCACATATATACACATTGTTGATTGCACAAAGAACAAAAAAATTGTGACTGGCAAACCAATGGGTAAAAAAACCCAAGGTAGTGAGCAACATACCATAAAAAGAAAACTAGATTATGTTAAGAATTTTATTCCATTGCAAACATAGCTAGAAAATTGAGGCCATACAAAGAAGTTTAGAAATAAATTCATGTTGAGAAGCCCATGCAAACTGCTAAATTATTTTCAAAGAGAAGCACTGGCAAAAAAATATCATAGGGGACGCACTACAAAAGTTGATCCATGAATAAAAAATATTGGTTTGAATAGAATATAGTCTCTCCCAATACAACCTTACCAAAAAGAGAAAAATATACCCTAAGTCAGAGTACAACAATCAACTATCCCTTACAGAGAATAAGGCAACCTATATAACTTTAGCTATTTGATTTGCATGCGAAGAGGAAACAAGCATCACTTTGCACAAGTTACCATGCGAACATTGCCTCATGTATTTGCTACATATATTTCCAATGGTTGCAATAATAATTTGGATTTAAAACTCACCAAACTAATTGAGTAGTTTGCGGTAGTTTCAATGATGCATTGTTCAACACTGGGTTGTGGATTGAGCCGCCTAACATACATAACAGACATTATAGCTGAGAACCATATGACATCCACATCCAGCATGGCACTATCATTAGGGATCACAAAGTAGTAGCAAGAAAACTTGGTAAGCATTAGATGGATACCCAGACATGAGAGTTACATAGACAAATACATTATAGACACATATATCTACACAAAACTTTGTCAAGATATTCTATGCACTTAGAACATTGTAAAAAAGATGAAAACAACATTCTCTTTAAAACAACTCATAGATAGATGTAAATATTGAATTGTGTATGCATATATGCATATATATCCAACACACAAACAAATATCTATAGAAATTTGTACTAGGAAGTTGTATAACATAGAGAAATATCAATTGCATGCATGTATATTTATCTATATGCATAATTAAATGTACAAATAGATGCAACTATGTCCACAAGTAGATATATGAGTAGGTGTAGACAATGATGCATCTCCTAAAAAGGACAAGAAGTCTATATAAATAAACAATATAAAATTAAATCAGAAATATACACTTAAAACATAATGAAATTATAACCAACATGAATAATAGAAAAGAAAACAACCAAATATTTTTTACTTAAACATTGTAAGTTATAATTCATTGTCTTAATATGTAACCACTCAAAAAAACAACAAAGCAATAGTAGTAGAAAGGAAAGGTCTTTTTGATGCGACAAGTAGTGCGAGGGAAAAAAATAAACTAAATGTCCAACCAACATGAACTATAAGAAATATGAAAAGTCACAATTAGCCATGGTTGTTTTGGTGTTCAAGGTAGTGTGACAACTATCTACAGAGACTGTTGCATAACAGAAGAAATAGCAAACAAATCTAATAGTAAGAGCTTGCACTTAGCTTCAAAGTTAAGCTTTGCAACCTTCATTATTGTTGTTTTTAGTCTTGTTTCTAAATTATAAGTTTGATTTTTTATTAGAACAGTGAAAAAAATGGCGTGTAGGTGACAACATTAATAATAGACTCAACACTCATTTCAGCAATAGACTCATATTGCAACATGTAAAGTTGTTTTGCTGACATTTGTAATAGGCTTGTTGTAGCCTCATCAAAAGAAATTTCCCAAATCTTATGTGTGGTCTTTGATCTTTAGTTGCAATAAATATCGAAAGTCGCAGTCAACTATTTTTCTTTGGCATTTTGGGCAGAACCATGTTTTTTTGCTTAGATTGTTCACACTTTTTTCTTGCATTGACTACCATTCACCTCCAATGGGCATGCATCATAACAAAATGCATCAGTTTTTATAATTTTTACTATTTCATTGAGAGTAGCTTGCAAAGTCTCTAGAAAGCCAAGGCAATAGCCGAACATATATGAAATAGTGACTCTGCTATTTCCTAGAGCAACCTTTCGAGGGACTGCCCAAGGGGCCTCAACAATAGGTGGAACAATATATCCTCTTTCAATCAATGGTTGTGCTTTTGGTATGTCAGGATTTATATATAGAAGATTCCATGTGGCTATGTTAAGAGCAACTCCATTAAAGTACCCAACACATGCATTTTTAATAGCAAGGATGAGTGTTGAACCAGGGGTGTACAACCTCTCCAACTCATGACCCTTTACTTCCCAATTTGAGCCCCACAAATTAATATCAATTGAAAAAGATGACAAATCATTAAGTTTAATAGTCCTCTAAATTGTTTGGGACTGATCCTTTCTTTGTATAGTTGAAACCATTCCCACATGCACCACAGTGCCAATAACATCAATTAAACTATTATTAGTGTAATTTTCAATTTCATTTAATTGGGTGAACTTATATAATTTTTCTGGCATAAAGGCCTCATCATCACAACATTTTAACATTGAAGTTTGATCTAGAATAATTTCCATCTGGTTGTTGAACTTATTAAATTTTCTATTTGCTTGTCTCACCAATCCCTTTAACACAAAATAAGTACGTCCACCTCAAACCTATCATAATACATGTCTGCAATGTCATTAAAGCACATAATATGTATTTTTGTGCCCTCATCATCAATGATATCAAAACTGAATACTTGTCACTTGCACCCTTGCTTGCTATAATGGTGCATATCCCTCTTTGTTGTTACACGACCTTTTATCGTCCATTTGGTTTGGCAAACATTCAACCCTTTAATAGGGCTGATTTTTGCAGGAGCATCTTGCTACCTTAGGGATGTATTAATTCCAAAGGTGGAGGCTCATTTGGATGGGGAGGGCGACTTGCAACCAACTTTTTTTTCTTGATCTCTAAACAAATATTTAGGTTTTCCAATTATCTAGCAATTTGTCATCTTCGCATCTAGGGGAAGTATGACAATTTCCCTGGAATGAAATGAACATTAAATAATTTAAAAGGAAGCCCCCACAAATAATGAAGTAGGAGAATACAAGTACAAGCAAGGTAGAACTATATGAAACCTTAATTCCCACAAATTTCTAGAAAAATAGTTTGTTTTTTTTAAAACAAAGGGGTAAAAACTTTATTAGAAATCAGAAAAGAGCATTACAATAATAACCAAGGGACCCAGCCACAGGAAACAAGGTGAAAACCCCACAGCATAAAACAACATCAGCTATCCCCATGTATCCTCCTATCCTCCTCCAAGAACCGGTCTAAATACAGATATAGCTCAGGGTTAACTTGATCCCAATCCTCAACCTTCCAACCACTATCATGCTTAGAGGCCCATTTGGCCAAGCATTCGGCAGCACGATTCCACTCCCTCGGGATGTGAACAAAGGATGCCTCCTCCATCTGAGAACTAACTAGAAGAATCCGTTGAACCACCGAAGCCAACTGCTAATTTATATCAGATATATTTGGCTCATTCAAGAGATTAATCAAAATTTGTGAATCAGCTTCACATATAACCTTTCTCCATCCCAAAGCAAGGGCCCTCTCAATAGCATGAAGAATTGCCAGACCCTCCATGAAGTTAACAATCTTCACCCCCTCATGTATAGAGAACAAAAAAATCACCGACCCAGCTGAGTCCCTACCAACCCCACCAATTCCAGCAGGCCCAATATTTCCCCTAGAAGAACTATCAGTATTTATCTTTAAAAATCCATCGGGAGGAGGTAACCACCTTCCAACCCATTGAACCCTCTTTTTCCCATGCCTACAGTTCCTAGAACTGACAAAAAATGAATGAATTTCTTGAAGACCCAGTCTAGCCACCAACTCAACATCACTTCTCTCCAAGGAGAAAACCACATCACATTTAGATAAAACTGACTCCTGCACCATTCCTAGCATACGCATCCAAAATTGGCGACCCACCAACTTTTGATCACAAAAAATTCGGTGGTTCCGCTCCAGCCAAATTTGCCAAAGCAGAAAGGTAGGGCCCACAAACCAAACTTCCTACAAAAAAGGAAGCCATAAAAGGAGGTCTTCCCATACTATCCTAGAATTCAAAAAAAGAGCACACATGAATACAAGGAAGCTTCCACACCTCCCACCACCAATGCCAAAGCTGCACAACAAAGGGGCACCAGAAGAACAAATGTGAAGAATCCTCTTCCGCTCCCCCATGTTGGAGTGAACAATCCCAAGATCTTCAATCTGCAACACCAAAGAACCTCCACAAGAGATAGAGAGAAGCAACAATGGAAGATGCTATTCCACCAAACAAGGATTGCAATATGATACAATATGATCAACGCAATACAATACACTGCTATGTAATTCAATAATATGCTAGAGATGCCTTGCTTATAAAGGAAAGGATGAGAGATAGGATAAGACAAGATCATGACAAGTGTCTTAATCCTATCACATGAGACAACTAACTCATAACTACCTAGGAAAGTGGAAATTCTAGATAAAAAAACTAATACTTATCTAGATATGACAACTAATATCCTAAGTAAACTTAAGATGTGAATTAAGTCCCCTAAGTCCCTAGTAAAGGAATAAACTAGGTACAAGACTTATTCACACCAACACCCCCCCTTAAGTGCAACTTAGGGAGGTACAAACCAATGCATACATGAAAAAGATGGGTCTTGGAAACTAGGCCTGATGAGGTACCTATGTACAAAACAAAAAACTCTCATAAGCGAAGAAAAGGAGAAAAACCCTGTGGGAGAAAACTCCTCTCCAAAAGAGAGAAAAGATGCAAAGAAAACTAATGAAGGAATGAGGACTCCTCAAGACCCCCCAAGGACAACTTCCTTCACCCAAAGCATCGATCGCAATTGAAGATAACCAGGTGATGCCAAAGGTTTAGTGAAGATGTCTGCAACCTGTTGATCTGTAGGCAAATATTCCAAGCTGAGAACACCATCCTGGATGAGCTGCCTAATGAAGTGCATGTGGATCTCAATATGCTTAGTCCACTAATGCTCCACTGGGTTGTGTGAAATATGAATGGCACTCTGATTGTCACACCAAAGAGTAGTGGGCTGAGTGAAAGGGAATCCAAACTCATTCATCAACTGACGAAGCCAAAAAACCTCTTGACTAGCCAACATGAAACCTTGATACTCAGCCTCTGTCGATGATAATGCCATAGTAATCTGCTTCTTGCATGACCATGCAATCGGACCAGAACCAAGGCAAAAGACAAAGCCAGAAGTAGACTTCTGATCATTGACATCACTAGCCCAATCTGAGTCAGTGAAGCCCACAATCTGAGATGCACCTGAAGTGTAGTGAATTCCAAAATGAGTAGTTCCCTGAATGTATCTCAAGATATGCTTGGCGGCCTTCCAATGACTCTCATGAGGCTCCTGTGAGAAGCGAGAGACAAGTCCAACCATAAAGGAAATATCAGGACGACTATGTGTCAATTAAAAAAGACTGCCAACCAACTGCCGATACAAGGTAGGATCAACTGTAGGAGTAGTGCAACTGGAAGACAGTACAACACCTGACTGGAATGGGGTAGGGGCAGGCTTGCAATCAGCCATGCCAAATCTCTGAACCAAATCAAGAGCATACTTCTGCTGGAAAATGAAGATCCCCTCAGAAGTCTATTGAACCTAAAGACCAAGGAAGTAATGCAAAAGACCAAGGTCAATCATATCAAATCGCTCCATCAATGCTCGCTGTGTACTCTGAATCATGGAAGTAGAACTCCCTATGAGAATCAAATCATCCACATAGAGCACAAGTATAAGTAGATCCTCTCCATGTCTCTGTGTATAAACTGTGGGATCGGAATGGCAACGAGTGTAGTCAGAAGCAAGCAAGAAACTATCCATCTTCTCATACCAAGCCCGAGGGGCTTGTTTGAGACCATACAATAAACGTCGAAGTCTACAAACAAGTAAAGAGTCCTACACAAAACCTGGTGGCTACTCCATATAGATCTCCTCATGAAGATCCCCATGCAAGAAAGCACTCTTCACATCCATCTGAAATATTGACCATCCCTGTGATGCAGCTATAGCAAGGACAAGGCGAATAGAATCCATCTTGGCAATAGGAGCAAAGGTCTCAGAATAGTCAATTCCTTCAACCTGAGAAAACCCCTTTGCAACAAGACGAGCCTTGTACTTGTCAATGGAACTATCTACTGCATACTTGGTACAATACACCCACTTGCATCAAACCAACTTTCTTCCATTAGGAAGAGGCACAAGATCCCAAGTATGATTCTTTATCAAGGAAGAATACTCACCATCCATAGCACTATCCCACTCTAGAATACCCGAAGCATCTGAAAACTTCTGAGGATCATCTGAAACTGCACGACTCAAAAGACTAATTCTAGAAGTCTGAGAATGAGTGCGATGAGTGTCTATGGGATCACCAACAAGAGAACTAGCCTCCTTAAGAGTAACACGAGCCCATTGTGGCCTAGTGGGTGAATGAGGAGGAGGTTCATCAAGATCATCATCAAAATATTCCTCAAGTAGCAAAGTATCATGAATTGAAGAAGACTGAGTAGGTTGTGATGAAGAAGAAGTTGAAGGAGGCTTTGGCTGGGTGAAGGTCTTAGAAAATTGAACATCACATCGAAAATGTACCTCTCATTTGTTAGGATCAAACAATCTATATGCCTTCACATCCTCACAATAGCCAACAAATATGTACCGCTGACTCTTCTTCTCCATGGAATTACGCTGACCATTAGGAATGAATGCCCAATCCTCTCTACCGAATACTCTGAAGAATGATACATTAGGCTTGTGATGAGACCAAGCCTCCTTAGGGGTCATATTCTGTACTACCTTGTGGGGCATATGATTCTGAATATAGTTGGCACAATTGACAGCTTCGGCCCGAAAGGAGGAAGCCATGGACCTAGACTGAATCATACAATTGGCAATTTCCCTGAGAGCCCTGTTCTTTCTCTCTGCCACACCATTTTGCTGAGGAGTGTTAGGAACTATGTGCTGATGAAGAATACCATGCTCACTGCAAAAATCCTGAAATGCCTGATTGAAATACTCCCCCCCATTATCTGTGCGTATCTGTCGAAGAGAAAAACTTGACTGCTTCTCCACAAATGTTTTGAAGGTCTTGAAGTTGGTGAGGACTTCACTCTTGAGCTTTAGAAAATAGACCCATTTCTGGCGGGAAAAATCATCAATGAATGTTAGCACATACTTAGCCCCTGAAAAAGGAGTTGGGAATAAAATGAGATCACTATGGACCAACTCAAGGGGTGTGGTTGCACGTGTAGCTTGACCCTTAGGAAAAGAATCTTGATGTTGCTTGCCAAGAACACATCCTTGACAAACACCATCTATGCAAGTGATCTTTGGAAGACCAACCACTAAGTTATGTGCTTGCATTTGCTAAAGATATCTATAGTTCAAGTTCCCAAATCTCTCATGCCAAAGCTTGCTCATTGAATCAGCATGAACAACAAAACATGAACCCGATGAAGACTCAAATCCATCAAATCGATACAAATGATTCTCATGATCAACTATCCCTGTAGCAACAACCTTCTTAGGATCCTACAATTGTCTAATAGTCACATTCTGTGGAGTAAACTCAACTGACTTCCCATCTCCAGAATGACAAATCTGATATATGGAAAGTAGATTCGTTGAAATATCAGGAACAAGTAGAACATCCTCAATGCACCCATCTAGCATCTGAATGGAGCCTATCCCCAAAATTGGAATCTGTGAAGAGTTCCCAACTCCAATTTGGAAGTAGAAGTATGAACTATGGAATCAAGAAGATCACGTGAATTGGTCATGTGATGTGAAGCACCTGAATCAAGAATCCAACTATCTGAAGGTGAATGCATAGCTCGTGCTGAAAGAGCTTGCCCTTTGCCCATGGAAGAAGGCTTAGCCACTAAAATATTGTGCTTCTTCATAGCTTCCTCCAAGGCCTCTAATCTCTTAAAGCAATGAGATGCATCATGCGCAATTTTTCCACAAAATGAACAAGGATCTTCTTTCTTTTTCTTGGACTTAGAAGAAGAATCTCTAGAGGTAGAAGAAGAAGGAGATTGAGTGGACTTATAATTGTTCTTCGGTTTTGGTTTGGAGGGATTCTCACTACCAGAAGATGATTTTTCTTTGGGCTTCTTCTTGTTATTTCCTTTACCCTTGGATGATTGAGCCATTAGAGCATGATTCTTAGAATTAGGTAAGGCATCCAACTGAATTAACTTTTCCTCCTCCCTAGTAAGACACTCAAAAAACAACTCAAATGTAGGCATTTTGTAATCTTTCCCAATTGCATCCATAGTTGAATAGAAAGTAGAAGAAAACACTTGATAAGGGCCCTTTAACTTAGATAGAATCAAGAAGATACATTCATCACTAGATACATCATGTCCACATCCTTTCAACTATGACAAAATCATCTTGAATTGTGCAAGGAAATCCTGAATTGAAGGAAATGCATCTGGAGAGAGAGATTGTAGTTTTGCTTGAAGTTGCAAGGTTCTAAAATGATCTGTTTTACCATACAATTCTTCAAGTTTATCCCAAACATTCTTAGGTGTTTTGCACTTTGAAATATGAAACAACAAATTATCAGATACATGTAAGCCAATGAGCCCTTTTGCTTCATCCATTTTACATCTATGGACAAACTTTTCATAATCCCTTGTAAATTCAGGTTGTTCTGCATCTAACATTGGCCATAGACCCTTAGATTGTAACAATTGAGTCATTTTTAGCTTCCATGTATGATAATTGTGTGGAGTGAGTGGTTCAATTTTCCTTAGATCCGCCATGAACACCAAAAGAAAAAGACAATGTGGCACTAAAATTGTGCCTTTCATCCCCCAGAATGTATTAAAACTCAATTTGCAACCCCCCAGCAAATTACAATGAACAAATTTTGCAATTTTTACAAGTGACAAGCTCAAATCAACCGTTTATAACACACGGTGATTTTACAATTTTTAGAAAAAAGAGCTTGCAAAAACTAAAAACTGAGGTTACAAACAAATTCCTTGCAATTTTCTGATCAATTTCAAAAAAAGTTTGCCAAATTTCGACTTCGTTTGCAAAAGTTACACTAAGAACAAGTAATAAATGCACTTGTACCTTCAAGCTGAAAGAAATGGCAAAAAATTTCAAATTTTGGAAAAATCACTTGTACCACTGTAAAGTTCGTCGAACTAGCTTTCTGACGATATCTCGTTTGCAAAAATCTGACTTCGTGGCGAAAATTGAAAAAAGGCCTATTTTAGGCACTTTTAAGACTAAATGGGAGCAAAAGTTTAGCCCTCAGGGGCTAGCCGTTAGTCTCCAATATGACTGCGCGCTGCGTAGTGCACCAAAAAAATGGCGGTCTCGAAAACCGCTAGCAGTTTGGGCGCCTTGCTAGTCACATTGGCATTATCTTCGGGCAGTCACTGTGGGCTGGCGGCTTGGATCTTAACCCGATGGTCTGGAGAAATGTCGTGGCAGTTTTCAAACTTAACCACCCGCCTGGTGGTCTGGGGAACCACGGTGAATGCTGGTGGTTTCGTGGACACCCCGCCCACCTAGCGGTTATGCTAACCACGGCGTAAAGCCGCTGTCAACTAATCCTCCACCCATGGGGTTATGTGAACAGTCCACAGACGATTAAAGTCTGTGGGGGCTTGTAAAAGCCATGGGCCCTGCCTAAATGAACAGCGCTTAACGCGCTTTAAAACCAAGCGTTATGCTCTTTTATATATATTTTTTTTTTTGAAATTTTTTTTTTGAAATTTTTTTACAAAAAATAAAAATCTTGCCCAAAATAAATATGCAGGAAATTATTTTTAATAATTTTTTTGATGACGCGTACCTACGTAGGGAGGGTCGTACAGCCTTTTCTGCTAAATTTTTTTTCCCTAGAAACAACTTTTTCTGAATATGGGCAAATTATATATCAAAAAAATCAAAAACGGCCACCCGGACGCAATGGAAGACTTATTTTTTGCCAAAAGTGCTCTTGTAAAAAGTTGTTCACTAGATCTAAGCTCGAAACCCTTCTTTGCCAAAGTTGCAAATGGTGACGAAATTGAGTGAAACAAAAGCCAAATCTGACTTTTTCGAGCCTCCTGGATGCAATGGGACTGCCTAAAATACTGCCACTATAGCCAAAAGTGCTGCAATCACCAGATCTCACCAAAATGCAAGCATGCAATATAGGATACAAGAAACTCAAAAATCATAATAGAAATTGATGGAAACTCTCTAATAAAGAAATGGAAGGGGCTTGCCAGATTCAAAGCTCTGATATCATGTTAGAGTTAACAATCCCAAGATCTTCAATCTGCAACACCAAAGAACCTCCACAAGAGATAGAGAGAAGCAACAATGGAAGATGCTATTCCACCAAACAAGGATTGCAATATGATACAATATAATCAATGCAATACAATACAATGCTATGTAATTCAATAATATGCTAGAGATTCCTTGCTTATAAAGGCAAGGATGAGAGATAGGATAAGAAAAGATTATGACAAGTGTCTTAATCCTATCACATGAGACAACTAACTAATAACTACCTAGGAAAGTGGAAATTCTAGATAAGACAACTAATACTTATCTAGATATGACAACTAATATCCTAAGTAAACTTAACATGTGAATTAAGTCCCCTAAGTCCCTAGTAAAGGAATAAACTAGGTACAAGACTTATTCACACCAACACCCCACACAAAACACAAATTGAAGGTCCTTGAAATCCCCGTTTATGAATGTTATCCTAGGTCAAGCACCTATTCCAAGCCAAAGTCCAAACAAAGCAGTTGCATTTAGGCCACAAGAGTTTATTCCACACCCTTTTCCACCAATGAACCTCTGCCCCAGTTAGCTTCTAAGCCAATAACACCTAATAACCAAAAGAAACAGAGTAAACGCCCTTAAGATTATGGGTCCAAGCAAGAATATCCTCTTCCAGAAGAGAACTACAACTCCTACTATGAAGAATCTTGTGAAGCTCAGAACTTTCTTTCACATGTCCCAAATCTGGCCACACTGTGGGATCCTTCTAATGAGCTACCTCCAACTGACCAAAAGAAGCAACAGACTTGAAGTCACTCACCCTAGCCCAGCCAGCCTCGAGAAATCTTTGGCACAAAGGAAGTAGGTTGGGGAACTGAGAAGTAAGTGGAGGGAATCCATCCCAAGAATCCAACCAAAGGAGAGCTTCAATTCCCCATCTACAAATCCAAAATAAACCTTCCTTGATAAGATTTGCACTCTTTTGAAGAGTATTCCAAATCACTGAACCTTTCCCCTCAAGAGGGTAATGAGGGAGATCCTATCATGGAATCCCCGGGAAATACTTATGAGATAATATCCTGGCCCACGGTTGATCCTGTTCCACACACCATCTCCAAAATAACTTAGCATCCATAGCCACTCCAGATAACACAGACTGTCGAAGACCAAGACCACCAAATTGCTTTGGGCTGCACACAACATCCCACCTGACTAGGCTCCACTTGGAGGATGACAAAATTCTCGCCCATAAGAACTGTCTTTCAAGAGAATACAACTCCCTCAGAAAACCCATCAAAGCCACCTGAAGCATACATCTATAGGTAGGGAGAGCTTGCACCACTGACTTGAGAAACTGAACTCGCCCCGCAAAAGACAACCATCTATGGGTCCAATGATTAACTTTTGCATGGAGCTTATTAATAATATTCAGCCAAGAACCCTTGGGAAGATTGCGAATAGAAATTGGGAAACCCAGATACGTCAAAGGGAGAACCCCTATCTGAAACCTCAAGATATTAACAATTCTTCTCTGTATGGGGGTCGACGTATTGAAGAAGAATATGGAAGACTTATCCTCATTAATCAATTGTCCTGAAGCAACAAGATATATGTCCAACACCTACCTCAAGCTAGTAGCTTCCCTAATAGTAGCCATCCCCATAAGGGCAGTATCATCAACAAACTGCAAATGAGATTGCGGAGGCAAGTCTCCACCCCATCGCCAACCCTGAATGATGCCAAGCTCCACCCTTCTTTTCAACAAATGTCCAAGGCCTTCCACAAGAAGCAGAAAAAGATATGGAGAAAGAGGATCCCCTTGGCACAAACCCCTAGAGGCACCAAAAAGTTCAGAATGATCTCCATTTATCAAAACTGAGAAGGAAACAAACGTGACACAACTCATGACCCATTGGATCCACTCCTCACCAAAACCAAAAGAAACAAGGATCTTCTACAAAAAAGACCATCTAACTCTGTCATAAGCCTTAGCCATATCTAGCTTAATGAACATAGCCTTCTCGTGGGAGTTTTCCATGGAGTGGATGGTCTCTGTAGCAATGACAACCCCATCAAGAATCTGTCGACTCGCCACAAATCCACTCTGTTCCTCTAAAATCAACACTTTAAGCCACTTCTTCAATCTCTTAGCCAATAACTTAGAAATGATTTTATAAGCCACATTGCAAAGAGAGATAGGACAAAACTGAGATAACCTATCAGGTCCTTCACACTTGGGTATGAGAGTAAGGAAGGTGGAATTCAGAGCACGAAGCATCTGTTTATTCCTCTGGGACTCAAGGACAACCGCTAGAAGATCCAACTTTATGATATCCCAAAATTCCTGAAAAAATTCAATCGGGAAACCATCAGGACTAGGAGCTTTACCCTTCTTCATCTGAAACACAATCCCCTCCAGCTCATCAAGAGAGATATGTTTCATCAGATACTCATTCGCCTCCCTAGAGACCAACTGAAGAATACAAGAAAGAACCTGTGCTTCCTCAACAGAGCCCCCTCATGAATCCTCCCTAAATAAATTAGCAAAATACTGAGATGCCTTAGCAGAGATTTCCTGAAATGAGGCAAGATGTTCACCCCTATCATTCACCAGAATAGGAATGGAATTACCATGCCTCTTGTCCCTCATAGAATTGAAGAAGAAGGCGGTGTTTCTATCACCTTCCTGTAACCATTCAACTCGGGCCTTTTGCTACCAATAGATTTCTTCCCGCAATTCAAATTCCTCAACCACTTTCAAAGTCTTAGCCTCCTCCCTTAGAAGATCCTCAGAGGCCCCATTCTCACCAATCAACCACGTAATATTATTCAACTCCTCCTCGGCAGCAACCTTAGCAAGAAATATATTACCAAAACATCACTAATTCCACCTTTTAACTTGATATTTGACAAATTGAAGAAGCTTGGAGAATGTGTACATTGCCATACCAAAAGTTGGTCTACCAATCCGCCACCACTCAACCACATGTTCATGAAGAGTAGGTTCCCGTAACCACATAAGCTAGAACTTGAATGAGGGAGAACGAGGCCCCCAAGCAGAGATAATACTAAGCTTAATAGGCCAATGATCAGAACCTCTCCAATCAAGAATTTCAAATCGAGTGGACCATAAGTCTCCAACCCAATAACAAGAAACCAAGAATTGATCTAGCCTCTCAGCAACACAACTCTCACCAATTCTCCTATTATTCCAAGTGAAGCAACCATTACTTGGCAAAAATTTAATAAGATTTAATTCAGAAATGCTATCTTTGAATAACAAAGCAGAAGGCTCCAACCTAGGAATTCCACCTCTTTTCTTAAACAACTCCACAATAGCATTAAAATCGCCAGCCATAACCCACGGATGGTAAGGAGCTAAGCTATGAACAAAATGAAGATGGGACCATAGAAGTTGTTTACCCAGAAACTCAATAGGAGCATACACATTAGAGAGGAGAATACACTCACTAGTGTCATACCAAGAGGTGACTAGGGATATAGAGGATCTAGAGGACATCCACGAGAGAGGGAAAATCTTCTAAGGGTTCCAAAAGCAAGCCACCCCTCCGGAAGCACCAAGAGCCCCCACACACTGACATTCACCATATTTCCACAACTTAGGAGCCATGGCCAACGTATTATCTATAGATAATTTAGTCTCCTAAAGAAAAAGAACATCCGGAGAATGATTCCTAACCAAATCACGAACAACTTTTTGTCGAGTGCCGCTGTTCAATCCCCTTACATTCCATGAGAGAACAATCATTTCTGGGGGCATGAAAAATGTGAATCCAGAGTCTTGACTAACCCTGACTCCACCAAAGTTTCCCTAGTTAATTTAATCTTCTCCATATCCTTTTTCCTTCCCAGCTTGGAAGTCCTGTCACCAACCCCTTTCTTTAGTTCATTTTGCTGAATACCCAAACGAGAGGAAGCCAAAGAGCTCTTTCCCACATCCTTGCCTCCTTTCAGGGGCAATGGGGAACCACCTCCACCACTCTTTGAAGCTCCAATAGAAGATTCTTGTTTAGTTTGTACATTCAATTGTTGATTCGTATCCATCTACCCAACCCCAATCTCCTACACAACCTGCATGGCCTCTAATGGTGGCCCATCTTGTCCTGTACCCAAAGTTCCCTGATCCAAGTTTAGCAACCCCAGATTCACTTCCTCTTGGCTAAGATCATCTAGCACCTCAAACCTATTAAATGATTCATCATCCTGCCTCTCCCTCAAGGTCCGCTTCTGGCCCCGATTCCTATTGTGAGCCTTAACAGGGACATAACCATCATCTCCATTACCATCAACCAGAATAGGCTCCTTACCATTATTAGCCCTAGGTGGATTACGAGAAGGCTGAGAAGGTTGGGGCACCACAGGCTTAGCCCTAGGGCACCTACGCTGCAAGTGACCATATTCATGACAAAGACGACATCGAAAAGGTAGGGTTTTGTAATCTAGTTGTTGCACCCAAGTATATGATCCAACACTCACTTCAACAGAATCTGGCAGTGGCTTGCTTAAATCAATTTCTACATAGGTATGAGCAAAAGTCATTACCTTTTTATACTGCGTCTGTTGTGAAGACCCAATAGGTTTATCGAGCATTGAAGCCACCAAATGCAACACATCATCCTACCAACACTCAACTGGAAACCATGGCAACCGAACCCAAACTAGGATCCGACTCAGTATTGCCTCAGTCGGGTTGAAGCCAGCATGCCATGGCTTGATAAACAAACCCACCTGGCTATAAAAATAGGGGCCACCCTCGAAGACCTTATTCCGATCTACCACACAATCAAGAGAAACCATAAAAAAGTTGTTCGCAAGGAGCCTAATCTCCATCTCCCCCTCCGGCATCCAAGTCCGTTGAGCCCAGTATTCAAAAAATTGCAGTGAGACTCTCAAACCCATGAACTTGCAATAAAAAGAGTGCTTTGAATAGTATTCAATATCATCTGCAAGCATTTCCATCGGGATAATCAACTTCGGTCGCTCTTTGCATCTTTCCAAACACCCATTAATCTTCGTTATTCGGGAACCACTAACCGATCCTAGATCATTCATCTCCATCTCTGAAGAAAATAGTGTATTATCAAAAACATTCACTCCATGCGCCGAAGGCTTTGAACCAAATGTTGATTGAAAATCCAATTTGGGGCTAGCCCCAGATGTTTCCCCACCTGGCATAGCTAAAAACAAGATCCCCAGCAGGCATGCAAACCCCTAGGACACTTTTGCAAGAAATGGAAAAAAAGAAAAGACCCCAAGGGAAGGATCAAAACCCTTCCACCCACAAGCCACCCAAACGGCAACAAGAAGGCCTCCAAAAAAGAAAAAACCCCACCACCACAACCCTAATAGCTTCAAAAAACCCTCCCACAATGCAGAAGCAAGCAACACATAGAGAACGAGCTAGGGAAAGGTCGCCCTAGCTCGGCTTGCAGAGCACGTGAATGCCATCCACCCGAAGACCACTAGAACACACTCTTCAAAAACTAGAAAAATAGTTTGTAAAGCACACAATCGAACCTATTTCAATTCACCTATGAACAAAAGGTCATTGTATTTTGTAGGAAAAGTTTCCATCTACTTGTGGGTACCATTAGACAAGACAACTTTGTACTGGTCGACTGGGCTTTGATCAACTCCTAGTTTTTCATAAGACATTAGTTGGAGGACTGGAGATGGGACAACATCTCCAACATCTATAAATCGTATTGCATCTCTTGTTAAGGTTGGATTCACATTTGTAGCCTAAAAGGAAATTAAACTCAACATAGTGGAAGCAATGAGATATTTATATAAGTATGGCTCAACTCTAAAAGAAAATAGTAATATTGACACATTTAGAAACTAAGATATTTTCCCCTCTAACATATAAGTTACTCCAAAATGGAGAATAAATTGAAGGCAAAACAAGATAGATAGTTCAAATATAAATAAGTTAGAACATATATCATAGTAATTGTTAATTCAATTGAAGTATATTCTTTGTTTGTTTGGTGCACTTGAGAAACAATGAAGATAATTGGAAACAATAATAAACTAAACAAAAAACACACTTATAGGTCTATTGTGTGAGGATTTTTCACCAGTCTTGGAAGAGCTAGAGGCTACCGACATTGTTGCATCTACTCTTTTAGAATTGAAGAGCTGCAACGCCCATGGCTGGCTAGAAGGTCTATGACTTCAAAATACAACATGGGAACTCAACTTTTTTACACAGACATTAACAATATGATAGGAAAGGATTAATAATAACAATGACTTCAATGATTCAAATAATACTTAACATACAATTGGTTATTCCAAGTTCACTCTTTCAATTTTAAAATCCCTCCTTTTTCCACTAGAAACACCAAGAGTACGAAGGAAAAGAAACAATTAGGAAAAAGGCTTCAATGTTGTATATAACAATTAATATGAAGTATAACATTTGAAGTATGCTATGTCAAGATTCAGACAAATAAATATTTTGAGAAAACAATAAACATTGTGAAGAGTATATATATGTGCATTGCTCACATCTACTTTGACATACATACAAACCTACACACAACAAAATTTAATATTGTCTCATTTATGTATTTTGTTCTGTGTAAATGGTTGCAATATATTAAAATAGTCTGTGTTGTTCTCCACAACACAATCTAATTGTTATTTACTAGATTTGGCTATATTCCACTCTTTGCAATGCATAATCAAATACTTAATATTATACAGTCTATATTGTTATCCAAAATGCATTCTTCACTATCAGATATATATATATGTATATACATATATATATATATATATAGATAGATAGATAGATAGATATAGATATATACATACATATATATATATACAATATTGATTCATTAATCGTTCACATTTTGTGGCGGAGGCTTTGATTCACTTTGTTAGTGCAAGTTTTTTGTGTTTTGTGGGTGTTCCATATGGGTCATTGTTGCAAGAAATATTTTTTATGGCAATGGCTTGAATCAAATAAAATAGTAAATGTAAAGCAATTGATATTGTTTTGCACAAGGAACTATTCACTGTTGTTGTCTAAACAAGGCTATATTATTTCATTTCTGGCCTCCAGTCAGTGTAGCTAGAAAAGGAAGTTGGTGTATTCTATTTTGATTTTTATACTAAAATGATTTGCTACATCAATAGAGAAGGCCAGTGAAATGGTATTAGCATTAATTTTTGTATGGTTTTGGTGTAGTGATAATAGGTATAAGCAGTAGAGCTAGCTTTTCAAGCAGTCACAAAGATAACAAATCCCTGAAGAATGTTTTAAAGGGCATTGTCATATAACTATATTGATTTGTTTCTCAGATGGTTCTGCTAAGAAAAAAGCTATATTATTTCAAATCTTAATAAGACATTGTTGGGTGTCATTCTCTAGGTTTAGCTTGTTCTTCAAGATAACTATCAGCAATGGGGAAAGCATGTATTAAATACACATTCCTAGTTGTTATTTCTTCAGCCTCAGAAAAGCAGTTGTCAGAGTGATGGACTATATACTAAGTTTCATAAGGAAAACTTAATAGGAACTTCTATATAGATGGTTAGAGGCTATTTCTTGTGTTTGTATGCAATGATGTTTACAAAAGAAAATTGAAATTGTCACCTATGATAATTTTTTCCAACCCTTTTTTTGGGATAATAAGGTAGTGGTTTGCATGGGTCTGTGAATGCCAATTTTTTTGTCAACTTCTTTCTATGACCTCAATTTTTTGGCTATGGTTGCAATGGAATAAAATTCTTAACATATTCTAGTTTTATTTTGCAGTTTGTTGCTCACTATCCTAGGTTATTTTTATCCATTGGTTTTCCAAGAAAAATTTTGTTGTCCTTTGCGTGATGAAAAATGCATATATATGTATATATATATATATGTATGTATATATATGTATATATATACTTACAAAAAATATATGTATATATGTGCATATATATATACTATATGTATGTATATATATGTATATATATAGATATACTTACATAAATTTATTCACCAACAACCCATCAAAAATTTCAACAGTACAACCTCTTCAGCTCCACCCTCTCGAAAAGAATGCATTTTGGAAAAACAACATTAACTTTATAATATCATCTATTTTTTTATGCATTGCAAATGAAAGTATATAGCCAAAGCTACAACACAACACTTAGAATTGGGCTATGGGAAACATTGGTTGAAATTTTCGGCAGCCCTCATTTTTCTAGGTCTTCGGCACCGTGTAGTAGGAGTTGTTTTTTCTTAAAAAAAAATTGAAAAAAGCGTTTGGCCCGGTGTGGCGATAGAGGAGGCCAACTAAATGGCATCAACATTAATCATTGTATGGTTTCCATGTAGTGTTGATGGTACAAGTAACATCTATGTTTAAAGTCCTCGAAGAACAAAGCGAATGTCTATACAATTTTCAATAACATATTGTGCATATATATATACATATATACATATATATACATACATATATATATGTACATATATACACATACATATGTACATACACATATATATATATATACATATATATATGTATATATAGATACATACACACACACACATATATATATACATACATATATATACACACACACACATACATTTATATATACACATATGTATATATGCATATATATACACATAAATATATACATACACGAACACACACACACACACACACATATAAATAGATAGATATATGAGAATTATCACAACCCACACCTTTTGCAAACATCAACGCATGCAAAGAACAAAAGATAACCTCCAACCACCTTCACAAAATTTCCATAGCCGTGGTAGGTTGTGATAGCTCTATGTTCATTTTTAGCAAGCCATGGAGAAAGGATGGAGGGAAGAGAAACCAATTGGGAAGAGGTGTAATTGAAGGAAATTGGAAGAGGTGCATAATGAGAAAACTATTAGTGGAGTATTTCTAAAATATTTTATGTTATTTTCAAAAGGGGATTGTTGATTGTTGTTCTGTAGCTTATTGTAAATTGTTTGGTTTATGGGTTCTATGTAGCCACCATTGGTGGAAGGAAATACTCTTTCTTTATTGCATTTGATGTGTTAAATAACCTCCACCCACCCTCGCAAAAGATGCACAAAGCTTAATCCAGGTTGCACCCTCACAGAAGCTTACCCTCATTGCTCATAGCTCCCATATCAAGTATAGCAACAAAATGAGACCAAACAATGTCTTGTTGAAAATATTTGAGACATTCATTTTATTCCCCGGGGTGTTAAACGACATCTATGATTACGACCATCACTAGTACACGCAAAGAATACAAACATACATATACATACATGTATATATGTTGATATATATAGTAGCTGTAATGATGGAGGGAAATCCTATATGAAGGTGCAAGTGTGTGTAGCGGTAATGGTTTGGATACATACATACATTATATATATATATATATATATATATATATATATATATATATATATTGAGAGGAACCAACAAAGATTCAATGAGGAATGAAAGTAGAACTATACTCACTTCTCAACAAACTATATATGTATATATACATATATGTGTATATGTATATATGTAAAGCCTAAATAGTGTTAGCAATGTAATTACCTTTTAGACGTGGCTACAAAGTTTTGTTGGTATAATTAATTATTAATTACACTTTGCATAAGTTTACTTAGGCAATATTTTTTTCCTAGGTTTTAGGATCTCATCTTTATCTTATCGAGCTATCTTGTTGCTCAAGATAAGATTAGGTTTAGGCATCTTTGCTTTTATAAAGCAAATAATCTCTTGTAATTGATTGATCTTTTCGAATATATCAAATTGCCTGTTTTTATGCAATCTCTTGCTTTTTCGTTTTCCTCTTCTGTGGAAGGTATTTTCTGGTTTGCAATCAAATCTTGGCTAATCTAACATGGTATCAGAGCCTTGATTCACAACCCCTTCTCAGCATTTTTGGAGGATTTCATTGCAGAGCTCGTTCGGAGTCCCTCGAGGGTTTCAATCCTTGAGTACATTTATGTAGCATCTTGGATTAGATTGGGGTTTTCCGTTGGATTTAGAGCGCTGGAAAAAGTCAGAAATGGCTTTCGTTTTATTCATTTTCATCACCGATTGCCAGATCTGCGAGGGTTTTAAGATCGGTGATTTATCTGTTAGATCTGGGGGTTGCCTGATTTTCGGAGCACTTTGGGCCCAAACGGACCTCGCCGTTGGATTCGCAGCTCCCAAAAACCCCCATTTTCATATAAAGCATGTCCGATTTGGACACTGTCGACTGGAGAAGCAAAATTTTTTTACCCGAGGGCAGTACGGCCCCCAGGCACTGTTCCCGAGGAACAGATTTCAAAAAAAATTAAAAAAAGTAATTAAAAAATTAAAAGTTTCGGTGGAAATCTTGCGCAGCCCGTGTAAATTCAGTGCGCCGCCCTCCATCCACCCGGCGGCCACCACCTTTCACCACCGCGCCACCAAATCTCCGCCGAACCGCCTCCGCAGCGCCACCGTCTAGTTTTCCGCCCCCGCGGGCTCATTCCTTAGATCGCGGTTCTATGGTGACCGAGCGCTTAATATAAGTCCCTGGCCCCGAGCTCGTGGTCACATCGAAGCCCCAGCGCCCACGCCTAGCCCCCTGCGCCGATCTAGCCCCCAGAGCCGGTCATATCGGCGTCCAAAGGCTTCGGCCCCAGTCCCAGCGCACCAGCCCCTAGTCCTGCATGCGACCAGGGGCCGAATATTTTTAGCCCCTGAGGGCTACAGGGAACCTTATTGGGCCGAATTGAATCCTTTTCGCGAAAACGGGTGTAACTTGGGCAAACAGAGGTATTTTTTGCAAACGAGATATCGTCGGAAAGCTGTTTCGACGCTCTACGCAATGGTTTTATTGATATTTTCTGGTTTTTCTATTTTGATGCTTTTTTCAGCCTCGGAAGTCAGATGTTGCTGTTTTCACTTCGGGACCCATATCTTTTGACTCGCTTATCCGATTTTCGCGATTTTTGCGGCGTTGGAAAGCTGGTTTTGGCCTCTATGCAGATCTGAGGTCATTTCCAGAAAATTTTTAACTTTTTTAGGCATGCATTCTTTTTTGTTTCATGCTCTAGGTTTGCATTTTCACTCATGTTTCTGTATTTTTTTGCATCATCTCCTTATGCAATCATTGGGTATTGTAATAACGAACTGATATAAAGTTCCATTTAGGGGGGTTTCATGCATAATAATCTGATTAGAGTGTTTTTTTTCACTTTGATCCCATATTCCATCTTGTTTTGATGGCAACTCACATGAGTCTATCTGGTCTCTTAGTTTCTTTTGGCCACAATTCTTGTCTTGCTTGACACATGTCGGATTCATTGGTTCACACTTCAGATTGAGAGCCTATGGTTAATGGTCCACATTGGATCCATCTCAATTTGAGGGCCATTTTTTTGTGGTTATTGTTCCAGAGTCTTTTTTTGGTACTCCTTCCCATGGAAGAGTTTCAGTCACAGTTTGGCATCGGCATCGAGATACATGGTTTCCAGATTTTGTCATCATTATGGGTTCATCTTTTTCATCTATTGTTGCTCACAGATTCCAGAGTTGTTCCCGTTTGGAGTTTTCGAGTGTTCCGTGGCATCAGGTCTTCTATTGCTTTATCATGATTCCTTGAGTCAATCAGTGACTCTCATCCGGTTTCAGTAGTATACAGAAGAATATTTCCTTGCTTGCCTATATCAAGTTCTAGTGTTACTCCACAGTGTTCTTCCAGTGATTCTTTGCAGCAGTTCATCTCACTGAGGGGGGTTTCTCTCTCTTTGCATTTGTACATGAGTACCTGATCAGGCCTTGTTGTCGGGACTCATATTTGCATAATAATCTACTTCTCCCTAAGTTGCACTTATGGGGAGGTGTTGGTGTAATTAATTATTAATTACACTTTGCATAAGTTTACTTAGGCATTATTTATTTCCTAGGTTTTAGGATCTCATCTTTATCTTATCGAGCTATCTTGTTGCTCAAGATAAGATTAGGTTTAGGCATCTTTGCTTTTATAAAGCAAATAATCTCTTGTAATTGATTGATCTTTTCGAATATATCAAATTACATGTTTTTATGCAATCTCTTGCTTTTTCGTTTTCCTCTTCTGTGGAAGGTATTTTTTGGTTTGCAATCAGATCTTGGCTAATCTAACAAGTTTGAGTAAACAAAATCCCAAACCCAAAAAATTGGTGTGTGAAGGCCACGTGAAGACATACTATTTTTTCCACAACAAAACCTGATTGAAAATTGAAACAATTTGGGTTTGAAAACAACATCATTTTTGTTTTTTGTATTTCCTATGGTGAATTTGCATGTTTATGTGGGTTTTTTCATCTTGGTTGGCTCTTGAAACCAATATTGTTTCATCATGCTGATTGTTGTTCAAAATACTATATAGTTTTTTAAATGGTTTTTGGCAAGTGGGCGAGTGTTGGCTATATTGTTTCATTTATGGCTTCAATTTTCTATGAATGGTTCCAAAATAGTGAATCTAGTATTTTTTTGGTGAAACTTGATATCAAGATTTATTCTATTCTATGGGTTTTGGTATGCAGGTGACTGTTAGCAATATTTTTTTGTTTATGGTTTCATTTATATGCACATTAGCGCCTACATTAAGTACAATATAAAGCAAGACTAATATTTCATCTCACACTTTATATACAATTGGATAAACAACAACTACAATCACAAGTAGTGCAAGCACACACAAACTATACAACAACTAATCTCAAAACCAACCAGCATTCAAGAGACCAAACATCCATAGAGCATTTTCCCTCAGTTGATTGGTTGAGCAAGCTACGAATTCAAAGCTTTTGTTTCCTATAATAATTCCTTGCCTCAGGCTATGCAATATATTATAGCCAAAAAAAGGTTTGAATTCCTAGCCTACTCGTTTAGGAAAATGAGGGAAAATTCAGTATGGATGTTTGTTCTCTTTATAATTATGATCAAACTAGTTGTATATCGAGGAAAAAATATGGTATACACATCTATTTAGATATAGCAGTCTCTACATAAATAAATGTTTACATATGTACATATAGATATTTATATATCTACCTATATGTGTGTCCTCTCGATTGACCGTTAAGGTGTTTATTCGAAGATTTGATGGGAAAATTTTCCCTCTTAACACCTTGTTATTCTAATCAAGCACCATATGGAGCATCACTGCAACTTATTTTAATAAGAATTATATATTTAAGAAGATATTATTTGGAAAGGGAGACAAAGCATTCAAATTTGTTTTTTTTTACAAGATAGTTATTTATTTTGAAAGAAATTTGTTATTTCTTTCATTCTTGAAAAGGAATTCCTATAATAGTAGTCTTTGTATTGAACATACCAAAGAAAATTAGTTGCCACATACATGTGTTCAACACCTTTTTGAACCTATTGAAGGGACAATCCAAATACTTTTTCTAGGATTGTAGAACTGAAAACGAAACAACGTAGCCAACACTAGACAAGGGACAATGAGAATGCCCTATGGAGAACAACTCGAAACTACCACAAGCATTAAAATGAGGGGGTGGTGGGAATTCCAGCCTAGATTTTTTTAAAGGGAAGCCCATTTGCCACTTTTCCTTGCTTGGCAGGAAGTTTAAAAAAACAAAAAGGCTTGCAAGGACTCCAACCAAAGCACACACAATAAAAACAACGACTAACAATATAGAGGAAAAAATTCAACATAGACTATATAACAATGACTGTTTCATTGGATTGCAACCATAATGACTAAATGAGAACCATAAATCAAACAATATTGGTTTCAAAGTTAAAAAGCCATGCAAAAAAATAAATCTTGTAGCACCTCTTCCTACTTGCTTCAAACACACCTCTTCTCACCAACTTCCTTGCACAAAAATGGGAAAAATATTATCATAGGCAACACTTTTATTTTGCATTTCCAACCATCCTCCCATGCAAAAAACACAAAATAACCTCCACCCACCTTTGAAGAAGCTACACAAAGCCTAATGCAACTTGCACCTCACAGAAGCTTACCCTCGTTGCTCACGGCTCCAATATTAAGTATAGCAACAAAATGATACCAAATAATTCCTTATTGCAAATTTCCCAAACACTCATTTTGTTTCCTTAGGCATTTAATAGTAGTTATTATTACGACCATCCCTAGTACAAGAAAAGCTACAACAATTAATGTTGATGCTAACCAACATTTAACTTTTACAACCTTCTCTATCCACGTGGATCGAAAAACATTACCCTATTCCCAAAGTAGCCAACAACTGCCTCCACCACCTTTTCACGACCATCAAAAGGCAAAAAATCTAGGTGGATGATGAAAATTCTAGGCAAAGCTATAACCCATCTGCCACCCTTTCCTAGACTACAAGAAGTTTGAAACACAGGGAGGCTAACCAAAATTCCAAGCAAAGTTGACACAAATAGCCATATATATATATATATACACACATATACATATATCTACATATGTGTATGTACATACTATACATACTATGCATATACATATATATACATATATATCCATACACATATATATATATATATATGTATATACATACAAATCTACATATGCATATATATGTATACAGATAAGCTATATATGGACCACCCTTTCACACAGAAGGTTTTGCATAGGTCTATAACTTTGATTTTCATCATTCTATGGCAATGGTTGCAATGGAATAAAATAGTTAATATTATGCAATTCATTTTTTTGATGCCCACCTTAGGGTATATTGTCTCATTTGTGGCTTCCATTTACCGTCTATTTTTGCACCACAACAAAATAGTAAATGTTTTGGACATTATATATACATATACATATAAATACATATATACACATATCTATGCATAGCTATATAGATATATGTATATGCATATATATAGATACATATACATATATATATATATATATATATATATATATATATACATACATATATATGCATATATACACATACATATACATATAAATACATATATATACCCATATATACATATATATGTATACACATATATATAGACAGATATATACATATATATATATATATACACACACACACATACATATAAATATATATCAAAGCATAGAAACATTGTGTAGCAACAAACTAAGTCAAATAAAACAACCTAGGCTAGCCATCAACGATTGACAATTGTGGGTTTTGCATGTGGGTGACTATTAGCTATATTATTCTATTTATGGCTTTCGTTCTGTGTGAGTGGTTGCAAAATAGTTAATCTACTGTGTTTTGGATGAATCTTCAAATCAAGATTTCTTGTGTTTTGTGGGTTTTTGCATTTGTATAACTGTTGGCAATATTGTTTCATTTATGGGATCTGGTCTGTGCAGATTGTTACAAAATAGTTAATCTATTGTGTTTTTGGTGATTCTTCGCATTTGGGTTACCATTAAAACCAATATTAATTCATTTAGGGTTTGCATTTTCCTGGTGAAGGTTTTGAGTCTTTCTGTTACTGGGAGCTTTTTGTGTGTTGTGGGTTTTCCATGTGAGCCACTGTTGGAAGCTGTGCTTTTTTGTGTGATAGTTTCAACCCAATGAAATAGTTAATGTTATACAAGTTGCATTGTTTTAGGGTATATTGTTTCCTTTTTGATAGGGTTCTCTTTAAAAGAGAGTATATAGTTTCTTTGCAACAATATTATTTGATTTATCATTCAACTTTTGTAGGGATGTTTTTGTATGGATTTATCACTGTATTTTTTACTATTTTGCACCTTTGGCCATCTAGGTGACTATTGATAACAATATTGTTTTGTTTACGTCTTTTCTTTTGTGGCAGTGGTTGCAATGCAATAAAATAGTTATTGTTATGTAGTTTATGGTGCTTTGCATAAGAAATTGTTCACTATTGCCATCTGCCTTACGCCATTTTGTTTCATTTATGGCTTCAATTTACCACACCATCCCTTGTCTTATTGTTCCTCATTCCAATCAGGCTATATATACATACATATGTTTGTGAAACGAGTGTCTATGTAGTTATCAAAAATGTATTGTTTTTGGGTTTATGTTGTTGAAGATAGTTGTGAGTGACAATGGCAACCTTGTGTGAAGGTGCAAGTGTGTTCATCAGCTGTGGAATCTATGTGAAGGTGCTTGGATGATATCTTTTGTTTTTAATGTAATAAAATAGTTAATGTTTGTAGTACATGTTGCTTTGCATAAGGCATTGTTCACTGTTGTTGTTTATGGATTCCATTTAGCATAACATCCCTTGTCTTGTTCTTCCTCATTCTAGTAAACCTATGTATACATACATATGTTTGTGGAACGAATGTCTATGCAGTTAACAAAAATTGTTCGGCGTCATTCTTTGGGTCTTTGTTGTCATTGAAGGTAGCTATCAGTGAGGATGGCAAGCTTCTATGAAGGTACAAGTGCGTTCATCAGCTGTGGAATATGTGTGAAGATGGTTGGATCTTATCTTGTGTTTTTTGCATGCGTTGATGGTTGCAAAAGGTGTAGACATGTATCTATCTGAAATTAGAAGGAGACAATATTCATTTATGTTGCTTAATATGCTCATTCTTTTCATAGGTTAATGATGATTTCTATTTGATCTATGGTTCATATCCAGCGGCGATGGTGCATAACAACAATAATTTTATTCTATTGCAAACATATCCACAAAACGACCGCCATAAACAGAAACACACAAAGATTCACAAAAACAAGCACAAATTAAAATATACTCATTTCTCAACATAGCCCTATCAAAAAATTAAAACAATATAGCGTTCTCAATAGCACATCCTCGTAAACTAACAATGACAAACCATATATATAAATATAATCAACAATAACAAATTGAAATATATATAAATATATGTATATATGTACACATATATATATTAATATTACAATACACCGAATATAGCCTAAGGCGGAGAACAATAATTAATAATACCTAATGTAACCAAACATACAATCAACAACAATAATTTTTTTATTCTATTCTAACCATAACCAGAAAACCAAAGACTTAAATCAAACAACATTGGTTTCAATAGCAAACTAGATTGAGAAAGCCACAACATAGCCCAAGCCATACAATAATAATCGACTAAAACTACACAACCTCAACAATTTTATCCCATTGCAAACATGCCCACAAAACGCAAACATTAAAGAGAAACCAATCAAAAGTTGACCCATATAACACATCCATAAATGAAACATATTTTGTTTTAACAAATAATTTTCTCTTCTATAAACAACACCTTATTGAAAATTGAAACAATATAGTATTTTCAACATAACTTGATAAAAAATGAGACAATATAGGCTAAGCTAGACAATAACAATCGACAAAACCTGCATAAGGTCAAGAATTTTTCCCCATTGCCAACATTGGTTTCAATAGCGAGCTAGATGGAGAAAGCCACAACATAGCTCAAACCATACAATACCAATTAACAAAAATTGCACAACCTCAACAATTTTATCCTGTTGCAAACATGCCCACAAAACACAAACATTAAAGAGAAACCCGTTGAAAGTTGACCCATATAACGCGTCCATAAATGAAATCTAATTTGTTTTAACAAATAATTTTCTCGTCTATGAACAACACTTTATTAAAAATTGAAACAATATATGTATATATATACACATATATATTAATATTAAAATACACCCAATATAGCCTAAGGTAGAGAATAATAATTAATAATACCTAATGTAACCAAACATAGAATCAACAACAATAATTAATTTATTCTATCCCAACCATAACCAAAAAACCAAAGGCATAAATTAAACAACATTGGCTTCTACAACAACCCAGATGGAGAAAGCCATAATATAGCCTAAGCCATACACTAACAATCGACAAAAAATGCACAACCTCAACAATTTTATCTCGTTACAAACATGCCCACAAAATACAAACATTAAAGAGAAACATGTCGAAAGTTGACCCATATAACACATCCATAAATGAAACATAATTTATTTTAACAAATAATTTTCTCTACTATAAACAACACCTTATTGAAAATTGAAACAATATAGCCTTTTTAACATAACCTGATCGAAAATGAGACAATATAGGCTTGAGCTAGATAGTAACAATTGACAAAAACTGCATAAGGTCAAGAATTTTTCCCCCTTGCCAATATATCCACTAAATGCAAGCCATAAAGAGAGACCCACGAAAAAATTAATATATATATATAAATATATTTATATATGTACTGATATATACATATATATATACACATATATATTGATGTAAAAATATACCCAATATAGCCTAAGGCAGAGAACAATAATTAGTAATACTTAATGTAACCAAACATAGAATCAACAACATTACTTATTTTATTTTCTTCCAACCGTAACCAGAAAATGAAAGCCATAAATCAAACAACATTGGTTTCAATAGCCACCCACATGCAAAAAGCCACAATATAGCCCAAGGTATACAATAACAATGGACAAACACTTGATAACCTCAACAATTTTTATTTTTTGTACACATAACCATAAAACACAAACATTCAACAAAAACCCTTTGAAAATTGACAGTAACAAACCCATAGAAAAAGCACTCCTTTCTCAACACAAGCTCCTCAAAAATTAAAATAATACACCCTTTTCAACAACAATATAGCTTAAGCAATAGAACTATAATCGACATTGCACAATGGAAGCTAACACAAAGCATATAGGATTGAATATTTTATTCCATTGCAACCATAACCACAAATTGAAAGCCATAAATAAATAAAATCATAGTACCAAATCCATCCAAAACCATACACAGAAAACGCAAACCATAAATTAGACAAGATGTTTGAAACAATCAAGAGTACCATATGGAAAATCAAGATAGTTACAATCGACAAAAACTGCATAACGTCAAGGATTTTTCCCCTTTTCCAACATATCCACTAAATGCAAGCCATAGAGACCCATGGAAAATATGTGTGTGTGTGTGTGTGTGTGTGTGTGTGTGTGTGTGTGTATGTACACATATATACATATATATAGATACACATATATATTCATATTAAAATATACCCAATATAGCCTAAGGTAGAGAACAATAATCAATAATACCTAATGTAACCAAACATAGAATCAACAACATTAATTATTTTATTTTGTTCCAACCATAACTAGAAAAAAAATGCCATAAATCAAACAACATTGGTTTCAACAACCACCCAGATGTAGAAAGAAACAATATAGCCTGGGCTATAAAATAAGAATCAACCAAAAATCCATAACCTTAACAATTTTAATCTTACCTATATATTGATATTAAAATATATGCAATATAATCTAATGTAGAGAACAATAATCGATAATACCTAATATAACCAAACAAAGAATCAACATCATTAATTATTTTATTTTGTTCCAACCATAACTAGAAAATGAAAGCCATAAATTAAATAACATTACTTTGAACAGCCATCCACATACAGAAAGCCACAATATAGCTCGAGCTATACAATAAGAATCAACCAAGACTCCATAACCTTAAAAATTTTAATCTTACATATATATATTGATATTAAAATATACCCAATAAAGCCTAAGACAGAGAACAATAATCAGTAATACCTAATGTAGCCAAACATAGAATCAACATCATTAATTATTTTATTATTTTCCAACCATAACCAGAAAAAAAAATCCATAAATCAAACATTACTTTCAACAACCACCCACATGTAGAAATCCACAATATAGCCCAAGCTATACAATAATAATTGACAAAAAACTCCATAACCTCTACAATTTTATTCCATTGCAACATACACACAAAACACAAACAATAAACACAAACCCTATGGAATTTGACACTAACAAACCCATACAAAAAGCACTCCTTTCTCAATACAACCTCCTTGAAAATTCAAACAATACAACCTTTTCAACAACACCTTCTCCAAAATCAAACAATATAGCTTGAGCAACACAACTATAATCGACAATGCCTAATGGAAACTAACACAAACTAGAAAGCATTAACTATTTTATTCCATTGCAACCATAACTACAAACCATAAGCCATAAACCAAACAATATTGGTTGAAAGACTGACCTAAATGAAGAAACCCACAAAACAGAAAAAATGGCATATAGAAACCCATGCAAAACCATAAACACAAAACGTGAACCTTAAACCAAACAATACTCGTTTTCAAAAACAATAGTCTTTTCTCAACAGCCCCTTATCAAAATTAGAAGCAGTAAACAGTAACTTATGGCAAATCTAATGAAACAATATGGAAAACAGTTTTTTGCATATGCACCTCTTGTCGGTTGTTTCAAACAAACCTCTTTCCACCAGCTTTCTCCAAGCTTCCTTGTTTTTGCAATCCTACAAACATACGTAAATAACAAAAACCATAAACACAAACCCACAAAAAATTACAGTATCAAATCCATGCAAAACTATGCACAAAAAATTTTAACCATAAATTAGACAAGGTATTTGAAACAATCAATAGTACCTTATGGCAAATCAATTAATATAACTGCCAAGCACAAATCAAACAATATCGCCAAGGGTTTCTTCCACATGCACCTCTTCCCACTTGCTTCAAAAACACATCTTCTCACCAACTTTCCAAAACAAAAATAGGAAAAATATTATCACACTTTTCTTTTGCATTTCCAACCATTCGCCCTTTCAGAAAACACAAAATAATCTCCACCCACCTTCGCAAAAGTTGCACAAAGCCTAATCCAGCTTGCACCCTCACAAAAGCTTACCCTCACTAATCATGACTCTCATATCAGGTATAGCAACAAAATGACACCAAACAATGCCTTATTAAACATTTCTCAAACATTTGTTTTGCTCCCCGAGGCATTAAATGGTAGCTATTATTACGACGATCCCTAGTACACGCAAAGCATACAACAATTAATGTTGATGTGAATTAATGTTTAATTTACATAGACTTCTCTATCTATGTGGCCCGAAAAAAACCACCCCATTCCCAAAGCAACCAACAACCGCCTCCTCCACCTTTTTCATGGCCATCAGAAGGCCAAAAATCTAGGAGGCTAATGAAAATTCTGACTGAAGTTATAACCCACTCGCCACCTTTTTATCGATCATCGAAAGCATGAAAAATAGCGAGGCTGATGAACATTCGAAGCAAAGTTGACATAAATAGCCTATCGGGTAATTAAGGAATAAACTTTTCTCAAGCTTAACCCTAGCTAAATAAATGAAGTACATTTACATAACAATTAAAGGATAAGATGTGGGTATGGATATATTACGAAATATAACTAGCAAACACATCTTGGTGTGTAATGTGTCTTTCGAAGAGGTGTGGAAGGTCAGTGAGGGAAAAAATTGGTTTAGTTTTTGCATATATTTGTATAGTAATTGAGGTCAATTGGTAGGTCATTTAGCAAATGATGTTGCTTATGCAACAAAGCTCTAAATTGAGAAGTGATAGCTTCAAATCAACTATGCATCCATGTACAAGGATCCAAACATGACTTAGACAAAACCTCAAAATAAAAAAAGATAATATTTCTCTACTACTAACAAGGTCATGTTTTGTTTGCAATATGGGTATGTGCAGGATCATCATGGAAAAAATAGACCCTTAAGTGGCAAAAAATTCAAAAAAATCAAAGTTAGGCAACTTGATGTAAAAATTTGAATAAGTTATCTATATTATTTCAAAAATATGTAAGAATAGAATCTGTAGAAAATTGAATGTAGTTTCTAAATTACTAGATTTATTATTTTTTTTTTAAATCTATTTGGTGAAAATTTGAAATTTCAATGCAGTAGTACTTAAATTTTAGGGAAAAAATAAGAAGTAGGTGTCTGTCTGACCACCCTAACCACAATAAAATGATAATATTTTTTTTGTAATATTCTAGATATAAGTAGAGAACTCATGTCTCGATGTGATGCATATTTTTTTGCAAATTTTATCCAAGTAAATAATTAATTGTAATTTTTTTATTACAAATTTTAAAACATATAAAAACTTGTATGTCTGGCCACCTTAACTTGGTCAAAACTTCATGAAATTAAATTATTATTTTTTTAATCCTATATTATGTGAAGTATAGAATGTGACACGTGTTTCGAATTCAAAAAATGTGATACTGTTTGAAAGCTATAGATTTCTTTCAATCAACATATCAATCAAGACTTTAGTCATAATTCAAATAGAAAATGAATAATAATTACTTATTAAATTCAAAGTAAAACATAATTTATATTGGTGGAAAGCTGAAAATCTCCTTTAAAAACCCTTTTTGTTTCATCAATTTTGGGTAAAAAAAAGGTCGTCAGCCACATACCCATAATATTGCCACTTTTTGTCCATCATGATCCTGCACATACCCATATAGAAAAAGGGAGAGATGAGATATGGGGATAGAAAGAGGGAGAGATGGAGGGGGGTGGCAATCCAAACATGACTAAAAAAAACCCTCAGAATAAAAATAATAATAAGGCTCTACTATTAACAAGGTCATGTTATGTTTGCAATATAGAAAGTGGGGGAGAGGAGAGATGGGGATAGAAAGAGGGAGGACGGGGGGGAGAGAGAGAGGGTGGGGGGGATGAGGATATGGAGAGAATGAGAGGGAGAGATAAAGAGAAAGAGGACATATGGATAGATAGAGATGGAAGAGATAACTATATAGAGAGGGGGAGAGAAAGATAAAGATAGAGATAGAAAGTGATATATAGAGGCAGAGAGGGGGAGAGATATAGGGGTAGAGAGAGATGGAGAGATTATGAGATAGAAATTGAGGGAGAGTTATAGGTCTTAGAGATGTCATAAGACCTTAAATAAGAAAAATACAAATCTAAAAACCTAGAAATCATAGGGCATGGTTAGGTGGTTTAAGAGGTTCTATAGAAAATATAATTTAAAAAATATGTAATAGAATACCTTTAAATATAAATAGAAACAATAAATAAAGCCCTTGCAAATTTAACTTTAACTAAAGATTGGATCTATAATTTCTAAATAATATAAAATAAATCTATAAATTATTATGTAATATTAGTAAAATTTAAGTAATACTTGTTATCAATTATTCATGTAAATGTAATAGAATGATACAATACATTATTATTTTTTATGTATAAATTAGTATATAATATATAATAAAATCTAATAATAT
This sequence comes from Sequoia sempervirens, assembly GCA_007258455.2. Taxonomy (NCBI): domain Eukaryota; kingdom Viridiplantae; phylum Streptophyta; class Pinopsida; order Cupressales; family Cupressaceae; genus Sequoia; species Sequoia sempervirens. The sequence goes on from VDFB02105785.1 coordinate 407,477,413, forward strand.
TTAATACGAATTAACAAATTGAATATAATCTAGTTACACATATTAAGTATTACATTGTATAATATTATAGCATATATTAAACTATATAAAAATATTAATAATGAATAGCATAATATATAGTATATAATATTATGTATATAGTATACAATATATTGTATTATATAAATAGAAATATAATAAATAGTATATAAATATTATATATATATATATATATATATATATTAAGGGAGAGGGACCGATTGTGGGTAGGGCTATATTGTGTGAGAGGTCCATGTCAGTAGGGTATGCGTCGGCCATTTTTGGCAAACCCAAGATAGTCCATCTAGCAACCCGAAAAATCCAACCAAGAGAAAATTCAAATGTTTTTCAATGTTTTTTGAACATTTTTTGAGTTGAAAAGTGGCATCATTTGATGGCGGACACTTGTTACTCATTTCATGGTTTCTCGCCATGCCAGTACTAGCGAACTTAACTCCTATTTAATTTGTATTAACTACCCAACATTCCTTTGTCATTGACTTTTTCCCCACCACGTTAACTTGTGTTTTATTTGGTATGTTATTATTTTGCTTCATGGCTATGTCACTGATGTTTTGTTTCTACACTTTAAGCCATCAATTGTAGGAACAATGGTGGTTATCTTCAAGCCCGATGGTGGTGAGGCTATGGGCAAGTGGTTGTGATGCATTATTTTGAATTTCTATGTTTTTCAAGACCTCCATTGCCAAAAGGAAAAATATTTAAATTTTGTTAAGGAAGGTGAGGTTGTGTCCCAACCTCCCAAGGGAAATATATTTCCATTGCATACTTTTTTTGAATTTAGCTGCATGTTTTTTTGGTAACTAGCTTATGGCTAGCCGACTAGAAGAAATATGCATAGTTATATTGACAATGTTTCAATTACGATATGCTCAAATCTTGAAGGTTTCTTGTAGATATATTATGGTCAGTTGTGTGTGTGTGTATGTGTGTGTGTATATATACATGTATATGCATATATGCATATATACATATATATGTGTGTGTATATATATACACACACACAAGTGCTCAAGAAATTTATATTGTAGCATTATTGTGCCTATATTATGGGTGATTGTGTGTATATATTTGTATACATATATGTGGACATGTGTGTGTACCCAATTGTGTGTATATGTGTATACACACATACACACACACACATACACACAATAGACCATAATAAATTATTTTGTTTTTGTTTATGTACCTCTATAATTTAGATAAGTATATTGACCATATTTGAGATTATGATAAGCTTCACTATTAAGGGTTTCTTGCAGCTATATTATGGCCGATTGTGTATATATGTATGTGTGTATACACACAATTGGTCAAATAATATTTAATGCATACTACAATGTTTGTAAACAATGTATGCAACTCTCCCTATTAAGGGTATCACACACCTATCATTTGGTGGACTATGTGTATATATATGCATACCATTTATGGGTTGTATAAGGTGGATTCTTAAGGTTTTCATGTACCTATGTTTTGGTTGAATGTGTCCTCCACTATTTTGAACCCCTCACACAACATTACCCACTCCCCCATGATCCTCTATACCCTGTCTATACTAGTTTCACCTCTGTTGGTATGGTCAAAATTTTGTATCATTTTACATGCATTTATAGGAATTTCATCCTAATTTGGTAATCATTTTAGTTATCTAAATGTACATAACATATTAATATTATAAATAAATAGGTGTGTACGTATGCATGATATACATACATACATACATGAATGCATATGCATATGTGTAGGTATGTATGTAATACAAAATAGATAGTATATACATATATATCATTCCACCTATCATCCTCACTTTACATTTTCTTTAAGAATGTGTAATTAGCTATGGCACTTTCATAGACACATAGACATAGTCAGCCAAAAGATAGGTTCATGAAACCCTCAACAGTGGAGTGTATGATCTATCCTCCAATACTGTCAAATGAATTAGATATATGATTTAGTTGATCTTAAATTACTTTTACAAGTATGAAAATGTTGCATTTCAATTTATATCAAAATTCTAATTGAAGTTATAAATAATATCATAATGTTGTATGAGAAAAGGGCTCTAAATATTAGTATCATTTTGTTGTTTCAAGTTATATATAACCCCTAGACTAATTATATATTTATAGTAATTAGTTAACATGATCACCTAAGGGTTGTGAGAGTTAGAATTTAGGATATGATAGTCTAACATGCATTGATCATTATGTATCATTGGGGATAGGAGTAGAAAATAGAGCCCCACTTAATAACAATTTAAGATCCAATTTTTTTTGTGAAAAATGGTATTAATATGACATGATAGGTACATGTATAGTAGTTTTGTTTCAATTTGTATCATAATAGTATTTGAAATTATATAGAAATATCATATTTTTCTTAAATTTACATATATATTATGAACTACTTATATATGTGTATGTATGCACATGCGTATGTATGTATGTATGTATGTATGTATGTATGTATGTACATGAATATAAACTTGTATGTACATACATATACATATATAATTAGTTAACATGACCACCTAAGGGTTGTAAGAGTTATAATTGAAGATACAATCTAGTATAGCATGCATTGCTTGTTTCATTACAAACATACCCTTGTTCATTTAAAATCAACTGAATTAGATGCATGGTTATTTTATTCTTCAATTACACTCACTCTTGCATGTATGAATATGTTGTTTCAATTTGTATCTTTCTTTTCTTTGTAGTTTGAATTAGGGATATGATAGTATAACATGCATTGCTTGTTTCGTTGCACACATACCCTTGTTAATTTACAATCAACTAAACTAGATGTATGCTTAGTTTGTTCTTTAGTTACACTCACTCTTAAATGTATCCATATGTTGTTTCAATTTGTACCATTCTTTTCTTTGTAGGAGCTAGAATTGGGGATATGATAGTATAACATGCATTGCTTGTTTCATTGCACACATACCCTTGTTCATTAACAATCAACTAAATTAGATGCATGGTTATTTTTTTCTTCAATTACACTCACTCTTACATGTATGAATATATTGTTTCAATTTGTATCATTCTTTTACTTGGGTGAAGCTACAATAATGGTTTACAATTTGATGGAGGAAGGAAAAATATTTTTTGTGTGTTTGCACTAGCTCGGGCGGTTCGCTCAAACTTGCATGTTCAATCAAACCCTTTAAGACGTTCGGTCGAACCATAGGGTTCAATCAAACTACCAGTTCAAACGAACCCCTCGCAAGTCAACGAGAAAATAATATTTTAAGGGGTTCGAGCGAACTAGTGTTTGCTCAAACCCCTTAAAATAGGGCTTTTTAAAAACTTTTATTTCACTATCGAACTGGCATTTTTTTCTCTACCTACGGTGAATGTGAACTAAATAGAGCGTGTGAACCGAATGGTGAACGATGAACTCCCAACCCGACGAAGCTTCAACATGCACTACCTTTCCATATTATATCAACCTTGACCTCCATAGTGCACCAGGTTGGTTATCTTTGTTGGAATTCATTGATTTCAAATTGCATTTGTTTGAAAATTTATAAACGCTAAATATGATGGAAAAAATCCATTTTGTGTGTATCATTTTATCATAGCATTCCATGAGACCAAATTTATCATGTGGGTTTCCTTTAAATGAAACAAATTTAATATACCTTGTTTCAAAGCTCCCAAAAAAATTTAATATACCCTGTTTCAAAGCTCCCATTTTGGCGCACAAAGGGTGAAGGTTGTGGAATTTGGCTTTACAACTGCCAATTGTATTTGATTGAAAGTTTCTAAAGCCTTTTCAACAAAGCCATTTTCTCTGTAATTTGGCTTTATAGCTACCAATTGCATTTTCTTGAAAGTTCCTAAAGTCTTTTAAACAAACCCATTTTACAAAATTTGGCTTTACAGCTGCCAATTGCATTTGCTTGAAAGTTTCTAAAGCCTTTTAAACAAACCCATTTTGCAAAATTTGGCTCTATAGTTGCCAATTGCATTTGCTTGAAAGTTTCTAAATCCTTTTAAACAAACCCATTTGCTCCAAAATTTGGCTTTACAATTTCCAATTGCATTTTCTTGAAAGTTTCTAAAGCCTTTTAAACAAACTCAAATTTGCTTTGCAAAATTTGGCTTTACAACTGCCCATTGCATTTGCTTGAAAGTTCATAAAGCCTCTTCAACAAACACATTTTCAACAGTGGAATAATATAATCCAAAAGAGAGACTAGCTTCTTGCTGATGAAATTATGAGTTTTTCCTAAATCTATCAATACCATTAGTTTATATCCCATGCAAAATATAAAAGTCAAAATTTAGAGTTTAGTTTCTAGTTGTTAGGAGATTAGTGCTAATTGTTAGTTTATTTTTATTTTGTACCTCACATTGATATTTTGATAATATTCCCCAACTCGTCACTTTTGGCATATTCATCCCTAAATTATTGTTATACTTCCTCAAAAATGGATCCATACACATACACACTCAAGATTAATTTATGGCAACATTGAAGAATTTGTTAGGTACACATATGGCTTCCTCAAACATACATAAAATATCTCTTGATCTAAATAAAGGTTTGGATAAGGAAATTAATCTTAAATCCAAAGGAAAGATCCTTATAAATTCACAAAAATTATTTGGGTATGTGCAGGATGATCATGGAAAAAATAGGCCCTTAAGTGGCAAAAATTTCAGAAAAATAAAAGTTAGGCAACTTGATGTAAAATTTTGAATAGGCCATCTATATTATTTCCAAAATATGTAAGAATATAATCTATATCAAATTGAATGAAGTTTCTAAACTACTAGGTTTATTTAAAGAAAAAAACATCTATTTGGTGAAAATTTGAAATTTCAATGCAGTAGTACTTAAATTTTAGGGGAAAAATAAGTAGGTGTCTATCGACCACCTAACCACAATAAAATGATAATATTTTTTTTATAATATTTTAGATATAAGTAGGGGAGTTATTTCTTGATGTGACGCATAATTTTTTTTATTTTTTTTCCAAGTAAATAATTAATTATGAATTTTTTATTACAACTTTTAAAAAATATAAAAACTTGTATGTCTAAAAACCTTAACTTGGTCAAAACTCCATGCAATTAATTTTTTTAAAAAAATATTATAGTATGTGAAGCATAAAATGTAACGCATATTTCAGACTCAAAAAATGTGATACCATTTGAAAGTTGTAGATGTTTTTCAATGAACCTATCAATTAAGACTTTAGTCATAATTCAAATAGAAAATGAATAATAATTAGTTATTAAATTCAAAGTAAAGCATAATTTATATTGGTGGAAAGCTGAGAATCTCCTTTAAAAGCCCTTATTGTTTCATCAATTTTGGGTAAAAAAAGTCATCAGCCACATACCCTACACATACCCATCATATCGCCACTTTTTGGCCTATCATGATCCTACACATGCCCATTTAAAGAACATAAAGAAGAATTTCCATTATTTTAAAGAAATATGCACAAAGAGGAAATTAGGAAAAAATCTTAAGGCTCCACTCAATTGTGATAATTATATTATTTAACAAACATGAAAATAACATAAAAATAATAATACCATTATTTTTAAAGAAAGGTAGAGTTAGGTGTAACGTCCCGCCAGGGAATCGAGAGGACAACACAAACTAACGAAATAAATGAACAAATTTTTTTATTTTTTTTAAGATCAAACAATTAACATAAATACAAGTACAACATACATACATCCTCAGGGTTCCTCAACGTCACTACTTAAACGAGTATAAGAAAACATCATATAACTACTCCACGATACAAAAATCTTAACGATAAACTTATTACCAAGAGGATAATATTATTATAAATAAAGATGGAATCAAGTTACAAATACATCATACAATAAGAAATATTATAACAATCTCAATACATCATAATATCGATATAAAGAGTACACTCATGTACATGAGATGAATTTACAAAGGAGATGATGATCACATCATAACAATATCCTCGACATCTACCATCTCGAACAATGAGACATAGGAACCTTCTCCATAAACAATGTTATCCAAGTATAGTAACACCTACAAGAGAATCCAATGGATGAAATAGCACAGTTTCCTCCCAACTGCGTGGTACCTGAAGGCCCACTCCCTCCATGCTAGGAGATAATGACCGGTCCACAAATTGAGCAAGCAAGCAAGCAACAGATTAAACACAACATCACATGGCTAACAATCACATGACCACATGACAGTATCCAAAATCGCATGAATTCTAACAAACTTCCAGAGGCAACAGTATATCAAAGGTGACTCTACATAAGAGACTACAAATTATGTATCAGGAAAAGAGTGTCATCACTTAATTGTTCTAGGTTATCCTGGCAAATCTTTCTAGGCTCTGGCCCCCATCTTGGGTTATCCTGGTGACCTCAACCAATTCCTGACCCCTGGAAAATCTCAAGTGGCATCGAACTACATTTCATGAAGACAAGGTAAATGACTAACCATTCCAGGCCTTCTCAACCTACCCTTAATCTATACAAGCATTAAGGCACTAGCTGAGGAAATCATTTATCTGAATTAATTAATGAGTTCCCAGTATATTTATTAAGGTTTTCTCTAAATTACTAACTTCCAATAAGTTCTCCTAGCTACCACTTTGGGTACTAGCCCCTATCGAAAGCCACTCTTCCTTTTACAAAAACACAACACATTAAACCAAAATATAGCTATCATGCACAACAACCCAAATCATTTCCACAATCCAATCATGAATTAAATCACTTTACTCACAATCACCACATAGGTAACAAATTACAACGTGCATGGCTATTTCACAAAACCATTAAAACAAATGATCACCAACTCAAACAGAGCAACGACTCAATCAAGAGTTCCCTAGCCTCTGGAAAACTAAAAATTGGTACAATAAAAGTCCACTCATAACTTTATATTCCTAACATTATTGCCCATAAAATACAACCAAGCACTCATTTATACAAGACATATACTTTTTCTTTTGAAAACTCCCACACGTTCCAAACAGTATATATACAAGCAAACTTAACTACTCATTGTAATTTAGAACCAAACAACATTCCCTGATCACCATTTAAGGCCATAGAATATAAGAAATTTTAAATAACATTCTACCCATTATAATAACATCATCATAAAATAAACCTTTTCGTTACACATATTTAATATCATCAATTTTGCTTCTAATTATAATTCATATAACTTAACCATGTACATAACCTGACTTTAACAAATCCCTTACAAGAACTTCAAAATTCAATTGAATCAAACCAGTCATTGTAAACACATTAACCATATTCATTTCATTTACAACCCTAAGGTTCCCTTAACAAATATTTAATCATTGCACTAACCTTAATTTCCAAAATATAATAGCACTAATTTTAAAATTAAAACTTACATACACCTTTCAACTCAAAACACCATTATAACTAATTTAATTTCACATGTTTCCTAATACTAAAATCTCTTTAAATTATTTTATGATACACTCATTTGCTAATATTATCGAATGCAAACTCTATGCTTACACAAATACAAGTATATATATATTAACATCATTAAAGCAAAGATCTTTTTAAACTACAAAGTAGAGAATTAAATTATTTTGCTATCTGTAAACACGTAAACATATAACATATAACGAATTATTTGAACACATAAAAAAAGACATATAATAAACCAAATAACAAAGCCTCCTTAACATCAACCCTACTCATACAGGATACTAAAGAGAGCGAGAAGATACCATTGAAGAACCTCTACAGCTATGCAGGCAAGATCGGGTAAGAAAGATAATGATTACATAGGCCATTCAATGAACACACACATAGTTTTAACAAAGTAAAGCACCCGCTTCAATCAAATGAAAAGCGGTAAAGAGTGTTGGAATACTGTTTATTTTTCCATGCAGCAGTGATAGGGAAAACATTAATGATAGAACTTTCCAGCATTGTATCCTACAGATTTCACCCGAAACTTCTATCTTCCAGAGAATTCTTTCACCGACCTCCAGTTCTTGTGTGTATTTCTTGTCTTCTAGAGATCTCTAAGAGATCTATAAATTCGGTTGCTTCCTGTCTAGTTTGTAATGTAAGAAAATAGTTGTATGTTGCTGCATAAATAAATAACCATTATGTCCCTTAACTGCATTTCTTTCTATGAAATATGCTCTATTTTTTTTATATTCTGTCGTTTTTTTTAGTTTATCAAAGAGCATACACTCGCTAAATTAAATTAAAGATTTGATACTTAAGTTCAGAAGGAAAGGTACGGATATCGTTGAACATGGAGTAATCTAAGCATGGCACACTAGATGTAATCAATAGATAACTAAATAGAACATAATTGACTCCAAGACTTCACATACAAATTGAGGTGATAAGAATGAGAATTTAAGGATGACTCCATTGAATCTATACATTGAAGGACAAACTAATCCCATGCCATTCCACCATTCATGGGAAAAGCTTAAACATTTATTGCAGATTTAATTAACATAGGGAACATCTCTCTAACTGACATTTAAAATAAAATTGCAAACTACAGATGAAGAGGCACAACAACGAATTCGCCTGCCGGAGAAAACGATTCCATCACACGAAGTAAATCACACCTACAAAACATCTAGATCAATGAAAGAATTAGAAAACTATCCTAAACTATTTTCAAGGGTTGCAACTATGATAGGTGTCGACCACAACTGAGGCATTGCAGCAGAGACGTTCAAGTGTTGCAACTGAGAGAGGTTGCGAATGAAATCAGGATGTTTATTTAAATCTACACACCCTACCGTGTTAAAGTGTGGCAGCTGAGATAGTCTGACAATGGACTTAGAGAGATTATTTAACCCTCTACACCATTCTAATTTCAAATTCCGAAGATGTGACAAATTTCCAGAGGAATCAAAACGATTTATTTAAAACTCTATAGTCTTCCCTGTTCAGGTGTTGCAAACTAAAATAGGTTGCTAAAAAAAAATCAGGAAATATATAAATCAATACACACTACCATGTTCAGGTGTTGTCATTGTCACAAGCACCAATAGCTTCCAGAGGGTTCTATAAAACCATACACCCTATTATGTTCAGGTGTGATATCAGTACCAAGGAACCAAAAGGAATTAGGGAGATTATTTGATCATCTACTCCCTTCAATGACCAAGAGTTGCAACTATGACAAGTAAAACAAGGGATGAAGAAATTTATTTAAAACATTCGCACCCTACTATGCTCACATGTTGCAACAGTGACTAGTTGCGCAAGGGATCAAGGTGTTTATATAAAACCTACAAAGCCTACCATGCTCAAGTGCGACAGTTGTGGCAAGTCACTCATGGAATCTAGAGAGGGACGCGAGTCAAACAAATTCATATCATTACAACACATTTGAATTCTAGCCTGTAGCATTGAATAGATAAGATGGAAATAATCTAACTCCATATATATTGTTGTGCCTAGAATATAACTTCAAAGAATGGCGATGATGAGCGACACCACCTCTTACACTGCATGCCGAGAGAGCTTTTTCAGCAGTATATATATCCCCCCCTTCACCGATATTACTTAGCCCCCTCCCCTACCTACCTCCAGGGACGCAATCCATCTCTTTGTCTCATGGCGTGACAGGAAATTATTATCATTATTATCATTTGTGGCTCCCCGCACTAGTCCTTTTTATTCAAGGTCCACCTAAATACAGACCCATACGCAGCCCATACGTGTGTCATTATTAGAGATCAATACACCACTCCCTATGTAGCATACTCGATACATAGTTGAAATAAATACCCAACACACAATTCCCCATCTTGCGCAGGGAGTAGCTACCTCATTAATCCCCTCTACCTTGTTTGCATATTTTAAACTCGTTTCATCCATTTTCCAAGACGCCCACCACCCTTTTGATTAGGCATAGGAGAGAAGGTTGTCAAAAATTTATTTCTTCCTCCACTTCTTGATTCACCAGTTTCCTAAAGTTTTCTACAACATTTAACATTTCAATAAAATCACATTCAATCAAAATAACTTAATTTAATCAAACCTTTTAAAGAAAAATAATTAACTTGTTTAGTTTTAATTTAAATATATCAACCATAAATATAAACACTTTAAAATTAAATATTTAAATAACAATCACATTAAATCATTTGTATTATTTAAATAACTATTTAACTTGTATAATTAATTTTGCAAACAAATCAACTCACACAAACACAACACGATGAAAATAGATGAAAAACAACAATGGGTGACAACTGATACTTGTTCAATGAAGAACAATGGCTAAAATGAGGACCTGACACTATCTCTGGCACCACATAATTACATTGGGTTAGGGTACGCTCAGACTTGACAAGCAAGTGGAGCCGATACCCGGTACCTGTAAATTGCATCAAACCCACTGTTAAACATATCATCATAAATAAAAACCACACCGTGAAGAGAAATCGTGGGATCATAAGGCACTCGCAAGCGAGTGATGTAACCCCGTCCCCTTCACCAATACAGTCACAAAAATACTGACAAAATCAAAGCATCAATGGATCATCATAAGAACTTACATCCATATTAACTTAAGTAACAACTATTCTATTCAAACGCATAACATAAATCATATGCATCCGTATAAAATATCAACCCGTCAAAACATAACATCGTCATCGCTCCAAAGCCAATGATCACAAAATAATAACAAGGTGACATAATATATCACAATAAATGTATCGTCAAACATCATAAGAAAATAAAAGACACAAAGTAACGACAGAAAAGGCACTACATTAGGAAAGGAATACATTATCACAAGAGAACTATCTCAAGTAAAATTTAAAATCCAAGGAGATTTTATATGTTGATAGAACACCCTTTCCAATATTCTCACAAGCTTTACCAAATTCTTCTCAATCCAAACCCTCTTGGTTTCTTTCACTTCCCTCTTCTCAAGATCCTCGAATTATATAATAATCAAATTGCAAAAGAGGCAACCCCTCTTCTTAAACTTTCATTTTTGCTAAATAAGTTGAATCTAATATATACTGCTTGATCTAGTGGAGTTTTAACATGTTGAACCATTTATTCAAAGAAAAGAAGAGATTCCACAAAGGAATTTTGACTAAATACTCGGTAAGTTTTAACTTATAAATGTGGTAACTCTTAGATATTTTCCTCACCAAAATATCTCTCCAAATTTAAATCTAAATGTGCATCCAAAAAAATACAAATTCATAACTAAATTTAATTCAAAAAGTGGGCCATCTAGATGGGCTTCTATAAACTTCTCGAAGATTTCATTCCCATAAATGATAAATTAAAAGGTAAGTTATGACCTACACCAAAATGACATGAAATTATCTTTCTAAGATGTCATATTTGCATAAATCCCTCAAAGAAATTGTTTAACTAATTTTAAAACTCAAACAAATACATATATATATGAATATACTTCATTTATAAATTCTTGGAATATATCAATCCATCACAATTAAAATCTTAGACATCATGCATAATATTTTTGATGTATTCACAAAGCCACCTAGGGTCTCATAAGACTTGAGTAGGTGAATACCAATATGCATATTTCTAATGGTGGGGTAAATGGAGTATTAGGAGTAAGTTCATATATATCTATTACTTATTTTTCAATTCAATATATTGGTTAGAGAGGTTGCCTTTGAATAGAAGAAGTGGAGATAAGGTCTATTAAAATATGACTCACCATCTTCTCTATTCTTAGGATTTTGGAGTATATCAAAATATTCAACCTATATTTCATTGTCAATCTCAACCAATCTTTTCTTCAACTTCCAAATCATCCACACAATCCTCCCTGAAATATTCAATATGTGAAACATCATTATGAGGAAGATACGAATAATCGTTGACATAGCTTTTTGTATCAAAGGATAATATGGTTCTATAATTTTAAACTATTTCCAATTTTGAAATCAAAATACAATAAATTATCTATTTAATCTCAATAATTGTAATTTTAAGACAAACATAAATTACTTGAATCATTTTAACCTGTCTCTCATTAGATTCTACTTATTTTAACTTAAATTTAAAAAACAACATTAAAATTCACATAACAAATTTCAAAGACATAATATTATTACAATATTATTTAAAAATATAATTGTAATGAATGTTATAGTAATAAATATTCAAATTTTAAATCTATGAAAATATATAACCAAATGATCCTTAGTAAATTCATATATCATTTGTGATGAGAATGTTGAATATTATAATTTTTTAGGCCAATATTAGGCACTAATTCACCATTGTTAAAATGATCCTTAGTTTATTCATTGTTTTTTTTAGGATTATAATTTTTTACAATTTCTATTAAACCAAACTCAAAATAATGGTATAGATTAAGATTCTTGTCTTTATCCTACATTTGGGATGTGTTTGATTAGATTTACTATCATATTTAGAAGTTGTATTTTGTTATTATATATTTTTTAACATATATAAAATGTATGGTTGGATTAGTGAGATTTTTATAACAAGTATACAATATAAAGTCAAACTTTATTAGATTGATTCTTAATAAATTATGAATAATGATTAAATTTATAATTTTATACAATCTATAAGTATAAATAGTTTGATGGAAGAAACTTTATACATATAAAAATATGATAAATGTCTAATTTTTTTTCTTTCCAATCTATAAAATTTTTATGTGCTTGGCTATATAATTTAGATGATTCACTCATAATGTAATGATAAATATTTAGTACATCAAAGAAATATTTCCAAGACATCAAGCTACCATTCTACATAACTCTCATGGAAATAAGAATATTATTTTATTTTAACTAAATAAATTGTGTGTACTCTATCTTGAATTACTAGTTAATTTTGAATTATATGCTTATAATTTAAAATAAAAGTATCCTTTGTAACATATAATAGATAGGTTAATTAATGAAATAAAATATGTTTTTATATTAAGAAAAATTTACAAATATGGAACTCATATGAGAAATTGATTAAGACAACTCTGTGTGAGAATTAAGATGAGAATAATATATACCTTCTTTCAAGAATTAATATTAGATTAATACTTGGCTCATATTGTTTAATCACACTGGAAACCAACAATGGAAGATTGAGAGTCTCAACTAAGAATTCTACCTTATAAATCACATTCATACTAGAAGCCAACAACTAAAGACCAAATTTCTTAAATAGATTTCATGTGTTATATATCATGTCTTTGAGGAGTCTACAAATACCATGAGCCTTTTGAAGTCCTTCTTCATTTAAATGCACATCCATTCCAAGACCATTGGGAGGTGGGTATCCCAAGTTCCTTAATTTCTTGTAGGAATTTAATTTCAAGAGAAGGACATTTTGACAAGTTGGCATGTAAGATAAGGTAAACCCATAAATTTCATGAAATGGAATATTTGTAATAGGTGTGTAGACCATTTGTAACAAAATTCAAGCATTAAATTAATGGAAAAAGATAAATATTAAGAACTAAAAGAAGGATCCAAACCATAAAGGAAATTAAAATATTAACTTAAAGCCTCAATGTCAAAACAAGAGTTGATATAAAATTAGAAAAAATGTTAGTAGGAGAAATGATCAAAAAATTTGAAGATACCCATGGTAGATGAGACCAAACAAAGAAATAACATTTTCTTCATCTATGATAGGTCTAATATTTCATACAAATGATCTTATTCCAGGTGAAATATGGGTTTTCAATACAATGACATGAAAAGAATATCACCTTAGTATTTTTTGACATCTATAATCTTGTTGTAAATCACAAATTCACAAAATCACAAAATTTCTCAAAAAGTTGATAATTTAGGTAATTGATAGTTGATTTGAGATGTGACCTCATTATATTCACTAAAACTTAAATTATGTGATCAATTTAATCATTCAATTAGGTAAAAGTGAAGGGTATTAATGTTTATTCAATTTTCAATTTTTAAAAGTTTACTATTTTGATTCATCACTAATTCAATTTATATTGGTGGAAGAATTGAGGAATAGAAAAAATATACAAAGTTTAAATCTTCATTTTCTCCTATTCTTTCATTATTTCTTTCTTTTTGTACTAGGGTTAAATCTCCATCTAGGTTTGTTGTGTAATTATAAGAAACCTTTATTCCTTAGTATCATGTTCTTGTACATTGTATGGTAACTTTCATGATAAATATTATGTGCATGTCCCTTCCTCCTATAAAATTTTCTTTATGGATATGAGCAAGCTTATTTCTAATTTTTTGGTTTCCTCCTTATAAAAATATTGCTTCAATAATTTAGAAATTATATTTACAAGCTTATCATCTCTCTCATTTTGTTCACTTATTTGTACCTTCAATAATGACTAAATTGATTTTACATGACCACCAATGTTAAGTAATGATGCTTTCCCCTTATTACTAGTTCTAGGAAATAAATCTTAGATGCAACCTTTATCAATATTTTTTAAGTCTTTAATGGCACATTTTGTACTAGAGTGCAAACTTGTAAATTTAAATTTTAGAACAGTTTGAGATTATGTTTTATGTGCAATCTAGTAATTTGAATGTTTTGATTACTAAAAACTATGATAGATGTTGAATGTTTCTTTGCTAATGGTATGAAAATATTATTGATTATTAGATGAATTATTAGAACTATTTTATATTTTTATTCCCTAGATCTAGATATATTATTTACCAAGGTCACATTGCTCCTTTAGGTGTACATACATATATAACATGGAAAATGTAGATGTTCCACCTCCAGAATATTTGTTTGCAAATAACACTAATGAGATTAAGAAATTGAGAGATTCATTAGCAGAGGGTACAAACCCAGGGATACATTCTAAAGTATGCATGTAAATATTACATAGTCTAGAAAAACTTAGAGATGAACTTGGATAAACTAGTGCATATTTCCCTGATAGAGTAGCTTCCATTATTTCCCGCATGCAGGAAGAAGTACATGGTGAGGTTCCCTTTAAACAAATACAGGATGTTGTGACCAAAGAAATGATAAAAAAAACTTGTTTCCCATTTTATCAAAATCAATGTAAGGTGAGGGGATACTAGGTCACCAGATGTGTGGATCATGCTATGGCCCCATTGACCTACCTATGATTTCTCATAGCACATGGTCAATATCCAAACAATGACCAAATTTTATTATATTTTGTTCAACAGTTGTATGCTAAGGTCCATTTGGGCCTCAAAGTCAACTACCTAGACTTTCCAGCATATGCTAGTTAGGGGCGTGGCAGGATTTCTAATAGGCCCACCTATCATCGAGTAGATAGACCAGCCCTAGTGTTTAGGGTATTGGTTGGCGAAAGGTCTCCTACTCTCACCTTAGCTTTGGCCCCCTTAGCAGATGAGGTTGTCGTTGCTTCCCAAAAGGAAGCAATTGACACTGTAGGTGACATTGCAGCTACCACCACTAGGATATCTACTGATCATGTAGGTTAGTATTTTATGTCTAGACATTCATGATCCACACCATTTCAATGATAGTGGACTATCATGGATCATTATACAATGGCAAGCATCCCTACTCCCACACATCTCAACGGATTTTTAGGAGATATGGAACGTAGGACTCTACATTGTTTGGTTGAGGACCTCTTGGAGGTATATTCCTTCATCGCATCAAACTATGGGATCAATATAGAGGAGGTCAAAGACTATTTGGTACATGGAGTTCATCCACATCCATAATCCCATCACTCTTAGCCTAGCACTAGTGCACGCTAGGACCCACCTACAAATCATTTGGCTATTGCACAAACTATGGGTTTTACTATGATCTTGATTGGTCTCAGTTTGTCATTACCAATTCCATCTCACGTACATAGTCCTCTTCACTCATCATTTATGGCACGATAGGGGATGGATCAGATGGATGTAGATGTTGACTTGTCACTTGATGTTTGGTTCATATGGTGGAGATGACCATTGTAGAGGACTTAGGTTGTCCGATATTAGATGATGTGCATGTGCATGTTTCAATTCTTTTTTTAATTATTTTTAAATTTTAGTTTTAACTATATATTCGTGTACTAATATATATGTATATATATTGTAGGTGGACATACCTCATGTAACTCCTAGCCTTGCTCCAAATAGTGTACATCGACATGACTTTGTGGATGATTCTGCTGCTAGTGGGCATGTGAATTTTAAATTTTTATATATACACGTGTATATGTACATGCATATGTAAGCATAAATCAAGATAGATATTTAAAAATACAAGTACATTCTCAAAAATAACTTTCATTAAATTTATTTAATATATTATATGTATTTAACACATTGTGTACACAATTTTATCTATAGGGCTCAACACATCCATCAGAGTAGGGTTCTCATTCAGATGGTCGTTCGACTAGGAGTCGATATTCATATTAGGCCTTGCACTAGATTTGTGATATTTACTACATGTATTTGCTTATATGATGATCTATAGTATTTGAAATTTGATGATCTCTAACTTATATTTTCTTATTTGATGATCTCTAACTTTCATTTGCTCATATGATATATATTTGATCTCTAACATACATTTGCTTATTTGATGACCTCTTTTCTTATAACATTTTTATGTTTAAATACATTGAATCTATTTACATGTATGCATGTGTTTTCTTATGTTTAAATGCTTATATGGCATGCATACATTTTCTTATATTCAATATACATACATTTGGTTATATGATGATCTCTAACTTACATTTGCTTATATGATATACATTTGATTTCTAACATACATTTTCTTATTTGATGACCTCTTTGCTTATAACATGTTATGTTTACACATTGAATCTATTTACATGTATGTGTGTGTTTGCTTATGTTTACATGTTTATATGATATACATGCTTATCTCTATTAGAATTTTAGAAGAAGACTATTTCATTTTAGCCAAAAATCAATAATGTACATTGAAATAAGTTTTGTTGACGTTGAACCCACAAACAAAGACCATCAAAATGGTCCCAAATGTTATTATAGAATCCCCTAGAGTTGTGAAATTTTAAATTAGTTCATTTGATCACAACATCCCATTTGATCCTATATTCCCAAAGATAAGGAAATGAATGCCACTTTATAATTAAGTCCATTTGTGTTGATCAAAATAAATATTTTTCACACACACCCCTTGAATTTTATAGTAAGCAGTAAAAAAATTATAAAATAAATTACTCCCAAGCAAGTAAACTAATGATACTTTATAAATGAGTGCATTTACAAGCCTATTTATTAATGCACATGTTCTACTAGTTTTAAAATTTGATAAAAATGATGAAATTAAAATCTTGATACAAAATAAGAACAAATAAAGTGCATCACTTTGTGGTACACAAAACTCATATTTTTTTAAAATGACTTAAGCAACATGAACCATTGAGGAGTTGAGAACAAAATATAATTATAAAGAAGAGGTAGGAACATTCCTTTTATAATTATATCATCCTTCAAACACTTTCCCTCTAAGTTATAAAATTTTATGTTAAATTATTTCATAAATAATCTCTTAATCTACACCATTATTTAACATGATTGTGCTTTCCTACAACTGGATATAAAATTATAGATTTTTAAAGAAATTCAATGCATAATTCAAATGTTAGTTTCAACTTAGGATAGGAAAATTTTATTCTTTGAAAAATTAAGAAAATTCAATTCAAATTATACCTCTATGTACTCAAATCATTGTTCTACCCTCTCTACATCTCCTACAAATGAAAATATCTCAACTATTGATTTAGAACCATCAAGGTGTGTTTGGTTAACTAGAATGACCATGGAAATTTTCCTCTACTATATATTGGGTTGTTCCCTTACTCTGCAACGAGCATAACTTATCTAAGAGACACTTTATTAAACACTATGTTATCTCATTGGTTGAGATAATATTTCACTTTTGGTATCAAGCTTGAGGAATATTATCTTTTAGACAAGGAGAAAAATTCGAAACTTACTCTATGTTGCATACCTATACATTAAATAACAACAAACTCCACAGTAAAATAACTTTTTTGATTACCACTTGATTCATTTAAATACAAGCATATAAATACAAGCTTATTTTTCATTATTGCATATCCAATTGCAAGATTAATTCACATTTATATCACTTGGAACACAAATTTTGGAGAAGATATTTTTGCACATTTATCAAGGAGGAAAATATTGGAGAGGACAACTTTTCATTTTTATTAATCAAGGAAAATTTTGGAGGATAATTTAACTAAGTTGGTAGAGGACTTTTTTTTATTCATCTTTAACTTGAAGAAGGAAATGGGACAACAAAGAAAAAGAAAAATGTGTCAATGAAAATTGTCAAAATAAGAAGAACAAAAAAGGCATGAACAAAACTTTGAAAATTATCATAGAAAGAAACAAGGTACATGCTTGTTTCCTCTCTCTCTCTCTCTCTCAAGTGTGTGTTTAGGATTTTTATTAACACCTCAATTTTTTTTCCTTATAAATATATTTCCAATTATGAAAACCATGTTCTAAATTTAACTTGAAAATTTTAATACTAAAAAATAGTCATCTTGCATAGGCATTACCTAAATTCCTTATCATTTATTTCAAATTTATTTTGTTCCATGGAATTATTAAGTTCAAGAATATTTTATTTTATTTTTTTCAACTCCACTTAAATAGCTCATAGTCTCTCACTTTCTTTGCTTGCAAGTAAATTCAAACAAGTAGGAAATTCTCAAGCTAAAGTCGATCCAAATCTAGACATTGGATAAAAATGAATCTTCTGAAGAATGCATGGACCTTGAAGATAGGGAGGAGATCCAAGTTCAAACAATGCTTGTTGGAGAGGAGTCAGGATCACTTCCTTCTACAAGTATGGGTGAGCATATATAAAACTAGTTGAAACTTCTCTCACTTATAGCATCATGTCTTATCACTTTGTTTGCTTGCATACATAAACTTCACTTATATCTAGGGTGATCTCATAATAGTGGTTTACAATTTTTGGCCAAACTGGACACTAAAATTATTATTTTTAACTGAATCTTCACATTCGGGCATCTATAGCGGCTAAACTGTGAGGAATTTGAAGATGGTGCAAACTAGAGTCTCATCAAATCTTGTTTTTAGATTCTAAAAATATTTTTTTCAAAATTTTTGGAATCAAATTGCACTTCTTTTTCCATCTCCCACGAAAATTGATTTTTTTTTAGAAAACAACATTTTTAAAAAGTGACGCACACCGTATAATGCATAACTTTTTTCCATGAAGGATAAAATTCTAATTCTTTCAAATTTAGATTTGTAACTCTGATATATAGTGCTTCCACTTGGTTAGATAGTTTTTATTGAATATTTTTCCTTAATCAAGTTTCAAAGTCAAACAAATTACAATTTAGACACAAAGCGACCGTATAATGCGTAACTTTTTGTATATGTCAAAATTTTATTTTATTTTTTTTGTTGGATCAAGGACTTCAATATCTGGTGCACTCATATTTTTCAATTTTTTTTTTTGATAATCTTCTATTTTTCCACATGTTAAGAACAAAGAAATTCATTTTCGATGAAAAACCTATGTTTAATAAAACTTAAAAAACAAATACATAACAAAACCAAAACATATTAAAATTATATTCATTGGATAGCTTGTTCTGAGGAATACCATAATCATTTGAAATAAATTTTAAATGAATTCATTTGATCCCCCAAAAGCTAAATCAAAAGTGATTTTTTATCAGCATTTTGATAGGTGTAAAGGAGATGC
The DNA here is from genome assembly GCA_007258455.2 of Sequoia sempervirens. Classification (NCBI taxonomy): domain Eukaryota; kingdom Viridiplantae; phylum Streptophyta; class Pinopsida; order Cupressales; family Cupressaceae; genus Sequoia; species Sequoia sempervirens. Next base: position 407,497,221 of record VDFB02105785.1, read on the forward strand.
ATTTATAGGTATGGTTTAAAACTAGCGAGGTTCTATCCAAGGGGGTTTGATCTAAGGTGATTTGATCAAACCCTCTTCAATTGGAATCCTTAAAATGGAACTTTTTAAGGCTTAAATCATTATATTTTCTAAAAATATGTGATTTCAGCTAAAATTTGTTCCTCTCAGAATTGTAAACCACTATTATGATAGCACCCTCTAACATCATCTCTCACTTTCTTTGCAAAATATTTTGTGACATGTAGAAAGGGCTCAACAAGCAGGAAGTTCTCATGTTGAAGTCGATCCAAATCTAGATATTGGATCAAATGAATCCGCTGAAGAACACATGGACCTTGAAGATAGGGAGGAGGCCCAAGTTCAAACAATGCATGTTGGAGAGGGGTTAGGATCACAAGTCCTTCTACTGGTATGGATGAGCATATAAAACAACTAAAAAGGTGAGGAAACAAATTTGTTATAGAAATTTAGATGATTTACTTGAAATGGATATGGAGAAACTGAAATGTTATGTCGACCAACCTACAAATAAGAGAAAGAGGTTAATGAATAAATCTGTAAATGGAATAATAAATGATCATTTCAATCATCTTGATACAACCATACATACAACATTCCTTTTTTGGTAAGTGTCAAGCACAACAATTCCAAACATTGAGAGATACTTTCCCCTCCCACTTGGAACAGTTCTATCAATAGTTGACTTTTTAGAAAATTACTCTTTTGTACATCAAAAGGAGATTCAATCAAAATATTACTTTTCAAAGTATATCACTATTATGGTTCATGTGTTTTATCGACATGCACAATCAGAATTGGATGGTGTTGAGAGTAAAAATTAAGAATGAGCCATTAAGAAAGAATATCATTTTTATATTAGTGATGATAAAGAGCATGACATACTTTTTGTACAACATTGCTTTACAATTTTTTTGAAAATTTGAGAAGCAGGGGTGTAAAATTTGAAAAGCATTTTTTATGGTTAGATGGATGTGTGGCACAACTCAAATATTCACGACCATTCTATGTAATTTATAGATATCATAAAATCTACAAAATACCACATGTTTGGAATTTTGTTTAAAGTGGGCATGGAAAAGGTGAGCATGATGGAATAGGAGCTTGCATCAAACGATCTTTAAGAAAGCATCAAATTAGTTATTCAAAAGATCGTATAGACAATGCACATGATGTTGTTGAATGGTGTAAGAAACACTTTGCATCAAATGTGGTCAGAACATCTTTGAGAACAAACTGACACATGTGTATTCCACATAAAGTGTTTTGGGAGATATTAGGTATGTATAAATTACATTTTCAATAATTTGAATTTATTTAAATTTAAAATTTCTCTCTATATATATACATGTTTGTTCACATTAGTTATTGTATATGTATCTAGGTGTGGACAGACGATCAATGCATGGATACAAGAGGGTAGACAAAACAAGATCCTTGCATTGTGTTATAAACTTAGATAGTCGCCATGGATGGACATTATACACAAGGTATTACTCTTGCTTTTGTACTGAGTGCATTGCGAGAAACTTTAATCATGCATGCAACAACCAAGAACATGGATAACTTAGTAAATGGGATATGGTGCCACTAGTTGTTTCAGAAACATACAATGAAAATGAGGAAGAAAGATTTGAAGACATTCCTTTGATTTCAATTGATTATGACCATATTTCAGGATTGGTTAGAAAAGGTACATGTGTAAGTTTTCAATAATTTAAATATTATATATATATAGTTAATTATCTTTAAAGTCTAGAGACATTTCTAATTGTTTTAGAATTTTTTTTGTAAATTTGGTGTACAAGAGATGTTTTTGTAGTCATAGGAGAGCCTGGAAACATAGGTGTTAGATATTATTTATTTTGTTCCATAGAAGAGAAGAATAAGCTTACACAACTTGAAACAAGTGATGGAATGTTATTTCCCACAGGTGAGTTCGAATTTAAAATTATATATATAGTGTGTTCACATGTGCATATGCTATATTATAAACATTAAATATATATTGTACAAACCTTGAGCATGAAAATGTTGTACATGTTCACATGTCTTACCTCGTCGGGTTCATGTTTACCATGCAGGTTTTGTTGTAGTGCAAGGGATATATCTAAAACAAGTCAAAGTTGTTCAACATGGGATTCATTTCGTTGACTATCAACTTGATAACAAGGTATATCAATATAGTCACTTAATAATTGCTACTGCCCTACATCTTCATGTAGTTCCACATGCATGTGGCCGAAAAAAAATTGAGACTAGATAGTGAAATTTTACATGTTATTGATGAGCGGGCTGAACCAGAATGTTTGAGTTAGATTATATCAATGATTTTCAAGTTCACTTGTAACCCTATACATGTTCAAGTGAGAACTTATAGTAACTGGTACATAGTAGTAAATTATTTTGTGTAAATTCCAATTATATGTACATATTTGTTCCATGGAATTATTAAGTTCTAGAATCTTTGATTTCATTTGAAAGTTCAAAGTTACACTTATAGCATCATCTCTCACTTTTTTTTCTTGCATATAAACCCATATATATACTTTCAATACTTATTTGAAACCTAGTGAATTTTTTAAAATCATTTTTTCTAAATTACAATTATATACAACTTATATTTGTTCCATGGGAAATTATTTATTTTTAAATTAAGTTATATCTAATTATAAAAATTTTGCATGTAGATTTAAAGCATATATCAATGCAAATAAAAAAAAAGTTGCCATGAATTTAATTCACAAAAAATACTACAAATGGAAATAGAATTTTCCCATCCAGTTGCCAAATCAATATTTAAATGACTTCTATATGACTCCCTCTCTCCCCTCTACCCTTAACCCTTAAACCCTAAACCCTTATTCCCTCTACCCTCTATCTCTCTCCTAATCCCCCCCTCTCTCTCTCTCTCAAGTCTCTCTCTCTCTCTATGTCTCACTCCTATTTCTCTCCCCTCTACCCTTAACCCTCTACCCTCTACCCTTACACCCTTAAACCTTATACCCTCTACCCTTAAGCCTTAAGCCTTAAACCCTTAACCCTTAAAACATCTATCTCTCTCCCACTCCCTCTCTCTCTCCCTCACTCCTATCTCTCTCCCCTCTACCCTCTACCCTTAAGCCTTTAACCCTTAAACACTTAAACCCTCTACCCTCTACCCTTAACCCTTAAACCTTAAAACCCTCTATCCTCTACCCTCTACCCTTACACCCTTAAACCCTATACCTTTAACCCTTAACCCTTAAACCCTCTACCCTCTACTCTTAAACATATATCCTCTATCTCTCTCCCACTCCCTCTCTCTCTCTCACTCACTCCTTTTATCTCTTTACCCTCTACCCTTAACCCTCTATCCTCTACCCTTAAGCCTTAAACCTTTAAACCCTTAAACCCTCTACCCTCTACCCTTAACCCTTAAACCTTAAAACCCTCTATCCTCTACCGTCTACTCTTACACCCTTAAAAAATATACTCTCTACCTGTAACCCTTAACCCTTAAACCCTCTACCCTCTACTCTTAACCCTATACCCTTTATCTGTCTCCCACTCCCTCCCTCCCTCTCAAGTCTCTCTCTCTCCTACCCTCTCCCTCTCTCAGGTCTCTCTCTCTCACTCACTCCTATCTCGAGATCCCCTCTACCCTCTACCCTTAACCCTTAAACCCTAAAGGGGTCTTAAAACCTCTATGCTCTATCTCTCTACCACTATCTCCCTCCCTATCTCTCTCAAGTCTCTCCCTCCTACCCTCTCTCCCCTCTACCCTTAACCCGTGAAACCTAAACCCTTTTATCCTCTACCCTTTATCTCTCTCCCACTCCCCCCTCTCTCTCTCAGGTCTCTCCCTCCTACCCCCTCTCGCTCTCTCCCCTCTACCCTTAACCCTTAAACCATAAACCCTTGTACCCCCTACCCTTTATCTCTCTCCCACTTCCCCCCCTCTCTCTCAAGTCTCTCCCTCCTACCCCCTCTCCCTCTCTCTCTCTCAAGTATCTACCTCCTACCCACTCTCCCTCTCTCAAGTCTCTCTCTCTCTCACTCCTATCTCTAGTCCCCTCTACCTTCTACTCTTAAGCCTTAATCCCTTAAACCCTCTCTCTCTCTCTCTCACTCCTTTCATCTCTAGATCCCCTCTACCCTCTACCCTTAAGTGTTAAACCCTTAAACCCTCTCTCTCTCTCTCACTCACTCCATGTATCTCTAGATCCCCTCTACCCTCTACCCTTAATCAAGTTAAACCCTTAAACCCTCTCTCTCTCACACTCACTCACTCCTTTTATCTTGAGCTCCCCTTGAGCCTTAAACCCTTAAACCCTTCCTCTCTCTCACTCACTCACTCCTATCTTGAGCTCCCCTCTAGCCTTAAACCCTCTTTCTCACTCACTCACTCCTATCTTGAGCTACCCTCTATCCTTAAACCCTAACCCTTAAACCCTCTACCCTCTATTGTTAACCCTATACCCTCTATCTCTCTCCCACTACCTCCCTCTCTCTCTCTCTCAAGTCTCTCCCTCCTACCCCTAACCTCCCTCTCTCTCTCACTCACTCCCTCTATATCTCTCCCCTCTACCCTTAAACCCTCCACCCTTAAACCTCTACCCTTTATCTCTCTCCCACTCCCTCCCTCCCTCTCTCTCAATTCTCTCCCTCCTACGCTCTCCCTCTCTCAGGTCTCTCTCTCACTAACTCATTCCTTCTATCTTGAGCTCCCCTCTACCCTCTACCCTGTATGCAAACCCTAAATGGGTCTTAGGCCTCTGCAGCTATCTCTCCCCTCCCCTCCCTCTCTCAGAGTCTCTCCTCCTATCCTCTCCCTCTCTTAGGTCTCTCTCTCTCAATTCTCTCCCTCGTATCCTCTCCATCTCTTAGGTCTCTCTCAATCTCATTCACTCACTCCTACTATCTTGAGCTCTCCTCTACCCTCTATCCTTAACCCTTAAACCCTAAATGGGTCTTAAACCCTCTACCCTCTATATCTCTCCCACTCCCTCCCTCTCTCTCTCTCTCAAGTATCTCCCTCCTACCCCCTCTCCCTCTCTCCCCTCTATCCTTAACCCTTAAACCCTAAATTATTGTACCCTCTACCCTTTATCGCTCTCCCACTCCCCTCTCTCTCCCTCCTAGACCCACTCTTTGTCTCTCAAGTATCTCTCTCTCTTTCACACTCCTTCTATCTCAAGCTCTCCTCTACTCTCTAGACCTTTACACCCTTAAACCCTATACCCTCCACCCTTAACCCTTAACCCTTAAACCTTCTACCCTCTACTCTTTACCCTATACCCTCTATATCTCTCCCACTCCCTCCCTCCCTCTCTCTCTCGCAAGTCTCTCCTTCCTACCCTCTCCCTCTCTCAAGTCTCTCTCTCTTGCTCACTCAAGTTCCTTCTATCTAGAGCTCCCCTCTACCCTCTACCCTTAACCCTTAAACCCTAAATAGGTCTTAAACCCTCTACCCTCTATCTCTTCCACACTCCCTCCCTCTCTCTCTCTCTCAATTCTCTCCCTCCTACCCCCTTTCCCTCTCTCCCCTCTACCCTTAACCCTTAAACCCTCTACTCTCTACCCTTAACCCTTAAACCTCAAAATCCTCTATCCTCTACCATCTACCCTTACTCCCTTAAACCCTATACCCTCTACCATTAACCCTTAAACCCTCTACTCTCTACTCTTAACCCTATACCATCTTCTCTCTCCCACTCCCTCCCTCTCTCTCTCTCAAGTCTCTCCCTCCTACCCTCTCCCTCTCTCAAGTCTCACTCTCTCACTCACTCACTCCTTTTATCTCAAGCTCCCCTCTACCCTCTGCCCTTGACCCTTAAACCCTAAATGGGTCTTAGACCCTCTACCCTCTATTTCTCTCCCACTCCCTCCTCTCTCTCTCAAGTCTCTCCCTCCTACCCCCTCTCCCTCTCTCCCGTCTACCCTTAACCCTTAAACCCTAAAACCTTGTACCCTCTACCCTCTATCTCTCTCCCACTCCCCCCTCTCTCTCTCTCAAGTCTCTCCCTCCTAGACCCACTCTCTGTCTCTCACTCACTCCTATCTCTAGCCTATCTACCCTCTATGCTTAAGCCTTAAACTCTTTTACCCTCTCTCTCTCACTCACTCACTCCTATCTTGAGCTCCTATCTACCCTTAACCCTTAACCATTAAAACCTAAATCCTTAAACCATCTAACCTCTACTCCTAACCCTATAACCTTTATCTCTCTCCCTCTCCCTCCCTATACCGCTATAATTCATTTGAACATGTAATTAAGATAACTGATAGAGATATAATGTTCTCAATATTTATTCTTTGTTGTGAGTTCCTATTCAATTCCAATTGAGACTTTAAAGAATACTATGCTTTTCAAATACTCTAAATGTAACGCCCATCATGCAAACCCCAAAGGACAAAACAATGCACACATTTTAAAAAAAAAATTAATACAAAGTAAACATATAATGAACCATTAACCATAATCACTTTATATGATAACATCATAACATCAAGTCCTTTGGGGCACGCGAGGTCACATCACATAAACAAACTCATAATGAAAGATTACAAACAGAGCTAAATAACTTAACTAATATTTACATCCATCATAGACATTAAAATAACCATTTACAAAGATAACATACATGTATCCATAAGTATAAATATAAATACATCACCTGATACAAACCATAATAAATCTCATAAATCATGAATGGTTACAAAGGTGCATATATAATACATCATCTTATAATACATTACATGTTCACAATAAATGAAATATAATAAAACGTCCCATACATGTGGGATAAATACATAATAAAAATAATGTCTGAAATACAAGATGAATATCTGGTACAAGCTCCATCTGAAGAAGACTGTGAAGAATGAACGTTGATGGGGAACCCAATGGGTGTGGAGCACATTCCACCTAACCATGTGGGTTTTAGAAAAACCCACCTACATGCTCAGAGGCGACAAGGAAGTAACCACGACCAAGATTATCACAAGACTAACTCCAATAAAGAATATCATAGTAACAAAACTCCAAAAGCAACAATATAGATTACATAGATCATAAACAACAATAACCAAGATCCAATCATATTATGCACAAAGCCATAAAACACATGATAAATAAACCAAGGCAATAACCATTACCACTTTCAAAATAAATCCAAAAAAACAATCATAAAACACTTCCAGAGGCAATCAAGAAAACAAGCATAAGGGAAACTAGTGGAGAGTGTCATCGCATAGCCTACATGGGTTATCCTGGCCCTTCCTCCAACATGAGGCACCAACCCTCATCTATGGTTATCCTAGCCCTTCCTCATACTTGAGGCATCGGCCCCAAAGGGTGACTCATGTAGAGCCGTTAACCTCTCCTGAGGATGAGGTAACAACTTTTCCAACCACAACCTTTTTAGTCTACCTTTAGTCTATGATAGCCCTAATGGATAGACGAGGCATCCAAGATTATCTTATTATGTTATTACTACCCATCCCCCTGAGTTCTATTATTAGGTTTTCACTTGTTAATCTAACTCTTACGTGGCTTATCTTGAGCCCTTCCTCCTTTTGAGGTGCTGACCCCCACGAAGAGCCACTCTCCCTGGAGACCCCAAAACATAAACAACAATCAAGGGTTGTACCATAAGAACAAGGCATACAATTTCAACAAATGACATGCAAGGCATTACCCATCTTGCTAAGAGCACACAAACAGAGTGTCAACAAAAACTCATACAACCCTTTCAAAATAATGATACTAATATCTTGCTACATCAAGAGCACATAAAACAAGGATTAACAACCAATAATAAAATCATGCCTCTAGAAGCCTAAGGTTCACAACATCCATAAATGGGTTCTTAAAATCAACTATGTTCCCACATCGAAAAGGAAAAACAATAACATAATGGTAAATAGATAACCCAAACAAATTCACCGGATCTCAAACACAAATCAACATAATAATTTTACACAATGAAAAGTAATTCTTTTTATTCCATTACTAAATCTCTATTTCCACAATAAAATTTTAAATAAAAAAAAATTGATAATAATTTTTGACATAAAAATATAATTTACTTTATTCCATCAACCATCATAATTGAAATTCATAATTTCACAATTATAAAAGAAGCATTAAATATTCTAACTGCATATATATATATATATTTAAAAAAATGTAAATATATCATTAAAAAAACAACCATTAATTTTTGTCAACATCTATGGGTATTGAGAACTACGCATAGCAATCTGCGGATTGCTCTTGGCAGTCCCCACTTCTAGAGAGGGGACACGGGGAGGGTATGGCTAGCGTCGTCCCTTCCCCTCAACTAAAGCAAATTTCCTTTTATTTTTTAGCTTTTATTTTTTGTTTATTTTAACAAATATGACCCCCATCCAGCCGACGCACAGGTTTGGCTGCAATACAAAAAAATAAATTTCAAAAGTAAATTTATATATATATATGTATATATATATATGTGTGTGTGTGTGTGTGTGTATATATTTATATATTTATATATGTGTGTGTATATATATATATACATCATTATATATAAATATATATATAGGGTATGTGCAGGATCATCATGGAAAAAATAGGCCCTTAAGTGGCAAAAAATTCTGAAAATCAACGTTAGACAACTTGACGTAAAAATTTGAATAAATTATCTATATTATTTCAAAAATATGTAACAATAGAATCTATATAAAATTGAATGTAGTTTCTAAACTACTAGGTTTTTTTTAAAAATAAAAAAAATCTATTTTGTAATTTGAAATTTCAATGTAGTACTTAAATTTCGGGGAAAAAAAAGAAGTAGGTGTCTATCTGACCACCCTAACCATAATAAAATGATAGTATTTTTTTATAATATTTTAGATATAAGTAGAGGACTCATCTTTGAATGTGATGCATATTTTTTTGTAATTTTTTTTCAGGTAAATAATTAATTATGATTTTTTTATTACAATATTTAAAAAATATAAAAACTCATATGTCTAACCACTTTAACTTGGTCAAAACTTCATGAAATTAAATTTTCTTTTTTTAAATCCTATAGTATGCGAATCATACAATGTGACACATGTTTCAGATTCAAAAACTATGACACCGTTTGAAATATATAGATGTTTTTCAATCAACCTATCAATTAGGGCTTTAGTCGTAATTCAAATAGAAAATTAATAATAATTATTTATTAAATTAAAAGTAAAGCATAATTTATAATGGTGGAAAGCTAAGAATCTCCTTTAAAAACCCTTTTCGTTTCATCAATTTTGGGTAAAAAAAAGTCGTCAGCCACATACCCTACAAATACCCATCATATTGCCACTTTTTGCCCCATCATGATCCTGCACATACCCTATATATGTATATATATATATAAATATTTAATCAGGAACATAATACCATAAAATTGAAAACATATATATTTCAGATGAAGAAAAATATTTAAATTCATTTATCTTAAGGGGGATGATTTTCCAAAAACAAAATTATAAACACACTGGTTATTTTAAGAGACCTAATTAAATTTCTTACATTTTTTTGCTACCCTAAAGATTTCTAAAACCCCATTAGATTTCTTTTCTTTTACAGAATAACACATTTATTTTTACTAATTCAGAAAAATCAAACAAATAGAATGGAACCTGAAGTCCTACGCTTGCTGAAGAATTGACGAAGCTTTTCTTGAATACCAAATAGCCTTTTCGAAGAGCTCCACTTCCTTTCTTTAGAACTTCTCCACCCGATTTCCTTGATCAATTTTCTAATCTAATATTTTAATTGAGAAGAGTCTCCCCTCCAAAACAATGAAAGAGTGAAAAAATTAACTAGAGAAAACCCTAGATGATACAATTTTTCCAAAACTCTTTTTTCTTTGTGTATCTTATGTCCATTTTCCTGTGAATGAAAATCTCTCAAATTTTATATTAAATAAAAAGATGTCTTCTTCTTTTTCGAAAACTCAAAAAATCAAAATTAAAAGAAGTTTTCTATTTCATTAACAGCTTTTCAGCCAAAAACTCAACATTCATTGGTCGTTTTCTTCTTTTCTTTCTTTTCTTTATTTTTTTCTATTTAACAACACTTTGTTTTAATTTGATTTTGCAAATTATACTTGCAATACACACAATTTAATATATTTAATTATTTCATTTCATTAATTATCTTCAACATGCTATTTTAATTAAATTATCAAAATACCAATTTTAAATAATTTAATTTACACCTTTAAATTTATTTATCTTAATAAATTACATGGATTTTTAAATTAAGACTTTTATACTTTAATATAAACTATTCCAATAACTATTATCAACATTTATTAACATCATTTAATTATTTAAATTACATCATACTACACACTAATGTAAAATAAATATCAAAAGTACACTCACACAAAACAACTATTATAAAATACAAAAATGACCAAGGTCAAGGACACACAATACCACTAAACATAAGACAGGTTGGAAAACTTGGGATGGGGTGACTTCCTTGTCATCTCTGTTTCAACTTCATGCCCATTGGATTAAATTGATGCTCGCCATGTCCTGCCAAAGCAAGTGGAATCGAGACTATGTTCCTGCAATTCTTGCATACAAACAAGGTGTGTACAACATGTATATATAATCAAATACATCACATCATGAGAAGGAATCACAACATAGCAGTGCACTCACAAACAAGTGGTGCTATACTATCCCCTAACCAAAACTATAATAATAATTACAACATCTAGTATAAAATAACATTGCTAAACTAATTGATCACATCATATCATCATAAAATGATTACTAATCCACTGGATCACAATATACTACTGAAATAAAATTAAACCTCACCAAACCAATGGAACCATAATGTCATAACATAACATCCATGTCATCAAATAAAGTAGCATAATCATCAAGCAGTCTAAACTATCCAATCCATCAATCCAACCAATAAACAGTAACTATCAAGGTCTTAAAGTATCAGACAAAAACATAGAAAAATAACAAGTCCAATAGCAACATGATGGGTATTACATCCTCCCCCCCATAAATTTGGCTTACTCCTAGAATCCAGTAAATAGGTAATGATAGGATTCCTTGATATGGGAGGCATCCTCCCTTGTTGCTGAAGTCTCATCATTAGGGTCTCATTAGACCCGCACCTACTCAATATCCTTGCCTCTGAGGGTGAGTATCCTATGTTGCGGTACAACCATGGGCTCGAGAGCTAGCTACCCGTCCTTGACCTATAGATCAATCCAATCAAGTATGAGAGTAACATTAGGAAAATATGGTCTAGTGAATGAAACATGAAAAACATCCTGAATCTACGACAGACTGGGTGGCAAGGCTAGGCAATAGGAAACAAGTGTTGGTGTGAATAAGTCTTGTACCTAGTTTATTTCTTTACTAGGGACTTAGGGGACTTAATTCACATGTTAAGTTTACTTAGGATATTAGTTGTCATATCTAGATAAGTATTAGTTGTCTTATCTAGAATTTACACTTTCCTAGGTAGTTATGAGTTAGTTGTCTCATGTGATAGGATTAAAACACTTGTCATGATCTTGTCTTATCCTATCTCTCATCCTTTCCTTTATAAGCAAGGCATCTCTAGCATTGTATTGTATATAGCATTGTATTGTATTGCATTGATCATATTGTATCATACTGCAATCCTTGTTTGGTGGAATAGCATCTTCCATTGTTGCTTCTCTCTATCTCTTGTGGAAGTTCTTTGGTGTTGTAGATTGAAGATCTTGGGTTGTTAACTCCAACATGGTATCAGAGCTTTGAATCTGGCAAGCCCCTTCCATTTTTTCATTAGAGAGTTTCCATCAATTTCTATTGTGATTTTTGAGTTCTTGTATCCTATATTGCATGCTTGCATTTTGGTGAGATCTGGTGATTGCAGCGCTTTTGGCTATAGTGGCAGTATTTTAGGCTGTCCCATTGCATCCAAGAGGCTCGAAAAAGTTAGATTTGGCTTTTGTTTCACTCAATTTCGTCACCATTTGCAACTTTGGCAAAGAAGGGTTTCGAGCTCAAATCTGGCGAACATCTTTTTACAAGAGCACTTTGAGCAAAAAATCAGCCTTTCATTGCATCCGAGTGGCCGTTTCTGATTTTTTTGATATATAATTTGCCCATATTTAGCAAAAGTTTCTTTCGGGGAAAAAAAAATTTAGCAGAGGAGGTCATATGGCCTCCCTGCGCAGGTATGCGTTGACATTAGAATAAAAATTTTAATTCTGCATATTTCTTTTGGGCGGGTTTGTTTATTTTTATTAAAAAAAAATTCAAAAAAAATATATAAAAAAATTTTAAAGCGCTTAAGCGCTGTCGGCGTTTGTTTTTAATAGCCACAGACTTATTAAAGTCTCCAGACTGTTATTAAGTCCGCAGCGGCTTAAGAGCTACCAGCAGGCGGTTGACAAACTGCCTCCACCAGCCGCCAGTGGCCACCGCTAGCCACCGCAAGTCGCAGACCTCTAGGTGGGTGGGTCTTCAAACCACCACGGGTGCCACTAATCGCCAGACGCTGAAACTGCTAGTGGTTACCAGAAACCGCCAAAAATTTTCAGCCCAGCCCTTGGTCACGTGGGTGACCAATGGCTAGCCCCCAAGGGCCAATTTTTTGCTCCTGTTTAGTGTTCACAGTGCCTAAAATAGGCCCTTTTTTCAATTTTGCATAACTTTTCACCACAGAGTCGGATTTTCGAAAATGATATATCGTCGGAAAGTTGGTTCGACGAACTTCGCAGTAGTGTAGGTGATTTTTCTAGATTTTGAAATTTTCTGCCATTTTTTTCAGCTTAAAGGTACAAGTGCATTTATTTCTTGTTCTTGTTGTAACTTTTGCAAACGAAGTCAAAATTTGGCAAACTTTGTTTTCAAAATTGATCAGAAAATCACAAGGAATCTGTTTGTAACCTCAGTTTTCAGTTTTTGCAAGCTCTTTTTTCTAAAAATTTTAAAAACCACCATGTGTTATAAACGGTTGATTTGAGCTTGTCACTTATAAAAATTGCAAAAATTGTTCATTGTAATTTGCTGGGGGGGTTGCAAAATCAGTTTTAATACATTTTGGGGGGGTGAAAGGCACAATTTAAATGCCACATTTTCTTCTTTCTTTTGGTGTTCATGGCGGATCTAAGGCAAATTGAACCACTCACTCCACACAACTATCATACATGGAAGCTAAAAATGACTCAATTGTTACAATCTAAGGATCTATGGCCAATGTTAGATGCAGAACAACCTGAATTTACAAGGGATTATGAAAATTTTGTCCATAGATGTAAAATGGATGAAGCAAAAGGGCTCATTGGCTTACATGTATCTGATAATTTGTTGTTTCATATTTCAGAGTGTAAAACACCTAAGAATGTTTGGGATAAACTTGAAGAATTGTATGGTAAAACAAATCATTTCAGAACCTTGCAACTTCAAGCAGAACTACAATCCCTCTCTCCAGATGCATTTCCTTCAATTCAGGATTTCCTTGCACAATTCAAGATGATTTTGTCACAGTTGAAAGGATGTGGACATGATGTATCTAGTGATGAATGTATCTTCTTGATTCTGTCTAAGTTAAAGGGCCCTTATCAAGTGTTTTCTTCTACTTTCTATTCAACTATGGATGCAATGGGGAAAGATTACAAAATGCCTACATTTGAGTTGTTTTGTGAGCGTCTTACTAGGGAGGAGGCCAAGTTAATTCAGTTGGATGCCTTACCTAATTCTAAGAATCATGCTCTAATGGCTCAATCATCCAAGGGTAAAGGAAAGAACAAGAAGAAGCCCAAAGCAGAATCATCTTCTGGTAGTGAGAATCCCTCCAAACCGAAGCCGAAGAACAATCAGAAGTCCACTCAATCTCCTTCTTCTTCTACCTCTAGAGATTCTTCTTCTAAGTCCAAGAAAAAGAAAGAAGATCCTTGTTCATTTTGTGGAAAAATTGGGCATGATGCATCTCATTGCTTTAAGAGATTAGAGGCCTTGGAGGAAGCTATGAAGAAGCACAATATTTTAGTGGCTAAGCCTTCTTCCATGGGAAAAGGGCAAGCTCTTTCAGCACGAGCTATGCATTCACCTTCAGATAGTTGGATTCTTGATTCAGGTGCTTCACATCACATGACCAATTCACGTGATCTTCTTGATTCCATAGTTCATACTTCTACTTCCAAATTGGAGTTGGGAACTCTTCACAGATTCCAATTTTGGGGATAGGCTCCATTCAGATGCTAGATGGGTGCATTGAGGATGTTCTACTTGTTCCTGATATTTCAACGAATCTACTTTCCATATATCAGATTTGTCATTCTGGAGATGGGAAGTCAGTTGAGTTTACTCCACAGAATGTGACTATTAGACAATTGTAGGATCCTAAGAAGGTTGTTGCTACAGGGATAGTTGATCATGAGAATCATTTGTATCGATTTGATGGATTTGAGTCTTCATCGGGTTCATGTTTTGTTGTTCATGCTGATTCAATGAGCAAGCTTTGGCATGAGAGATTTGGGCACTTGAACTATAGATATCTTTAGCAAATGCAAGCACATAACTTAGTGGTTGGTCTTCCAAAGATCACTTGCATAGATGGTGTTTGTCAAGGATGTGTTCTTGGCAAGCAACATCAAGATTCTTTTCCTAAGGGTCAAGCTACACGTGCAACCACACCCCTTGAGTTGGTCCATAGTGATCTCATGTCATTCCCAACTCCTTTTTCAGGGGCTAAGTATGTGCTAACATTCATTGATGATTTTTCCCGCCAGACATGGCTCTATTTTTTGAAGCTCAAGAGTGATGTCCTCACCAACTTCAAGACCTTCAAAACATTTGTGGAGAAGCAGTTAGGTTTTTCTCTTCGACAAATACGCACAGATAATGGGGGGAGTATGTCAATCAGGCATTTTAGGATTTTTGCATTGAGCATGGTATTCTTCATCAGCACACAGTTCCTTACACTCCTCAGCAGAATGGTGTGGTGGAGAGAAAGAACGGGACTCTCAGGGAAATGGCCAATTGTATGATTCAGTCTAGGTCCATGGCTCCCGCTTTTTGGGCCAAAGCTGTCAATTGTGCCAACTATATTCAGAATCGTATGCCCCACAAGGCAGTGCGAAATATGACCCCTAAGGAGGCTTGGTCTCATCACAAGCCTAATGTATCCTTCTTCAGAGTATTCGGTAGTGAGGCTTGGGCATTCATTCTGAATGGTCGGCGTAAATCCATGGAGAAGAAGTGTCAGCAGTACATCTTTGTTGGCTATTGTGAGGATGTGAAGGCATACAGATTGTTTGATCCTGACACACAAGAGGTTCATTTCTGACGTGATGTTCAATTTTCTGAGACCTTCACCCAGTCAGATCCTCCTTCGACTTCTTCTTCATCACAACCTACTCAATCTTCTTTAATTGATGATACTTTGCTACTTGAGGAAGATTTTGATGATGGTCTTGATTAACCTCCTCCTCATTCACCCACTAGGCCATGATGGGCTCGTGTCACTCTTGAGGAGGCTGGTCCTCTTGTTGGTGATCCCACAGACACTCACCGCACTCGTTCTCACACTTCTGGAATTAGTCTTTTGAGTCATGTAGTTTCAAATGATGCTCAGAATTTTTCAGATGCTTCGGGTATTCCAGAGTGGGATAATGCTATGGATGATGAGTATTCTTCCCTGATGAAGAATCATACTTGGGATCTTGTGCCTCTTCCTAAGGGAAGAAAGTTGGTTCGATGCAAGTGGGTGTATCGTACCAAGTATGCAGCCGATGGTTCCGTTGACAAGTACAAGGCTTGTCTTATTGCAAAGGGGTTTTCTCAGGTTGAAGGAATTGACTATTCTGAGACCTTTGCTCTATTGCCAAGATGGATTCTATTCACCTTGTCCTTGCTATAGCTGCATCTCAGGGATGGTCAGTGTTTCAAATGGATGTGAAGAGTGCTTTCTTGCATGGGGATCTTCATGAGGAGATCTATATGGAGCAGCCACCAGGTTTTGTGGACTCTTCACTTGTTTGCAAGCTTTGACATTCATTGTATGGTCTCAAACAAGCCCCTCAGGCTTGGTATGAGAAGATGGATAGTTTCTTGCTTGCTTCCAGCTACACTCGCTGCCATTCCGATCCCACAGTTTATACACAAAGACATGGAGAGGATCTACTTATACTTGTGCTCTATGTGGATGATTTGATTCTCACAGGGAGTTCTACTTCCATGATTTAGAGTACACAACGAGCATTGATGGAGCGATTTGATATGACCGACCTTGTTCTTTTGCATTACTTCCTTGGTCTTTAGGTTCATCAGACTTCTGAGGGGATCTTCATTTTCTAGCAGAAGTATGCTCTTGATTTGCTTCAGAGATTTGGCATGGCTGATTGCAAGCCTACCCCTACTCCATTCCAGTCAAGTGTTGTACTATCTTCCAGTTGCGCTACTCCTACAGTTGATCCTACCTTGTATTAGTAGTTGGTTGGCAGTCTTTTGTACTTGACACATAGTCATCCTGATATTTCCTTTGCAGTTGGACTTGTCTCTCGCTTCTCACAGGAGCCTCATGAGAGTCATTGGAAATCTTCCAAGCGTATCTTGAGATACATTTAGGGCACTACTCATTTTTGCATTCACTACACTTTAGGTGCATCTCAGATTGTGGGCTTCACTAACTCGGATTGGGCTGGTGATGTCAATGATCAGAAGTCTACTTCTGGCTTTGTCTTTTGCCTTGGTTCTGGTCCGATTGCATGGTCATGCAAGAAGTAGACTGCTATTGCATTATCATCGACAGAGGCTGAGTATCAAGGTGTCGTGTTGGCTAGTCAAGAGGTTTTGTGGCTTCGTCAGTTGATGACTGATTTCGGATTTCCTTCCACTCATCCCACTACTCTTTGGTGTGACAATCAGAGTGCCATTCATATCTCACGCAACCTAGTGGAGCATCAGTGGACTAAGCATATTGAGATCCACATGCACTTCATCAGGCAGCTCATCCAGGATGGTGTTCTCAGCTTGGAGTATTTGCCTACAGATCAACAGGTTGCAGACATCTTCACTAAACCTTTGGCATCGCCTCATTATCTTCAGTTGCGATCGATGCTTGGGGTGAAGGAAGTTGTCCTTGGGGGGTCTTGAGGAGTCCTCCTTTCTTCATTAGTTTTTAGCTTTCTTTTCATCTTTTTCTCTCTTTTGGAGAGGAGTTTTCTCCCACAGGGTTTTTCTCCTTTTCTCCACTTATGAGAGTTTTTTGTTTTGTACATGGGTACCTCATCAGGCCTAGTTGTCAGGACCCATCTTTTGCATTATGCATTGTTTTGTACCTCCCTAAGTTGCACTTAAGGGGGGGTGTTGGTGTGAATAAGTCTTGTACCTAGTTTATTTCTTTACTAGGGACTTAGGGGACTTAATTCACATGTTAAGTTTACTTAGGATATTAGTTGTCTTATCTAGATAAGTATTAGTTGTCTTATCTAGAATTTCCACTTTCCTAGGTAGTTATGAGTTAGTTGTCTCATGTGATAGGATTAAGACACTTTTCATGATCTTGTCTTATCCTATCTCTCATCCTTGCCTTTATAAGCAAGGCATCTCTAGCATTGTATTGTACATAGCATTGTATTGTATTGCATTGATCATATTGTATCATACTGCAATCCTTGTTTGGTGGAATAGCATCTTCCATTGTTGCTTCTCTCTATCTCTTGTGGAGGTTCTTTGGTGTTTTAGATTGAAGATCTTGGGTTGTTAACTCCAACACAAGAACAATTCTTTCTAACACCTCAAACGGCCCTACAAAGTGGGGAGCAAGCTTAGAATCCTTTCCATGACGAATAGGGCTCTTCCGTGGATGCACTCGAAGAAACACTCAATCTCCAACTACAAAATTTCAATCAACTCTATGTGCATCAACATACTTATTTTTCCTATCTTGAGCTGCTACAAGATGCTCTCGAATGTGAGCTACCTGCTATTCCATATCTTGAAGCATTTCGGGTCCAAGAAAAACCCTGTCCTCTAAACGATCCCAGCTCAAAGGGGTAAAATAAGGATGTTCATATAAAGCCTAAAATGGAGCCATGTCGATCAAACTATGGTAACCATTGTTATAGGAAAACTTGACCAAGTGCAGATAATCTTCCCAACGTGATTGTTGGTCCATGAAATACATACAGAGCATATCCTCAAGCACCTAATTTACTCTCTCAGTCTGACCATCTATCTCAGGATGGTAGGCAGAACTAAAGTTCAATTTAGTCCTTAAGGACCACTGCAAAGATGTCCATAACACAGATGTGAATACCGAATCTTTGTCAGAAATGATTCTTCATGGTATTCCATGCAATCGAACAATGTCTTTCATGAACACCCTGGCCACCACAAAAGTAGTATAGGAAGATCATATAGGAGATAAATGGGCTACCTTGGTTAGCCTATCAATAGTGACCATGATAGCCTTATTCTGCCTAGAAGACATAGGCAAGCCGATAATGAAATCCATAGAGATAATGTCCCACTTCCATTCGGGAACAAGATGAGGTTGTAACAAACCTACTAGATGATGATGCTCAACCTTAACCCTCTGACATTCAAGACATCTAGCTACAAAATCAGCGATATCATGCTTCAATCCTGCCCAAAAATATAGTGAGCATAGATCTGCATACATTTTCTTAACTCCAGCATGTAACGAATAAGGTGCCCAATGGGCTTCGGTCAAGATTACGGTGCGAAGACCCTCTGTAGGAGGTACATACATTCGGCCTGCATAGTGCAAGACACCATTAGAATCCAACAAGTATCCAGAAAATTTTCCTTCCAAAGTTCTACTTGAATCGATTTTAGATTTCACCTCTTGATACCAATTGTCTGAGGAGAGAGCGGTGAGGATCTACCTCCTCAAATCAACCTTGAGAGCCACTATAGAAATCTCATGTCTACATCGGCTCAAAGCATTTTCCACCACATTCTTTGTCTTGAATTTAGGTTCGGCTGCATGAAGATGTATTGCAAACTACGATGATTTGTATGCAACTCAAACCGATGCCCTAAAAGGAAGTGTCGCCATCTTACCAAAGCATGTACAACTACGGCCAACTCAAGATCATGTGTGAGGTAGTTCATTTCATGATCCTTAATTTTTCGTGATTCATATGCAATCACTTTCCCTTCTTGCATCAAAACGGCCCCTAAGCCTTCCAAAGAAGCATCCGCACAAGCAACAAAGTCTCCTGTCAGATCTAGTACTGCTAAGATTGGTGCACTAGTCAACTTTTCCTTAAGAGCTTGGAATACTAACTAACATTGATCAGACCAAAGAAATTTCTTTCCCGTCCTCTAGAGAGACATGATAAGATGTGCCATCCTTGAAAATCCTTGGACGAACCGTCAATAATAGCCTGCTAGTCGCATGAAACTATGAATTTTTGGGACATTTGTGGGTGCAGGCCAATCAAAAATGGCCTAAATCTTTGCAAGATCAACTAAAATCCCCTCACCTGAAATCACATGGCCCAATTATTGAACTTCAGTCTTATAAAAGTCACACTTTGCTAGGTTGGCAAACAATTAATT
This sequence comes from Sequoia sempervirens, assembly GCA_007258455.2. Taxonomy (NCBI): domain Eukaryota; kingdom Viridiplantae; phylum Streptophyta; class Pinopsida; order Cupressales; family Cupressaceae; genus Sequoia; species Sequoia sempervirens. The sequence goes on from VDFB02105785.1 coordinate 407,516,817, forward strand.
GTCCCTTAAACATTTCAGCACCTATTTTAGATGTTACTCATGTTCTTCCATAGACCTAAAATAAATTAGAATGTCGTCGAGAAACACAAGGACGAATCTATCCAAGTACATTTGGAACACTCCATTGATTAAGCTCATGAAGACTGAAGGTGCACTTGTTAACCCGAACAACATCACAGTGAACTCGTAATGTCTGTATTGAGTGCAAAATGTTGTTTTATGAATATTTGCATCTGTAATTCACAACTGATGATATCCTGATTTGAGATCAATTTTAGAAAATACCTTTGCCCCTTTTATCTGATAAAAAAAGATCACCAATTTTGGGAAAGGGATATCGGCTCCTCACCGTTACTTTGTTCAACTGCCTATAATCAATACACAAGTGGAGAGAACCATCATTCTTCTTTACGAATATCATAGGTTCTCCGCAAGGGGAAACACTTGGGCGGATAAACCCGTTAGTGAACAAATCCTCCAATTGTAGATGAAGTTCTTGAAGTTCTTGCATTGTCATCCGATATGGAGCTCAAGATATCAGCTCAGCTCTAGGTACCAGATCAATCTTGAAATCTATATCTTGTTTTGATGGCATACCAGGTATCTCACCTGGAAAAACATATAAAAACTCCGCAAGGAGAGGGTAATCATCCAATGACACCCCTCGACTATCCTCTGACTCAAGGTCAGTCACTAACACTGCAAAAAACTGACAACCCTGTCAGAAAAACTTGTTAAGTTGCATGGTAGAGATCATTCGCAATGAAATGGGCTTTTGAATACCCATGATCTCCACCTCCTTTCTAGAATCATCGACGCACCACACTACTTTACGGTGATATTCTATCATGGCACAGTGTGCACTCAACCAATCCATACCCAAGATGACATCATATGAGCCAAGTGGTAGGATTCAGAGATCCACTTTAGTTGTCAATGCCCCTATATCTAGACTACAACCCTACACAAGCTTCTCTACAACAACCTTTGACCCTGAGGCCAATTCAACCTGCCATTTTGTGCCTTCACTAGTTGCCACCAATCTACATCTCTCAACTACTGAAGGAGACATAAAAGAATTAGATGTACCAGAATCAAAGAGTATAGAAATGCCAGTGTTAGGCAACACACCTGATGTCTCAATGACGGTGCTCTGGTGATCTTCCTGTCAATTATCCATTGTCACGAAGAAATGATGATCTCTCCATGTGTTTCCCACTGTTGGCTCTGACCTAGCTAGTCTCTAATTAAATCTTGAGGCTCTCTTTTAGGGACACAATCTAGAGATATGCCCTTACTGCCCACATGAGTAGCAACTAGTACCTCTACCAAATCCTTTGCCCCCTGATGGAGCATTTGACTGCTGATAGCTTCCTCGACTCAGTGTTGAATAAAAAGTAGGTGTAGGCTACTCAAAACACTCCTAACGAGCTCGGTTCCGGTTCTGATCCCTACGAAACTGAGATTTGCCACCCTGCTGAGAATGAGAGTTTTTATGCTTCAGCTGCGACTACTGCTGCTAGTGTTGCTGCTACTGTTGACCCCCTTTAGAGGGTGCATACCTATTCCTAGAAGATCTTGTATCCTATGACTGACCTCCATAAGTGCTAAAACTAGGTGTAGGTGCACTGCCAATTTGCACTCCAATGTGACCACCCAAGGCCATGGCCAAATTCTCTTTTACCAAATGAGCCTTTTCCACTGCAATTTCCATCATCTTCAGTTCGAATAATTTCATGCCGCCACTAATTCAGGAATTTAAGTCCTGAACAAAATGTTGCACTAACATCCCTTCATCATGGTTGATCCCCGCATACTATTTCAATTCATAGAATCGCCGCTCATATTGTTCAATGATTATTGACATTTGCTTAAGGTCATGAAACTCATCTGCCTTGCATTGCCTCCAATGATCTGAAAGGAAGTGAGCCCTGAACCTGTCCAGAAATAACTCCCATGTGACCATGCTAATATCCAGATGTAACTTTTGCTCTTCCAACCACCACCAAGTGGATGTGAAACCTCACAGATGCATGACTGCACACTGAGCTTTGGTATTACTACCATAGGGGTGCATCATAAAGCATCGATCCAAATCAATTAACCATGTTTCCACTTCTATACCTCCAAAACAATCAAATGTAGGCAGATGTGCTCTCATCAAATCTCTCATATGACCAGCTATAACTGCATCCTGGTATGTCATTATCTCCCTTCGCTTCAGCAACCTTTCCCTTTCTCTCTCGACTTGTTGCTCCTCCTATGGCCTAGGTCCCAACCAATCAAGAATATCCCCTAGAAGGTGCTGCAACTATTCGTCGAAACAAGGCTGTTGCAGGTTCTGACCACCACCTGATGGATTTTTTTGAGGACTTTGTAGTTCCTCATGCTCTAAATCATGGGAACTAGGATCTGATGGACTTTTTCAGTTTTCTCTATGACCAGCACCATGGCCTCTACCTTGGCCATGTCCTCTACCTTGAGGCATATTTTTGCACAACAAGATAAAGGTACAAGTGAGCTCAAGATTCAAACACAAAGGTTGCCAAATGGACATAACTACCCAGAGACCCCAGTGTTTGCAAACCTTGGCTCTGATACCAAGTTGTAACACCCGTCGTGCAAACCCCAAAGCACAAAACAATGCACACATATTTAAAAAAAAATTAATACAAAGTAAACATATAATAAACCATTAAACATAATCACATTATATGATAACATCATAACATCAAGTCCTTTGGGGAACGTGAGATCACATCACATAAAAAAACTCATAGCGAAAGATTACAGATAGAGCTAAATAACTTCACTAATCTTTACATCCATCATAGACATTAAAATAACCATTTACAAAGATAACATCCATGTATCCATAAGTATAAATATAAATACATTACATTATACAAACCATAATAAATCTCATAAATCATGAATGGTTACAAAGGTGCATATACAATACATCATCTTTTAATACATTGCATGTTCACAATAAATGAAATACAATAAAACCTCCCATACATGTGGGATAAATACATAATACAAATAATGTCTAAAATACAAGATGAATATCTGGTACAAGCTCCATCTGAAGAATACTGTGAAGAATGAACGTTGATGGGGAACCCAACGGGTGTGGAGCACATTCCACCCAACCACATGGGTTTTAGAAAATCCCACCCCTTGTGCTTAGAGGTAACAAGGAAGTAACCATGACCAAGAATACCACAATACTAACTCCAATAAAGAATATCATAGTAACCAAAATTCAAAAGCAATAATACAGATTACATAGATCATAAACGACAATAACCAAGATTCAATCATAATATGCACAAAGCCATAAAACACATCATAAATAAACCAAGGAAATAACCATTAACCACTTGCAAAGTAAATCCAAACAAACAATCATAAAACACTTCCATAGGCAACCAAGAAAACAAGCATAAGGGAAACTAGTGGAGAGTGTCATCGCATAGCCTACATGGGTTATCCTAGCCCTTCCTCCAACATGAGGCGTCGGACCCCATCTATGGTTATCTTGGCCATTTCTCCTACTTGAGGCGTCAACCCCATAGGGTGACTCATGTAGAGTCGTTAACCTCTTTTGAGGATGAGGTAACGACTTTTCCAACCATGACCTCCTTAGTCTACCATTAGTCTATGATAGCGTTAATGGATAGACGAGGTATCCAAGATTATCTTATTATTTTAATACTACCCATCCCCCTAAGTTCTATTACTAGGTTTTCAATTGTTAATATAACTCTTATGTGGGTTATCCTGAGCCCTTCCTCCTTTTGAGGTTCTAGCCCCCACGAAGAGCCACTCTCCTTGGAGACCCCAAAACATAAACAAAAATCAAGGGTTGTACCATAAGAACAAGGCATACAATTTCAACATATGACATGCAAGGCATTACCCATCTCGCTAAGAGCACATAGACAGAGTCTTAACAAAAACTCGTACAACCCTTTCAAAATAATAATACCAATATCATAATAGATCAAGAGCACATAAAACGAGGAGTAACAACCAACAATAAAATCACGCCTCTGGAAGCCTAAGGTTCACAACATCCATCAATGGGTTCTTAAAATCAATTGGGTTCCCAAATCGAAAAGCCGAAACAATAACATAATGGTAAACAGAGAACCCAAACAAATTCACCAGATCTCAAACTCAAATCAACATAATAATTTTACACAATGAAAAGTAATTCTTTTTATTCCATTACTAAATCTCTATTTCCACAATAAAATTTTAAATAAAAAAAAATTGATAATAAGTTTTGACAAAAAAACATAATTTACCTTATTCCATCAACAATTGAAATTCATAATTTGACAATTATAAAAGAAGCATTAAATTTTCACATTTATATTATATATATATATATATATATATATATATATATATATATATATATATATATATATATATATATATATATATATATATCTATACACACACACACATATATATCTAACTGCATATATATATATATATATAATATTTATACATGTAAAGTTTAGTTTATTATATCACATGCCATACTTCTAGGTTATTCGAATGAAAAAAAAGTAAATACATACATACATATATATATATATATATATTTATATATATATATATATATATATTTTAAAAACAAATATAAATATATCATAAAAAAAACAACCATTAATCGCAGTCAACATCTGTCAGTACTGAGGAGTGCACACATAAGACCTTGTGACTGCTATGCGCGACAGTCCCCACTTGCAGAGAGGGGACACGGGTAGGGTACGGCCAGTGTCATCCCTTCCCCTCAACCAAAGAAAATTTACTTACTTTTTTTTTTTTTTAACAAATATGACCCCCATCCAAATTTAATTGGGTTTGGCTCTAATACAAAAAAATACATTTCAAAAATAAATTTATATATTTATATATATATGTATATATATATATATATATATACTATCATTGTATGAATATATAATACATCATTAATATGAATATATATATGATATATATATATATATATATATATATATATATATATATATATATATTCATATATATATCATATATATATATATATATATTCAAATATATATATATATATATATATATATATATAGATAAATATATATTTATATATATATATATATATATATATATATATTTGATATATATATATATATATATGAATATATATATATATGAATATATATATATAGATAAATATATATATATATATATATAATCAGGAATAGAATACCCTAAAATTGAAAACACATATATTTCAGATGAAGAAAAATATTTAAATTCATTTATCTCAAGGGGGGTGATTTTCCAAAAATAAAATTATAAACACACTAGTCATTTTAAGAGACCCAATTAAATTTCTTTCATTTGTTTTCTACCATGGAGATTTCTAAAACCCCATAAGATTTCTTTTCTTTTACAGAATAACACACTTATTTTTACTAATTCAGAAAAATCAAAGAAATAGAATGGAACCTGAAGTCCTATGCTTGCTGAAGAATTGATAAAGCTTTTCTTGAATTCCAAACAGCCTTTTCGAAGAGCTCCACTTCCTTTCTTCAAAACTTCTCCACCTGATTTCCTTGAGCAATTTTCTAATCTAATATTTTAATTGAGAAGAGTCTCCCCTCCAGAACAATGAAAGAGTAAAACAATTAACCAAAGAAAACCCCTCAGGATATAATTTTTCAAGAACTCTTTTTTTTTGTGTATCTTCTTTCCATTTTCCCGTGAATGAAAATATCTCAAATTTGTTATTAAATAAAAAGATGTCTTCTTCTTTTTCAAAAACTCCAAAAATCAAAATTAAAAGAATTTTTCTATTTCATTAATAGCTTTTTAGTCAAAAACTCAACATTCACTAGTCCTTTTCTTCTTTTCTCTCTTTTCCTTATTTTTTTCTATTTATCAACACTTTTTGTTTTAATTTTGATTTTGCAAATGATACTTGCAATACACAAAATTTAACTTATTTAATTATTTTATTTCATTAATTATCTTCAACATGCTATTTTAATTAAATTATCAAATTACCAATTTTAAATAATTTAATTTACACCTTTAAACTTATTTATCTTAATAAATTACATGGCTTTTTAATTTAAAACTTTTATACTTTAATATAATCTATTCCAATAACTATTATCAAAATTTATTAACATCATTTCATTATTTAAATTACATCATACTACACACCAACGTAAAATAAATATCAAAAGTACACTCACACAAAACAACTATTATAAAATACAAAAATGACCAAGGTCAAAGACGCACAATACCACTAAACATAAGATAGGTTGGAAAACTTGGGACAAGGTGACTTCGTTGTCATCTTTGTTTCAACTTCATGCCCATTGGATTAAATTGATGCTCGCCCTATCCTTCTGAAGCAGCTGAAATTGAAACTTTGTTCCTACAATTCCTGTATACAAACAAGGTGTGTACAACATGTATACATATAATCAAATACATCACATCGTGAGAAGGAATTGCAGCGTAGTAGGGTACTCACAAACAAGTGGTGCTACACTGTCCCCTCACCAAAACTATAATAACAATTACAACATCTAGTATAAAATATCATTGCTAAACTAACTGATCATATCATATCATCATAAAATGATTACTAATCCATTGCATCACAATATAATACTGAAATCAAAGTAAACATCACCAAACCAATGTAACCATAATTCCATAACATAATATCCATGTCATCAAATAAAGTAGCATAATCATCAAGTAGTCTAAACTATCCAATCCACCAATCCAACCAATAAACAATAACTATCAAGGTCTCAAAGTATCAAGCAAAACCATAGAAAAATAATAAGTCCAACAACAACATAAGAGGTATTACACTAAAATTTAAAGAAGAATGAGGTGAAAAAAATATAATTTTTTCTTATTTCTTCCCCACTTTAATATATAATATCGCACCAAAAAATCCATGTGAAACCTCCACCAACTTCTCAAAATTGTTGTATTTTATGGTGGACTAAATCCACCAAATGTGTGAAATAATTTGTATGCATCTATAATCATTATAGATCATATGTTATGATGAACTTAAAAATCATTCATGTTGCTATAGATTTGGAGACTTAACCATTATTTCCACCTCTCTACTTGTTATAAATTGCTAAGATCCCCTACTAGAAGCATACAACTAGTGCCTATACTCATTAAAGAGCTTATATAAAGCCTAAACTTCATTGGTTGAAGATTCCTAATAAGTTTTATTAGGAGTTGTCAAGTCTTAGAGAGATAAAATAGTTCCTAGAAACTCACATCCATTTGGGTAGCTAACAAACTCTAGTGTAGTCATTCTATCATGTTTTCAAAAAGACATCAAAACCATTTATAATATATTTTCCGAAGCCACACTCTCATGGTTCTCACGATCAAAAGCTAAGGCTAAGCATAAAATCAAAAATCAAGATGAAGAATCCTAGTAGGAAATATTTGAGGCTATCCTTCCTCAAATTTAACACAAGATTGTAGCTCAGACAAGAGGTGACTAAATGGGCTGCAAGGATTGAAAGTGGTTGGGTTCAAATGAGCGAGCAACCTCTAATTGTTTTCTTTTTATTAGAGGAAAAACATGATTTTATGAGAGTTAAAAGTCATGTCCTTTTCATGATTTAATTTCGTACATGTAGGATTCATTATCTTACGATCACGAAGGGTTGAGAACATGTACTATTCTCATTTTCCTCTCTTTTTCATAATTGCATTCACTCACTTCTCCTCCATGTTAAATAAGGAGAGAGTGTGACATTCTAGAACACCAGGAATGAGATTATTGGTAGAGACTTTGTTTGGAAGTGATTAGAGGTGTGAAGATTGAATCAAAAGCCCCCAAGTATGTAGATCAACCCCTTGTTTCATGTTTGATCTTTTGTACATTTCAATGTTTTGTATCATCGTTGTTCCTTGTTTGTATTCTTACATTTTTGTGCTTATTTATAATATATAAGGATATAATATTATTTATAATTATTAATTATATATAAGTATATAGTATATTATTTATAATTACTAATAATATATATGATTTATATATTATTAATAACTATTATATAGATATAGTTTATAGTATAGAGATTAAAAAGTATATAATTATTATATATTACATAATTAATATTATAAGTATATATTTAGAGGCAAAACATGATTTTATGAGAGTTAAAATTTGTGTCCTTTTCATGATTTAATTTCATACATGCAGGATTCATTATCTTAGAATCACGAAGGGCTAAGAAAACGTACTATTCTCATTTGTCTCTCTTTTTCATAATTGCATTCCTTCACACCTCTTCCATGTTAAATAAAACTATTAGACAAATGGCAAAAAAATTAAAATAAAATACAACTATATAATTAATATATAATTGATATTATATATTATAAAATAAAAAGTATATAATTAATATTATATATATTATAAAATAAAACTATCACAAAAATGGAAAAAAACATAAAATAAAATTGATTCATGGTAGGGGGGTTCGAGTGGAAGTTGGTTAAGAGTCTACTCGAACCAGCCTGCCATACAATTCTTTATAATATTTTAAACTGGTTCGATCGAACCTGGGTTCGACCAAACATAATTTTAGGTTCGACTGAACCCTAGTTTGACCGAACCACCCTTTTGCCCCTTCTCCCCCCAGGCACAAAAAATGTCCAAAATTTTGCACTTTGGAATGAAAATGGAGGATACTTCACAAACCCAACTCAGATCAAGTTTTCCTCAAAGCAAGCTATCCAATGAATATAATTTTAATATGTTTTGGTTTTATTATCTATTTGTTTTTTTAGTTTTATTAAATATAGGGTTTTCACAAAAAATGAAGCTCTTTTTTATGCACATGTGGAAAAATATAAGATTATAAAAAAAAAATTGAAAAATATGAGTGCACTAGATATTGGAGTCCTTGATCCAACTAGAAAAAAAAGAATTTTAGAACATACAAAAAAAATTACATGTTATACGGTTGTGCTATGTCTGAATTGTAATTGGTTTAACTTTGAAACTTGATTAAAGAAAAAATATTTAATAAAAACTATCTAACCAAGTGGAAGCACTAGATATCAGAGTTACAAATCTAAATTTGAAAGATTTATAATTTTATCCTTCATGGAAAAAATTTATGCATTATACGGTGAGTGTCACTTTTTAAAATGTTGTTTTCTAAAAAAAAACTAGTTTTCGAGGGAGATTGAAAAAGCAGTGCAATCTAATTCCAAAAAAAATGAAAAACAATATATTTAGAATCTATATACAAAATGTAACGAAAAATTAGTTTGCATCATCCTCAAATTCCTCACGATTCAACCACTATAGGTTCCCAAAAGTGAAAATTTAGTTTAAAAAAATTATTTCAGTGTCCAGTTTGGCCAAAAATTGTAAACCACTACTGTGGGATCACCCATTTTAGGAGTTAGAATCAAGGATATGATAGTATAACATGCATTTCTTGTTTCATTGCACACATACCCTTGTTCATTTACAATCAAGTGAATTAGAAGCATGGTTAGTTTTTTCTTCAATTATACTCACTCTTACATATGTGAATATGTTGTTTCAATTTGCATCCATTTTTTCTTTGTAGGACTTAGAATTGGGGATATGATAGTATAGCATGCATTTACAGGAATTGGTTTTCTAAAGGTCTTTTAAAGTAGCCTATGTTTCATTTCACAATTCAAAAGGAATTGCAGACAACTACAACATAGATTACCATTAGAAAAGTATTCATAAAATCAATTCTACCTAAAGAATTGTTGAATATATATATATATAACAAGAAATGGTTTTCAAAATTCTCTCCCTGTTCAACTATGTTGCAATCTACCATTCAAAATGAATCGGATGATTGCTGCAACATAGTTTAACACTATTAATGACTTCAATTTTTTTTGTATCATTATTGCATTCATCTAAATTAGATGCATGGTTTGGTTTTTCTTCAATTACACTCACACGTTTGAATATTCTATTTCAATTTGTATCATACTATTGTTTTAATTTATATATAAATATTGATAATGCTACTATAATTTATATATATTCATTGTAAATTGATTATATAAGTGTATGCATGTACATACACATTTGTATATTGGGGATATGATAGTATAAAATGTATTGCTTGTTTCATTGTAGACATATCCTTGTTCATTTAGATTCAACTTAATTAGATCTATATGGTTTGTTTTTTCTTCAATTACACTAGAAGATACATGTATGAATATGCTGCTTCAATTTGTATCATTATTTTCTTTGTAGTTACATAAAATTTTTGTAATATTAGTTCAAGTTACATATACATATTGAAGTGATTATATATTTGTATGTACATACATATATATTTGTATGTCCATACATACATATTTATAACTAGTTAACATTAGCACTTAAGGGTTGTAAGAGTCAGAATTAGGGATATGATAGTATAACATGCATTTTTTGTTTCATTCCAAACATAACCTTGCTCATTTATATATATATATATAACTTGTAACAATCTAGTATGATGCAAATGTTTGTAACCTTTGCTGGCAAGTATTGACATTATTTAAGAATACCTTAAAGCGGCTATCAAATCACTAGGGAAGGTTTTCCTAGGTCAACCCCTAGGAGAGACCAAATTTATAGTCATGCTAAAGATTTTTAACTAGTAGGAAAGTTTATAGGTGTTGTAGGCGATGATTCTACATTAAATATTGTTTCATGTATTACACTAATTGAAGTGTTCTTCTAATTATACTCCTATATTTGAGGAATGCATCTATGATTCTAGTAGGTGAATTTATATTCAAATGAATGTCTTTAAATACTAAGACATAACCAATTGTCATGCAAAAAACATATAAACTATGAAGTAGAGAGCAAGTATCTAGAAGTTAAGACTAGTAACTATGTTGAATTGATGCATATATGATAGGGATAAATCAACCATGTAAGAGTGTGTGAAAGAGGAGCGTATATAAAAACATATAAGTATCAAGAAGGAAACCAATCTTAATACAAGAATATACTATACATTGCTATCTAATATTACATGCACATATCTTTAAATTAAATTCAAAATTAAATAAAAATTGACATAAATATACAAAATTCACCATTATAATTATGTTTAAATTTTTTAAGTAATATTAAAACTATCGGAAAGCACATTAGTATCTATTCATATTTTAAAAATAAATGTAACTATTATATTCAGAACATGCAAAAACAGTTTCTAAGGTGAATTCAAAACATATATTTAATGTACAATAAATTTTCTTGTAGAATCTTAGTTGTAGGGAAATTATTAGACAATCCTCTTGTTTACCTACATATGTTACTAGTTGCATAGGCATTCCTCTTCAATGTTGTCTAAATTGGAATAGAATACCATTGGTTCTTTATGGGAAATAGAAGAAAATTAGAAAGGGCACAAGAAGTCTTGCAAAGAGAGACATGTGATAGAAGAGGAAGAACTTTCTTGAGAGGCATCCAAAGACACGGCAAGAAAGAATCACCCAATAAAAGTAGAAAATGACAAAGAGGAAAGATTGAACTAAAATATTTATGTATTTTGCATGATTGCATTGATTTTCCTTCAATTTTATGACATGGAGGTAGGTTGTAGGGACTTATGACTTTTCATAGAAAATTAGAAAGGACATAAGCTTGCAAATAGAGACGTGTAATAAATGAGGAAGACAATTCTTCAGAGACATCCAACACACGGAAAGCAAGAAAAGTAAACAAAGATGGAGAGGAAAGAAAACATTAAAATCTATTCCTGCTCGCTTGCATAATTTTCCTTCAATCGTATGAATTTGCATTGAAATGTGTATTTCACAATCTAAGCATTTATTCACTTGATGTTACCTATCCTGTGTTGTTTTACTTTTCATGTCTTAAATTTTTGTGGTCATTTCATCTGGGTTACTCTTAACATCATCTTTGTCATTTGGTGTTATTTTCTTAAAACTTAAACCCATTTGTGTCTCTTCATTCATTGCCCAAAAACACACATTAACAAGTACTACAAACACTATAACAATAAAACAAATACTACTAATGCTAACAATAGTATAGTTATTACTACTTATTCTGAACATCCAAATTGTATTCATACCTCCTACTGCCAACACTTGCATGTGGAGATAGCAAAGATTGAATCAATGGAAAACCCACAAGATTGTTTGATCCTGGTAAGTCATAACATTGTACTCTACCCTTTGAAATCATTAAGGTTATGATTTTTATAAGAATAAAGTTATAATTATATATATATATATATATATAAGTAATGAAGGTATAACATGAATGGGTAACAAAAATTTGTTACGTTTCACTATATGCACATAATATTATATAGTATGGCTGTTTTGAATTATGTAGTCAAACTTCACCATACATAGTATCATTATTATGTCATTGCAAGAGGTAAATTTAGACAAGATTATCATAATTAGGTAGCTAAAAGAAAACAATGCATTATCAAATATTATTGGTAAGTCATGATTCTATTCCAAACATTGATCACTGTAGTCATTGTATACAACAAGATTATTTCCAATGTTTGCAAAAGAAAACAAGATTATTTACATTTGATGAAAACCCTCATTTACTAATTCATAAAAATTCTAGTGAATAAAAATCCAAGTAAACCCCCTTGATAACACCTCAACATCCTGTCAAGATGCAAGAAAATATATGAGGGAAAACAAAAAATAATAAAAATATCTTGAGACAATGATTAAAAAGTTAAGAGATCCATCAGAAACAACCTCCAATTGGTCTACATTCACCACTTCACTAGAATCTATCATATCTCACATATATTTCATGAGTGGCCAAATTAATACTTGGTGAAGCAAGAGGGATGAAGAAAGATAATATTATGCTGATAAATTATCCTATGAACAAATAAAATAAAAAAATATTAAAATTAGACTTATGTGTATTACTCATTAATCCATGAACCAATTAACCCCTACACACCACTTGCATTAGGTTTCTTATCCATTGGTGCCACCACCAAGGGATAAGGAATAATTTTTGCCATAGGTGGTGGATGGATTTTGATCATCCATGAAATAAAAATGATGTTCCATAGTACTTTTTGAGGAAAATTTATTACGAGTATTTCCTCAATGATATCCCAAACTACTTCGACATGTGAGAGTCCCAAGGTAAAGGTGGGGAATTTGTACAAGAAAGAGTGGGGTCACAATGTACCCAAAAATAGGCATTGCAAAATTTTTCTAGGATAAACATTGAGCATGTCACAATCTCTTTTGTGTATAGTGAATTTACACTTTAAAGTGCAAGAAAATTATATGAAAACTAAGAAAAATGTGAAAATCAAGAAAACACTTAGATTGGAGCCAAATTTCTCATACCAAATCAAAAAAACACCTGGATTAGAGCCAAATTTCTCATACCTACTCCAAATTGGACAAAATTAGACTTGATGAGCATGATGTTGGAACACAAAGATCTAATAATAGGGGGGTGGATCAATAGATATAGAAATTTTTGCTTCTTTAACATTAATGCATATTAATTATTTAAACTTTTAGTGTGTAGATAAAAACTTTAATAAGCAAGCACATGAGAGAGCACACATATAGTCATCACCAAATGTATGTGGAAAACCAAAGGTTGGGAAAAATCACAGCTAGAAATGCTACTAGGATCTACTGTCCTAATCCAACCTCACAAGCTTTAAAGTTTAGTTACAATGCTTTAAGTGAACCGACCCTAAGGAGACTCCAATCCCCTAATTTTAGGAGCATCAACTCCATCAAAGCACCCACTCCATAATATAAGCTTATATCCAGCTATCTGATGGCACCCACCAATCAAATTTACAATGCATGATATTATAATATTAAATGGCAATTCTATGTTGCAACTTATTTGCAACTGCACTTACATGTATGTTTCCCGCACTACAACTCTCCTTCCTCTCTACACCTCTTTATCCTTTTTGTATTCACATCTTTTTCTGCATCGTTGTTCTTAGCAATTGTTGCTTTTTCAACACCTTATTGCCTTTTTGTAATATACTCGATTGAATGAGTAGAACCCGAACAAAAAGCATCAAAACAATCAAGTGATTTACCCTAAACACAAATCTAGATATGAATTCTTGATTTTTGTTTGGTTCAACTTATTTAGGCATAGTTCATTGTTTCTTTTCAATCACGTCCTCTATACTCTACTATTCTCAACTCCTCTTTTTTACTTCTCTCATCCTCACTCTTTTCAACTTACCTTTTTTCTACATCTACTACCTTGTTAACATGCTTTTCTTTTTTACCAGGTAGACTTTTTTGAGCAGTGAACCACCGACCAATCCCACTCGTACTTTAGTTAGAGTTTTCATTCTTGCTTCTTTAGGAAGTATCTATTTGCATCGAGGCATACCCACATTAAATTCTTCCTCAAAGAGACTTCTTTGATTACTAATCTGTAAACCCCAAATTGGATAGCATGTAATGTAATCCTCTGTGCATAAGATTTGAACTTGATTTATGTACACATAACACTCTATGTCATCATTCTGCAACTCAAAACACCTATTAAGTTGATTGTTGGGGAAAGTAGGTGAAAGACTTTAATTCTTTTGGTTAGTTTCTAGTCAAAAACCGCTTATATAGACTTACCCTTTTGAAACCATAATCTTCAATTTTTTATCGTTGATCTTGTCTTTATGCGCCAAGATCCCTGGTTCTATAATCATCTCGACAACATTAAGACATCACTGTCAGATTGTTTTCCTTAGAATCTCATTCATTGATTTCTAAGCTTTACAATTAGTATGTCCACATTATCACCACGTAATTCACAACAAGGATGTGAATTGCTCTGTCATCTAGCCGTTATATGCCAGCTATATATACATCACCATCCACCTATTAATGGTTCCACCAATGATTATACTATTGTTGTTATATCACGGGGAGCTCATAATAGCTCATGTTGAAAACACTTTGTTACTCTGATATTTTCATCAATGTGTCAATTAGCACAGTACCACACACAACCATTGTACTTCAAACCCCTTCACCTATGTGCCATAGGGTTACAAATTGAGACACTTCACACTACAATACCACAAGGCACATGATCAGCTTGTTGTGGGTTAGCAGGTAGTTGTGGGATGGTGGTGTTCACTGTAGTACCGCAAGGAACTCTCCTTAGACTCTTTGGGTTGGTAGGAAGACCACTATACGTAAGCACCTAGTCCTGTCTTCAATGAAATGTTAGGTAAGCTTCTCAATGCTACAATATCCTCAACACTTGCACTCCAACCACAAACACATCAATAATATTTTCTTTTTTAACACTTTTGACATCAATGACAACATTTTCCAACACATGATGTAACAATTTATCCTTCAGTGACAATTGGATGTGTGCTCTAGGGTGATTTTGACAACATAATGGTATAATTTTTTCTCAATGTGGTTTCAAGATCTTATGGTTGCATAATAATGAATATTTTTTTTAAAATGACTAAGTGTAGTCATTAGAAAGGGGATGGAAGAAATCAAGGGCTATAAGGAGATTGATGAAAATGGAGGGTTGAGATGCCTTGAGACATCTCAACCACTAACTCATATGACTACAAAATCTGACAAAACTGGCAGATGAAATATGTATAATTTGATGTATCGTCGAGTGCTTGTAAAATTTGATGTGTAATTTTCAATTTTTTGAAAGTTTATCCCCGACGTTTGTCAAAATTTTGACGAACCTGGGGTTCGTTGAAATGTCGGCTATCATTTTCGTCGAATTTTCGACAAACATGAAAAATAGAAAAAAAATCAAATTGTGGCCAACATAAATAAAAGTGAGTTCGCACCTGATTTATTGCGACAATTTTTTTCCCTACTTGAGACAGTTTGTGGAGAAATAAGGATGATTTTCTTGGAAAAAATAAAATAAAATCAAGAAGATATTGCCAGGTTGAGGGTAGTCATTGTCTTTTTGCATAATTGAGTTGTGAAGTCAAATTTGTAGTTCCAGGTTTGAAAATAATATTTTAAAGCAACATCTCATCAGATTTCATTTTTAGATGTTTAGGGTTTTGAAAATTTCATGTCCAGATTTTGTTATGTGGAATCACCATAAGATCACAACCAAGGAAAAGATTCTTGTGACTGTAATTATGTGATCCATAACTCTATTGGTCATGTGGCATAGTTGTGCTAAAAAAATGCAAGATGCATTCATGTGTGACCCAAGTTTAATGTGGCTATGTTGTGATAGAAATGGAGGCACTCATATAATGTAGTTAATTCAAGTTGTGTAATGTAGGTGTCAATCATCATTGGGTGCATTTAGATTGTCTCAAGTTTAACAGGTTATGATGTAATTATAGCATGATCGAAGAATGATTACCCTTTTCTGCAATAAAGAGCCTATAACTCTGGTTGATATGCAGAGTGGTTGTGTTATATCAATTATGTAGTGCATTCAAGCACAACCCATGTTTAATAGGCTATTCTAGAGAGTGATCAAGATTTTCTAAACCTTATGAATGTTACTTGACATATATTTGCATAATCTTAAATTCCTTAAAAGGGATTTTGAAGTATCAATGTATCCTATATAGGGTTTAGAATGATTTCTTTTAATTAAAAAAATAAATAAATGATGTATTTCCCTGTAATTAGATAATGTGGAGATCTCCTAAATCTTCCCCAGCACACTATCCTCTTTGGTACTGTATTCATTACTCCAGCTACTAGGGTTTTGCATGTGACATCTTTAATATCTTCATGACCGTGGCTTTTAAATAATTCTCAGTCTTTTCTTTAATCATTTTTATGGTAACCCTTGAGTTCCATAATCCACCTTCAATCTCTTCTAAGAATGGTGTCTTAAGCTAGACTGCATAGTATGCATATAAAGAAATTCCTTCATACCTGCCATTGTTCCAAACCACCACTCACTGCCTTGCTTAAAATTTTAGCTCCATAAGCACAATAGCATGTTTTAAAATCATGATTTCCAATGATTGACCATTAAGGTCACCACTTTCATCATGAAGATACAATGAGATTTTTTTCTTCAAACTCAAGGCATTATGTAAGATAACATTGTGAATTGTTTGTTGTGTACGATTTGATTTTCTTGCACATTTACTGCTTTGCTAACATCCTTTAAAACTGGGTATTGCACCCTCAGTTGCAATCTCAAACAGCTCACTCACTATCACTTGAAGATTCCTTTAATAAGCATCCTTCTATAAAATCAAACTATGCCTTATAGACTGCCTACTTACTACAGGGGACTCATTGTTTCATGGTATTGTAGTTCTTAAGATCCTTCAACCGTATTGACACTACTTCACAGTCCATAAGGTATTATTCACTATTCTCCCATCTTTGATGAGTCTCAAAACACTTCTCAAACATGTAATCCACTACCTCCATTATACATTAATGGCTAAGAAGAAACATTGAACCTATGATTACCACTGTTACTTCATTTGAAAAATCATTCCTTGATTGCATTTTCCTTGTCTAACACTACCAAAAGCATTTGAAAAACCCTTAAGGTCAGCAAGGGGGTAAGAAAACTCACTATTAAAATATCCCCTTTACTATGCAAGGTTTGAGCTTTATTATCTTGTCACTACTTAGCCTTTTTTTGACTGTCACATCTCAAGTGACTGTCATTCTTCTTACAGTAGATCGCATTTACAAATGTCACTAAGCTACATAGTGTGTTTTTTATTGGCTACAATCTTTAGATTGCAAGATTTTGTTATTACCTACATTGTCTCAATCTTTCTAGTATTGCAACCTCACTAATCCGCTATAGTTATTGGTTATTTTTCTATGGAGGCCTAGGGTTTGTACACTAATCATTCTCTTACCAATGCTTCTGTTGTTTTTTATTAGGGCTCTCTCAATGTTGAGGGCCCTAAGGATAAGCTTGTCATAAGAAGTGACACATTGCATCTTTAACTAAAAGGATAAATCCTTATTGACATTAGCAATGATGATTCTGACTTGTTGCTCCTTAGGAATGGGTCACTTGCTCTTACTAGCTCTCTACCTCCATCGTTGTAGGAAGTTTGCGATCAAGTTCAATATTCTGATTTTAGGAGTCTTAACGGTTGGAAATCATAGTAAAATAAGAATTTAATAAGTTTTGGAATTAGCATTTTAAAGTGTTTTTTGGGGTCATTAACTTCATACTATCTTCTCTTTGTAGGGTGGTTGCATGCCAAATTTTTGGTGTAAAATATCATAATTATTAGATTATGTTACCTTCTATGAATAAAATTATTGGAGTGTGAGTTTGATATTTTTTGAAGATCTAAATAGTCAAGCTTGGTAAAGAAAAATCATGTCAGATAATATTAGTCCAAAACAAAATGAAGAGACACTTGATAGATTGTGGGCTAGATTGAAAAGAAAAGGTGATGGGAAATTTTATTGTCCTTGCAATAATTGCAAGGGCTTAAAGACGAGACAACTTTTAATCACAAAAATTGAGAAACATTGTAGGAAGCATGGTCACATTGAAGGGGAGCATGATTATCATCCATTGGTAAGTTGTTCATTATATGTGTTTATATTGATTGAATTTGTAAATTTTTATATCGTTTTAACATTTTCTATATATATATATATAATCACTTGATCATGATCATGGTTTATTTGTGTCTATCATTATTATAAAGGTGGGGTGCCCTAGGCAAGATGATATGGATTATCACAGCCCAAAGAATGTGGTTTTGCAAGTGGACGAACATGGAGCTATGAATATTGAAGATGAAGTTAATGATCCTATGGAAGAAGATGATCATGCACCAGAAAACATGGTTGAAGATGATGGTATGAATACATTGATCCATGACACATTTAGTGGTAGATTTGATCATGATGATCAAGATGACTTTGATGATGTTCATGATTTACATGTACTTGAGAAGGCATACGATCCCCTTTATGGAGGCTTCGAAACAACTCTTCTCTCTGTTGTATTGTTGCTATTGAACTTGAAGGTTATGAATGGTTTATCAAACATAGCAATCTCACGGATGTTAAGGTATGTCATATATCTCATCTTTTTTCATCTATTTTAATTGTTGTTAGTTCATCACTAGTAAATAAAGGATGAAATATGTACCATTAATATTCTTTATGATGAGGGTGCAGCTCGAGACTTAGAAAATAACCCACAAACAAGAGAATAATTTTATTATTCAGAAAATGGAGCTTCTTACATGTAGAGGATCTCAAATCCCCAGGTTCTACAACACATGCAAGTTACAAAAAGCTACAAAATCACACTTTCGCAATATGCAAGCTTGTCCCCAAAAAGTTACCCAAAAATTAGAAACCCGCCCATAAATAGAGCCCCTCATTAGTTTGGAGCCAAAACAACATTCAAATTTGAGTTTAGGCGGTTTGGCGCCAAAAATTTACAACATGAAGTTCAAATTTCAAAAGAGCATTTGCAATTGTATCTTCTAGAAAGTGTGCCAACTTCCCGGGGCCATAACTTTTGATCCGGGACTCCGATTCGCAAACCATTTGAACCGTTGGAAAGGTCTTGAAGTCAATAACGCACTCAAAATCCACTACACTAATTTTGGAAAGTTTCAGGGCCAATCCGAGAGCTCTAAGTGCCTCAAATCTAACCCGAAAGATTTTTAGGTGTAAATCTGGGAAACTAAAATTGCAATATCTTTCAACCCAGCAACCAAAAATAAAAACCATAAATTGAGAATTTCATTATGATGAAAATGGTATCCAAAAATGTAAAAACATCTAAAAATCGATAAACTTGAAATTTAACTATTTTTGGGTGATGCAAGATTGCCCTTACACCACCTGAGGCCAATAATAATGCTCACTGATAATGGCAATGGTCTTATCCCGACCAAAATGTCCTGTCATTCCTCCACTATGCTTCTCCTTTATCAGGTTCTCCCTCATTGAACTCCTTGGGATACACAATTGACTTCTCTTAAATAACATGCCATCCTGGATTATAAAATCCAGCCACCTTGTCCTGTCCACTGTAACAGGTTCCTTGCAAGCTTTCCAAGCCTCTGCAAAATTAGGATCTTGAGTTCATTGAACCCAACCACTTCAATCTGCATCTTTGTCATCAATGTATGCCTCCTACTTAAGGCATCTGCAACCCTATTTGACTTCCCACTCCTATGTTTCAAAACAAAGGTATAACTCTGCAAAAACTCTACCCATTTCCATATGCCTCATTTAACTTTCTCGACTATTTTCTAGGTAATCGCAAGGCCTCGATGATCAAAGATATAGAACAAATTCCTTCGCAACAAATAATGTCTCCATTTCTTTAATGCTTCAACTATTGCATAAACTCTTTAATCATATACGTATCAATACTTTCTCTTTGCATCATTTAACTTTTCACTAAAATAGGCAATGGGCTTAACTTCTTGGCTCAACACTGCTCCAATAGCACAACCACTGGCATCACAATCCACCAAAAACACCTTATTGAAATCTGGGAGGGCTAGAACAGGTTGCTCTGTCACCTTCTGCTTCAATAGTTCAAAACTTTTTGCCGCTCCACTGCTCCACTTGAATTCTTTTCTATCCCCTCTCATTGTTTCAGTCAGGGGTCCACAAATACTACTAAAGTTTCTAATGAACTTTCTATAAAACTAGCCAAACCATGGAAAGATCTCACCTTGGTAGCAGTTCTTGGGGTAGGCCATTCCAGAATAGCCTTCACCTTCTCTGGGTCCATCTTGAGAGCTTCTGTTGAGACAACAAACCCCAAGTACACTAACTCCCTCTTCACAAAACCGCACTTCTTCAGATTAATCAATAGTTTCTCTTCTCTTAACTTCTCACAGACTCTCCAAATATGCATCAGATGCTCATCCAACGTCTTACTGAAAATCAAAATATCATCTAAATACACAATAACAAACTTTCCGTAAATTTTAGTACTCATTCATGAACTGCATGAATGTGCTCTCTGCAT
>VDFB02105785.1:407537968-407549713 GCA_007258455.2 Sequoia sempervirens
TATTGATAGCAATTTTCTATCAACCTTTTCATTTAAATGCCTCAAAACAATAGTAACAGTTTCCTTTTTCTTTAAGAGAGATCCCTCATCACTTTTCTTTAATGATTCCTGCAATTCATCAATTTTTTGCAAGAGTTGCTTCTTTGTAGGATCGACAGAGCACTCTGTTTCTTCTTCAACTTCCTCTAAAGAAAGGGTGAGGATAGGATTCTGACTGGGAGATCTTGGTGTGGAAACAATTAGAGAAGTAGGAGGCACTGACCCTGCTATGGAAGGTAATGTACTGGTTTCTGGAGAACTTGATGTCTCCCCAATCTGGTTATACCTAAACCTCTCCACTTCAGTTTCCAACTCAACATTTTTCGGTTGCATCTTGTTGTACTCCTCAATCAAAAGGTTATATTTTTCCATTAAGCTCTTCCTTTTAGCTTCCTCCCTTTCAACAGTCTTGTGGGCCAATTTGGCCACATTCACAGTCAAATTAGTGGCCTTAGTGGTTGAGGTCTCTAAAGCTCTCTTTATTATCAATCCTCCCTTGAAATTTGGATTAATATCAGAAACATCTAGTTTTCTCCCTTGGGGGGCCAATGCCAAAATTTCTATAGTTTCATATTCCTTGCTGAAAGAAAAGTTTTGCAATGTTGCCTTGACCTCTTCTTCAGAGTCTTGAAAGGGATTCTTAGACTTCACCATAGCATTAACGGATACTGCATCTACAATGTCCCATTCAGGAAAAATTAATACACCAGCCTGACTCACTAGTTTTCATCCTTCTTCAGAAGTGATGTTCTTGAATTCTTCCATTAATTCAGCTTTTATCTCCTCATCATTCTCCTAGTCTAACCTGTCAGGCCTTAGTTCTCTTCTCTACCAACATTTATCTTGATACTCTTCAAACTTCATCCTCCATACAAATTGCAAGAATACATGAGTTTTTATAAATGTATTGTCATCTAGAAACTTTTTGCATGCCTCCATTCTTGCATCTTGTACACTTTTACCATTCATATCTAAATCAAATAAAACTAATTCAATTGGCCTAGGAGGGGAAGGCATACAAACTTCCATGTCTTGATCAGTAACAATAATCTCATCCATTAGATCCTCCTGTGGTTGATCAATTCCTTGCCTCTTAGGGCTTGGCTCAGATAGTGGTGATGAGGAATTGTCTTCCGGTGATGATTCTAAATCAATAATTTTGATTGCCCCAGGGACTTTGAATTTTGGACTTGGTTGTGGAGGCAATTTCATAATCTGTTTTCCTTTTCTGTCCACTACTTCTTCATCATTGCTACTATCATTTTTCCTCCTATAAATGGGCCACCTTTCCCTAGGCTAGTATGTTAGCCTTGTTTCAATTGGTCTAGCACCTTGCTCTTGTACACCCAGACTCAATTCTAAATTTACCTTTTTTGTCCTCAATATGCCCATAATTTCCTTGAAATTTCCCATTAGAAAATCAATTTTCTTATGGTGGGGACTGAACTCCAACAGTGGATCATATTTCAGATCCATTTTGTGCACAACATATAGTAGCTTACTATAAGCTATCCATTTCTCCTTGTTCAACTCCTGTCTATTCAAATCAAATTCATTTCTAATCAAGTCTTCAGGGAAATTGAACTCATGCACAAATTTTCTAGCTTTTATTCTTTGTCTGAAAAGAGAAAAGAAACCCTCAGGATTATGTTGCCGCTTTGGTCCACACCTCAAATGGTAATCATCAAATAAATTATCAAAATGTGTCCAAACTCCCTTTGAAAATACAAAATTAGACACCACTATATAATCTGGGAAAAATGTTCCCTTACCCCTTCCAGTGAGGTTGTCCTCATGAATACAACCTATCTGCCACATAACTTCTGAAAAATACCACTCTTTGTGGCACACTGTATGGCAATATATGAGGAGCTCCCTGAAAACCATATACTCTCAAGATAGTGTTGACTGCCAGGTATGGGATAATGTCACCCCAGTTATGGTAAACCTTCAATTTTGGCTTCCTCTCCTTTGGCCTGAGGAAATCATGTAATTCCTGAAGGATCCTAGGTACATTCACCATTAATCTAGCCCTTAATATGGAAGCAAAACAATTATCAAATTGCACATAATTAGTGCTTTCCTTATTACATGATAAATTTGTAGCCCGTATCTATACTGGCAATCTTTCTCCATCAACTGATTGCCTTAATTCCATCCTCTTAGAGAAAAATTTAGCATTCTTAAACAAAAACATATGCATTAGCATAGAATACCAAAAGAATTAAGTGTCGGTATCATTTTTTTGTAGCTTTGACAGCCCTTCATGCATCCTCTCAGCCAAGAAAGAAGCGAAGTCATAGGTCACATAGAAGTTAGGGTGTTGTATTTGCACCCCCATGAACATATAAGCAATGGGCATTACCATACAAGGACTGAAACCAAAAATCTGACATAAAGAATAGAAATTGGGCAGGAAATGGTTTACAAAACAATTTAATTTGAAAGGTTCCTAGTCACTAGGGCTGATATGCAATTTTGAACCTCTTGCCCTAGCCAGATGAGGTGGAAGAAACCTTACTCTAAAAAGAGATTTTAGCTTTGCATACTCCTACTTCATTTCCTCAAGGTTGATAGGAACCAAGTCTTCGCTCGGTTCACTCAAGTCAAAAATATGTCGGACCTCTTCTTTGTTAATGCTCAATAGAACCTTTCCATCATTGTCCCTGATTATCTGTGTAATAGGGTCATATCTTGCAGCCACTATCCTAAGCAGGTCTACATCAGGGAATACATTTGGTACCACCAGCTTCCCCATATCATATATCCATCCATTTGAAAAAGGGTGAGGAAAATTCCTCTATTTGTACCACAATTTGAACAATTCCAAGCCAATGAGTGGAACCCTAGCATCGACAATGTTGGAGCAATTATACACTAACCCTTCCCCTAGGATTTTCCCTCGCATTAAGACCAATCCCTTCCTCCTATCATTTGTTGAAAAGGGAAATTGATCTAGGAAATCATCATACAGGTTTCATTTCAAATATTCAGTCTGGCCAGAATGTTGCTTGGGTGGTGCCATCTTGGACAAACGAGGGCTTCTTCACAACATTATAATTCAGATAGCTAGGACTAACTAGAGATAGAAAATTATAGGACAAAACACTATAATTTCTCACAACTATAATTAAACTATAGCCCTAACACATTCATCAACAAGCTCACAGCACATCCAGCTAATCCTTTCCCAAATTCAAATGCAAAATGATCGAGAGGCACAAAAAATAAACTCATGGCTTTGTTCGCAGAACTCCCAAATTTTGGCTGCAGAAACTCAAAATTCTACCTTCGGCTCTGAAACTGCTTTGCGAAATAGTTGAATTCTTTTTTATACAAACCAAGTAGGAAAATTGATTTTATTGTCAATCAAATTACTCCAGCAAGTGTCTCATCTACCATTAAAGCTTAATTTCGTACTGCACGAATGACTCCAACCATATTTGATGTAGATTTAAATTTGAGCCATTGATTCTTTAGCTTGATCAAATCATTGATGACCACCTTCAAAAAAAGCTAACACAATTTCCAACATAGTGATAAGGGGCCCACCTTACCATACACTATGAAGGAAGTCCACGTGGTGGTTTCCCACGATATCACAATCTTGAAACTTCTGATCACACGATGGCGGGAAACCGTTGATCCTGAGCATCAATGATCTTGTTCCTTTAACATAGTCACCATCCATGTCGTTAACCTTTGAGTAGCTTTTCCAGCGATATTATAACATATTCATCAATTTAGAACATGTGTGTCTCAAGAACACTTTAGTAATCCTCACCTTAATACATTTATAGTCAGCTAGTGTTTCGTTTACTCTTTAGGATTCATTGGATGAGACAGATGGAACCTGTCTATGATTTCACAATCAACCCAAGCACCATCATGGGATGGTGGGGAACAGCTCAGATCAAATGGAAGTTGGTCAGCGATAGCGCAAATTTGATCCCCCGGATAGGACACTTGGCACCCGCCTATGATTTCACAATCCTTCAATTCTCAATCATGAGATGGCAGGCACCGTTGATATCTATAGGAAATAGATCAACGACAACACTAAATCAACCCTTGAAAAATAAAACATTCATTAAAAGGAGAAGTGGGCATTACTAGGTGGACGAAAAACAACAACATAATTTTTTTTTTAAAAGATGAAACACAGGGCCAACTGAGACTTAGGAAATAAAACCCTACAGAGGAAATAAAGTATTAAAATCAAAGTTGGGTTTTAATTTTAATCCGGTGATGTAAGCCTAAGACATTAACCCCAGTGGTCATGTTGTCGATGGCTTAGCAAAATCCTTTTATTAAATACTAGCAATGCAATGTGTAGGTTTTTCAAATTCGAAGATATGGGAGAAGATCTCGATCGTACCTCGTTAACTCGTAGACCTAAGGTGTCGCCTTTTTATTTGGCATGAGGTTAGCAAAAGGCAGACGTGTGTCATGTATGGAATGTGGGGCCCAATCTCCACTATTGAGCTCATAACCAATGGTTTTAGATTGACAACCAAGATCAAAAGCTAATGTAAATCTATTTTGTTCCCTGCTAGCTCGCAGGAGGAAGATGAAGGTTGGTTAAAGAGCTCAACGAGATTGCGATGCGTAGCTCCGGCTATTCAGTTTGCAAAGTGCATAGGAACTACCGACATGGTAGTTGGTTTCCAAGATGGATTAATGTTATTGGTCATGAGCAAAGTGAACGATGCTTCATTGGATGTCAAACCGAGTTAGCCCGAAATAAACCGTTTGATCTACCAGCTCTTCAGGAGATCAGCGGGTAGTATTCAAAGTTGGAAAACGGCACCTAGTGGTCGTTTTATTGTACAACTGGTGAAGCATTAATGAATTATTCCTTTCTTGTGTATTCACGTCGATCTCAATCTATGTGAAAATGTTGTTGTTGGCAATCATGAAGGGTGATCTACAAATTCTCTTGCAGCTCTAGTTAAACGGTGATAGTACATACGCTGCCAAATTGCCATGTTTGCACATGCATTTTTACTAAGAATTGATGAAGGTTACAATTACTTCACACAATAAATACAAGAGGAATTAACTGCTAATAGTGTCATTCTTTTAGTAGTTAGAGCACTTTGTGGGCTGAGTCTAATCAAGTTTGAGTGCTTGTCTGACAAGAGAAAATGAATAAGTCAGTAAGGAGGTCTATTCGTTTGAGCTCACAAAAGGTTGGTCCTGCTATTCAGGAAGGTGCTTTGGTTGACAAGCCCAGGCTTGTGCCCACTAGATACAGTAGAAGGTTGCAATTCCAGGATGTTGCTACTCAACTATTAGCTGACAAAGGCAAGCAGTCAGAGTGCTCTATTACTAGTGTCAGTAAGAAAATAAAGTATGGGCATGGCTCCTCTAGATGCCAACACTCACCCATTGACCTTATGAGCAAAACTTCTGATGATGTAACCGAGACTGACTCTGACTACTATCGATATTTACCTTACTTCAATCATGGTTTTCCCTCTGATGAGGAAGTGATATCTATGGTGCCATTGGTTATTAAAACCCCAAGCGGATGGACTAGAACCATATTGGGAAAGGACAAGAAAGAAGAGAAGGCTAAGGGTCTACCGTATTGGGAAACGACTAGAATCGGGCATGTATACCAGGGTCTGAGTGTTGGTAAGGGTAGGGTGCTGGGTAAATAAGTTGTTGTGGTGCCTTCGTGACAGTTTTTTTGCCTAGTTTTTTTGTGTGGATAGCGAAAAAGGGGATTTTGATGACAATTTGTGTTCCCTTTTCTGATGGTATAGTTACAACTTTAGCTTTCCCCAGTTCATGCACTATGTTTTGCAGATTCAATGTTGGGTAAGTTTTGAAATGAAAGTCAAATGCAATGGATATTTTGTTCAAATGAAAATTTGTGGTGAAATTACATTTGAGCCCAAAGCTTGTTGCTCCCTTGTCATATAAAAGGGAATTCGAGGCTCATTTGTAGGGAGAGAACTGATGAAAGCTCTAGCTAGGTTTTGAGTTGAATATATTTTCTCTCCTTATGTGGATTTGAGTGAATTTGGAATGAAATGTTAATGATGTTTTCATTCTTCTTTTGAGAATTTTTTCAATTGTGTGTCTATGTTTTTGCTTTGATTCAAGAAAATCTATTAAATGCTTAAATGGACTGATAAGTTGACAATTATTTACAAAGGATTTGATAAGTAGTAATATATCAGAGAATTGAGCTCCATAATGTAAGGTATTATATGAGTAGTCCATTCTATTAAATAGGTATGTGTAGGATCATCATGGAAAAAACAGGCCCTTAAGTGGCAAAAAATTCAAAAAAATCAAAGTTAGGAAACTTGACATTAAAATTTGAATAAGTTAGCTATACTATTTCAAAAACATGTAAGAATAGAATCTATAGAAAATTGAAAGTAGTTTCTAAACTACTATGTTTTTTAAAAAGAAAAATAAATCTATTTGGTGAAAAATTGAAATTTCAATGTAGTAGTACTTAAATTTTAGGGAAAAAATAAGTAGGCGTTTGTCTAAACACCCTAACCACAATAAAATGATAATGTTTTTTTATAAGATTTTAGATATAAGTAGAGGACTCATGTTTCAATGTGATGCATATTTTTTTGTAATTTTTTTCGAAGTAAATAATTAATTATGATTTTTTTATTACAACTTTTAAAAAATATAGAAAACTCATATGTCTAACCACCTTAACTTGGTCAAAACTTCATGAAATTCAAATTTTCTTTTTTTAATCCTATAGTATGCAAAACATAGAATGTGACACATGTTTTGGATTCAAAATATGTGATACCATTTGAAATCTATAGATGTTTTTAACTGATCCTATCAATCAAGACTTTAGTTGTAATTCGAATAGAAAATGAATAATAATTACTTATTAAATTCAAAGTAAAGCATAATTTATATTGGTGGAAAGATAATAATCTCCTTTAAAAACCCTTTTCATTTCATCAATTTTGGGTAAAAATAAAGTCATTAGCCACATACCCATCATATTGCCACTTTTTGGCCCATCATGATCCTGCACATACCCAAATTCTTCGGTCATTTCTACTAACGGTAAATGGGAAACTAAATATTTAACTGACGAAGAATAAAAGAATAATATGTAAATGGGTCACTCACTCACTCCCTCTATCTCTCTCCCCTTAACCCTAAACCCTTAACCCTTAAAATCTAAACCCTTAATAGTAGGTGTGTATTAAAACATTATAAAAGTATAAATTTTTGGAGTTCTATTAGGAATTGAATGATAAATGACGATGAATGAGAAAATCTAAAGCACTTTAATATTTTCAACTAAAAATTTAGAGTTCAATTAGGATTAGTGTTCACTTAGGGTTAGGTTTAGGGTTCAATTAATGTTCAATTTGGGTTAGGATTGAGGATGAGGTTGGGGTTTAATTAAGGTTATGAATTCAATAAGAGTTCAAATAGGGTCAAGGTTAAGGTTAGGGTTGGGGTTATGGTTTAATTAGGATAAGAATTAGTGTTAGGGTTAGGATTAGAGTTCAACTGTAGTTCAAAGTTAGGGTTATGGTACAATTAGGACTACTATTCAATAAATGTTCAATTAGGGTTAATATTTACTTAAGGTTAGTTTTAAAGTTCAATTAGGGTTTGGGTTAGGGTTGGGATTATGAATCAAGTAGGTTTGGGTTATTGTTTGATTAGAGTTAGGTTTAGGGTTTAGTTAGATTTAGGGTTAGGGTTAGGGGTAGTATTCAATTATGCTTAGTGGTCAATTACAATTAGATTTAGTGTTCAATTAGGGTAAGGGTTAGAGTCCAAATAGGGTTAGGGTTTAACTAGGGTTAGGATTAGAATAGAATAAAGTTTTGTGTTTAATTATGATATCTAGAATTTAGTATAATTTTAGAAAATGAAATGATTTGGACACAAAGAAAAAATAGAAAAGTTGATTTTATATAGATCTTATTTCTTAATTTATTCTAAAATTCTAATTAATAATTGTTTAATTAATATAAAATGAATATTTAATTTAATTTAATTTAATTGTATTAGATAATTAGTAAAACTAAATAGATAATAAATATTTTATGCATTTTACAAATTAGAATTTAGTTTAATTTTATTCATAATGTCAAATATTAAAATTTTAGATTGAAATACTTAATTGATTTTAAAATATTTATAATTAATGTTCAATTTATAAAGTAATATTAAGACATTAATAAATATAACTTGAGGCATAATATATTAAAGACACATCAAAGTATTTATCATTCCTTCAACTTCACCGGATGAGACACGTGGCGCCCACCTGTGATCTCACAATCAATAAAGGACTCACAACTTTTGATCATGCGATGGCAGGCAACTGTGGCTCTCAACCATCGACAATCATGTTCATTCAACACAGTCGCCAGCCTTGTTATTAACCATCGAGCACCTTTCTTCCAGGATTATAACATCTCCGTTGATTTAAAACATGTGCATCTTATAACTGCTTTAGTAACCTGCGACATAATGTATTAAAGACCCATCAAAGTATTTATCATTCCTTCAGCTTCACCAGATGAGACAAGTGGCGCTCGCTTGTGATATTGCGATCAACTGGTGGGGTCATTGTGGGATGGTGGGGAACACTAAGATCACATGACGATAGATCTACGACCATGCGAACTTGTCCCTCTACAAAATAAAAACATTTATTAGGGGAGAGAACCCAGTAGTCGTGCGGGGTGCAAAATAAAAAAATTTATTAGGGGAGAGGGCGCACTCAATCGTGATGATAATACCCAGTCTTACCACATATTTATACTAAATATTGTAAATAAATAGTCCAAATGTAAATAAAGAAAGATATTTATACAATCCAAGAAAATAAGTTAAAATGTATTTAATAAAAAATTATATATCAATTTTTTTCTCTTTTTTATATGAATTAAGAGTATCATTTAAAATATTTTAATTCAAATAACATAAATGATAAATTGAAGAGGGAAAACTTGAATATTATTTTAAAATTTTGAGGTTTCATATTTATATGTTTGAGATTGATATAATATTCTAGAAAATGAATGTTAAAATATCATGAAAAAAATAGGCATAGAATGAATCTAGAAGTAAAATTATATTTGCATATATTCATAAAATAAGATCTAATAAACAAAAAATATATGCAATTAAAAATAAAAGAAAAATAATTCAACCCAAATTTAGATAATAGAGATAATTAGATTATATGATAACTTGAAGGCTAAGGTTAGGGTTTGATTACGATTAGTGTTTTCTTAGGGTTATGGTAAAAAAAGAGAGAGATATAGAAAGAGATAGAAGGAGAAATAAATATATAGAGAGATAGGGAGATAGAGAGGGGATATATACATATAAAGAGAGAGACAGAGAGAGAGATGGCAAGATAGAGATATAAGAAGATATAGAGAGAGGGGAGAGAGAGAGAGAGAGAGAGAGATAAGTAGAGAAAAACAAATAGAGATGGAGAGGGAGATATAAGTAGGGGGAGATAGAGAGAGAGAAAGATAGAGGGAGAGATAGATAAATGGGAAGAGAAAGACATAGATATAGAGATATATGGGAAGATAAAGGGACAAATAGGTTGAGATATGAAGATAGATAGGGTTATAGGGAGGGAGCAAGAGAGGGAAAGATGGGGAGAGATAGAGAGAGGGAGGGAGAAAGGGAGAGATATGTGTAGAGGAGGGAAAGATAGAAGATGGAGAAGAGGGAGATATATGTACAGAGGGGGAGGCTAATATAGAGAGATAGATAGAGATAGGAAAAGAGATAGGAGATAGATGGCTAGGAGATATACGATAGAAGCATATGGATAGAAAGAGATAGATAGGAAGAGAGAGGAGATTTAGTAGCATGGATAGAAAGACAGATAGATGAGAGAGGAGATTTAGTAGCATATGGACAGAAAGAGATAGAGATGAGTGAGAGGGAGATCGAAATGCAGAAATAAAGATAAAGATACAGAGAAGAGATGGAGGAGTGATAGAGAGAGGGAGACAGATATAGGAAGTGAGATGGATGGGTAGAGAGGGGGACATTTCTACAGATGGAGGGGGAGAGAGGAATATAAAGGTAGAGATGAATATAGAGCAAGAGACGAAGAGTGAGACAAATTGATAGAGGTAGAGATGAATATAGAATGAGAGAGGAAGAGGGAGAAAAATAAATAGAGATATAGAGAGAGAGATAAGTAGAGAAAGACAAATAGAAATGGAGAGGGAGATAGAAATAAGGGGAGAGAGAGATGGGGGGAGATATAAATGGGAAGAGAAAGACATAGATATAGAGATATATGGGAAGAGAAAGGGATAAAGAGGTTGACATATGAAGATAGATAGGGATATAGGGAGAGAGCTCATATGGGAAGAGATAGAGAGAGGGAGGGAGAAAGGGAGAGAGATAGGTAGAGGAGGGAGAGAGAATATGGGGAAGAGAGAGACATAAAGTTAAGATGTGTCAATATTTAAGAATCCAAGTGTTTGTTCTGAAATTCTTGCAAACATTGTTAAATTTTTATTTATGTTCAAGTATAATTGTTACATCAAAAAATGACCTTTTAGTTGGCACAAAATTATAAGTGACATAAAGTTTTCAACCAGATTGATGAGCATATATCCAATATTTCAATAAAATTTTATATCCTGCCTATAGCAATCTATATTTATTCACATATTCCACCCAAACTCAATCTCTCCAAGTGAGGTGTAGGCAAGCATATATGCAATATGTGATGTTTCTGCTAAATGATACTTACAATGATCTCCACCAAGCATGCTTGTAAACTCATAACAATTATGTAAAATATTTTCTTCCATGACAATATTGTTAGCTACATTCTTCCTTAATGACATCTTTGGCTACTTTAAATTAGAATTTAGAATCATCATCCAAGGTTGGGATATGATACAGGAAGAGACCCTGCTTTTCTTATCTTTTTTATCTTCATTTTCCTCCATGAGAATGTTTTCCCAAGAGGAAACCAAGGAAGCCTTGATGGTGTTAGGATTATCATAATTTTATCCATAACTATCTTCAATCTTCATATTATGTTTCTTTTCCTTCTAATTTTGCATGTTAAATGAAAAAACTTGGTTTTACACCTTATTTAAGTCATTTAATCCTTGATTTTTGTCTCCAATAGATTTATTTAAAACTATAGAAACCATCTAATTGAATTATGAGATTCCTCTCTTCTTCTATTAAGATGTAAGAAAAATAATTTGAGAGGTCTTTTTGGATCTTATCCATTCTACTTTCAAGGAGATCCTTTCTTTGAAAAGGTTTCTAAAGACTTGGATATTCCACTCTTTTAGTCTGAGTTTTATGAATTTTAACTTTCCATTGAATATGCACATCTTAGTGCAATGATCAACTATTTGGGTGAGCCAAGAGTCAGTGACAACCATTTCGAAGTTTGAGTTTTCCATCTACACTTTTTCAAACTTGAAAGACACTCTTCTCGGGAATTTGTCCTTGTCTATGAGCCTGTAATCTGAACCAACTTCAAATAAGGTTAAAATTAAGGTTCAAATATCTTTATGTTTTGGGTTAAGCTTCAATTTGGGTTAAGTTTCAATTGATTAAAAATAAGCATCTTTAGAAGAAGGATATCTCTCAGCGTACTTTACATATATTTTTAAAATATAAGTATGCTAGTGATAATACCCTGTCTTACCACATATTTATACTATATATTGTAAA
>VDFB02105785.1:407549813-407614107 GCA_007258455.2 Sequoia sempervirens
TAACTATCTCATTCATCATCATCTTGTCGTCAGACCAATTTCATATGAAGTTAAGCTATCCATGGATTCACTTCATGAACATCTTCTTGTAGGTTGTGCATAAATGTTTAAAGTTTCCATTTGGAAATGAGATATTTACTGTGCATCATAGTGGCTTTATTCTTGTGTCTTCCCATGGGAAATTTTCGTTGGATTTATTTTGGTCTGAGCCTATTGAAACTATCAGACCCTATGAAGACTTCTTTCTTAAATCCTATCAAAAGTTTAATGTGAAGAATATAGTAGAATTATCCCTTAGAAACATGCCTTAACCCATGATTGAGCCTCCTATCCTTGATAAGGACATGATTAAACCTAAATCCCTTCCATGTAACCAAGAGTGGCCTATGACAAATCCTTTACCCATTTTATATAAGATACCATGAGATAACCAAATGAATCTGATTATGCCTCCTAAAGTCAAACAAGTTTACAAAGATAAAGAGAAAGTTGTTGAAAAACCTCCCATGATTTCTTTTGTTCCTCCCTTAAGGGAAGAAAATAAACCTATGGTTGATAAACCTACTCCTACACAAGCACAACTTGAAAATTGAATGAAAAGAAAGAAAAATGCTAGAGAGCATAGGCATATATGTCATGTTATTTCTCGTTTGTTTCAAGCAAAAGAAAAAAAAACATATAAAATCAAAATCCAAACATGTCTCCAGTAAGGCATGATGCCTCTCCACCCTTGCCACAACATAAACAACAACAAAATTCTATGGACATTATCATTAGACCTCTCGTTGTGATTAATCTGGATGATGACATTAAAATTGCTAAGATTGATGAGGAAGTGCATAATGAGTTGAATTTAATTTTTTCCTCTTCTATGAGATTAAACAATGATCCTCCTAATAAGAGTGTTGAACTTGGTGCTTGTCCTAGTTCAACACTTTTCTGCCTTTCGTATGTACTGAGCAAGATTGGGATGCAAATGACCTGCTATAGGTTGAATCACATGTGCCTTACTAGTCTTTTTGCTTTTTTTTTATTTTACATGTTTCTTTATTTGATTGCATGTGTGTAATGTGATCCCTAATACTATTATATTTAATGTATCTCTCTTTATATGCATTCCTCTATATGTATCTACATTTTTCTCTATGTCGTACACATTTATCTTTTCTTTTGTATTGTGTTTTCCTTTTGGGGATGACACAAGGAATTAAGAAATTTAGGTCTCTTCCATGTTGACTTGAAATATTTTTCTTTGTTTTCACTCTCTATGTGTCATTCTTCATGTTCTGCGAGTATTTTGGGAATGATGACGTTTGTGAGCTCTATAACAACATTGTAGAAAATATATACTAGCCTTGAATCAATGGATCCCTTATGCATTTTGGGATTTCATTTTGGGGGAAACCCTTTTCATGATGTAGCTTCATTTGGAAACATATGACATCACCTAGCATAGGACTTTCCAAGTAAGCTCTCATGCCCTCTTTAGCATTGACTATTTGCTACTTTGAATTTATCGCTCACAACAATGGTGTAGAAATTCCTTCAAAGTGGGGGCATACATTGGCATTATTATTTTGAAATATTTGGCATCCTCATGTTTCTTTGTGGTATTTTCTTTCTTCTTTTGATGCATCCTTTTCTTGGTGGTGTCATTTGGTTTGATGTCCTCCAAGAGTATGATATTTCTTAGCATATGAATTTAATTTTAGTGGTAATTTTATGCCTTACATTCCCTAAGTTGTAGGGTATGTATAGGATCATGATGGTCCAGAAAGTGGCAATATGATGGGTATGTGTAGGGTATGTGGCTGACAACATTTTTTTACCCAAAATTGACGAAACGAATAGAGTTTTTAAAGGAGATTCTCAGCTTTCCACCAATATAAATTATGCTTTACTTTGAATTTAATAAATAATTATTATCCATTTTCTATTTGAATTATGACTAAAATCCTAATTGATAGGTTGATTGAAAAACATCTATAGCTTTCAAATAGTATCACATTTTTTTAATCCAAAACATGTGTCAAATTTTATGCTTCGTATAGAATAGGATTAAAAAAAAAATGGATTTCATGAAGTTTTGACCAAGTTAAGGTGGCCAGACATACGAATTTATATATTTTTTAAAAGTTGTAATAAAAAATTCCTAATTAATTATTTACTTGGAAAAAAATTACAAAAAGATATGCATCACATCGAAACATGATTCCTCTACTTATATTTAAATATTATAAAAAAATATTATCATTTTATTGTGGTTAGAATTGGTCGGACAAACACTTACTTTTTTCCACGAAATTTAAGTACTTTGCATTGAAATTTCAAATTTTCACCAAATAGATTTAAAAAAAAAACCTAGAAGTTTAGAAACTACATTCAATTTGTTACAGATTCTATTCTTATGTATTTTTGAAATAATATAGATAACTTATTCATTTTTTTACGTCAAGTTTCCTAACTCTGATTTTTCTAAATTTTATCGCCACTTAAGGGCCTATTTTTTCCATGATGATTATGCACATACTCTATAATTCTCTTACATTGGACTTGTCCTCTCTTGGATACATTAGGAACTATGATCCCTAAGAAGAGACCTTGTAACACAAATTAAGAAGTATCCCTTTAAAAATACCTATATGTGTGTGTGTGTGTGCATTTTGTTTAAAAGTGTTTAACATAATAAAGCTTGTTAACCTTATAAAGCTCGAAGTCATAGTGTGTGTGGCACCCTCTTAGAGTTGTTAGAGGTACAACTTTGGTATGGTAAGTACAATGAGATCCTATAGACTTGGCATGACTTTCTCACTAAGCCACTTTCCTGGGGGCTCACCTAGTGGATGACATGAGGTTCCATTAGCCTATGTGAGCATGTGTGTTGTTTGCATAGTGGACATAGAGTTCTTGTGAAAATGTTGGACAAAGAGTAGAGATGTGTTCCACATTGTGTTGGACAGTTAAGGCTTGATCCTCCCTTTGGGAAAAATAGTTTAGACATGTTCCACATCATGTTGGATAGTCGAAGCTTAATCTGTTCCCATTTCTTTTCTTGTCTTTGATATTGTATGATTGATTATCTTTGTAATTTTTGCATAAATATGAGTATTGAATGCCTACTTTAGTGTAGAAAAATGTATCCTTTTTTCACACTTAAATTGGGAATAAATGTTAAATAAAATGAACTAAATTATGTCTTAATTTAGTGTTGTAATATGTATTTTACATATTCACATTAATTTTAGGGCCCTATTAAATAAAATGGACTTAATTGTGCCTTATTTTTGGTATTGTAAGGTGTACCTTTATAGTTTCACAATTATCTAGGGTTTTATTAATTAATTGAGGTTAATTTCCCTTAATTGGCCCCTTTAAGTCAAATCCAAGCCTAATTAATTGCAAATACCAAAGAGGAAAACCCGACACTCATTAATGCCATAACATAACACTTATCACAGAGAAATGTTTGTCCTAGGTAAGTGACCTGGGACCCATTCACCCATGGGAAAATGGGTCCTCACTTAGACCTTGGACCCTAATTTAATTTTTTTTTGTGGTATTTTAATGAATACAAATTCATATTCACATGTTGGATTTTGTTATTTGAATTTTGGGTATTAATGTTAACATACCTATAAATATAAGGTAATTCCACTAAGTTTCATCTAAGCAATCTAAGATTTTCAAGCAAGCTAAGGTTATTCAAGTGACCATTATTAGAGCATTATCAAGAGCATTTTCAAGGTATCCAAAAGTAGATTTATTGAAGAATTATTGCAGCAATCAAGATCCTATTATCATGTCAAAGTCTTCTTACATCATGCATGTTATTTGAGATAATATGTTGATGTAGTGTTCAAGATCCATTCAAGCATTCAAGGTATTATTTCAAATCAAGTTTCAAGAATCCACATCCATTGAAGCCATTTCATGCAAGTTACAAATCTATATTCCAAGGTGTATTCAAAGGTTTGGTGAGTTGTGACATTGCTTTGTTCATTCATCATTTCTTCATATTCATTGTTTCATTTCAACATTTCATTACCAAAATGGGGTTTGACCAAGGAAAGCCTCCATTCACTGTAAACAAAACATTTTTCCTTCTTGATTTGTGTTTGCAGATTTAGGTGGAAGATCTCTTGAAGAGAAAAATTACAATGTTACCAAGGTTGCATTTATTTTCATCATTTTTGCAATTTCATGGAAACTCACCTACAAGATTTATTTTCAGCTGTCTGACTATGAAAATATGTCATCTGGGTGTGCAGACACAGGAGAAAATAACCCAGAAACTATTTTTATAGAGCCCTAGTCATGACCCATTTGCCATAGGGAGAATGAGTCCTCAAATAGCTTTAGAAAAGTAGTTTTGGTGACTGGTACACATCATTTTCCCTTTCTCAAATCTTCATTTTGAGTTTTGGTTCCATCAAAATAAAGCTTAATCTATTAGATGCACTTTGTAGATAGCATTTTGGAGTTAGGTTTTTATTTTTAATGTTTCTCCCCAAAGTGTTGTTTAATCAAGAACCCCATCCTTGCAAAAAATGAAATCAGTAAATTCACACTTTGACTTGATTCACTTGGGGTTGACAGTCATTTCATTGTGTAAATCTCATTTCCTAATGAAATAGAAGAAAATAAGTGAATTTCCTACCATATTTGGCTCACACCCACATTTCAAGCCCTCACACACCTATTTTTCACCTTTCTAGTTAGATAAAGTGTATTACTAACTTTATCTTCAAAGGAACTAAATCTAGCATATGTTAGATGCACTTTGTATCAGTTCAAATCTTAGTTGTCAAGCCACTTCTTTCTATCTTTCTTTTCTCTATGAACAATGAGTTCATTTGGACAGTGAGTCCACCTGGTACTGAGAGCCTTTCTATAATATTTGTAACCAGTTATAATATATTGTGAGCTAATCCTCACCATGGTTTTTCCCACTTTACGTTGGGTATGTGAAGGATCATCTTGGAAAAAACAGGCCCTTAAGTGGAGAAAAATTCAGAAAAATCAAAGTTAGGCAACTTGATGTAAAAATTTGAATAAGTTATCTATATTATTTCAAAAATATGTAAGAATAGAATCTGTAGCAAATTGAATTTAGTTTCTAAACTACTAGGTTTTTTAATCTATTTGGTGAAAATTTGAAATTTCAATGTGAGTACTTAAATTTTAGGGAAAAATAAGTAGGTGTTTGTCGACCACCTAACCAAAATAAAATGATAATATTTTTATAAAATTTTATATATAAGTAGAGGACTCATGTCCCAATGTGATGCATATTTTTTGGTATTTTTTTCCAAGTAAATAATTAATTATGATTTTTTTATTACAAATTTTTAAAAATATAAAAACTTGTATGTCTGACCACCTTAACTTGGTGAAAACTTCATGAAATTCAATTTTTTTTTAATCCTATAGTATGTTAAGCATAGAATGTGACACATGTTTTGGATTCAAAAAATGTGATAGTGTTTGAAAGCTATAGATTTTTTCAATCAACCTATCAATCAGGACTTTAGTTGTAATTCAAATAAAAAATGAATAATAATTATTTATTAAATTCAAAGTAAATCATAATTTATATTGGTGGAAAGCTGAGAATCTCCTTTAAAAACCCTTTTCGTTTCATCAATTTTGGGTTAAAAAAAAGTCATCAACCACATACCCTACACATACCCATCATATCACCACTTTTTGGCCCATCATGATCCTACACATACTCAGTTTTCCATGTACAAATGTTAGTGTTCATGTGTTATGTGTGTTATGAGTGTTTCACCCTTTCATTTCTTGTTATAGTTAAGTATGCCTTGGTAATTGGATGGTTTAATAGAATACTAATTCACTCCTCCCTCTCAGTATTCTGAGTGGTCAACACTTATCACTTTTTACAAAGGTTTATTTTATTTTAGTAGTACCAAGCTTACTCTAAGTAATATATTTTATTGATAGATAGATAGATGGACAAGTAAAAATAATGAATAATTGGGTTGAAGGCTATTTAAGAAACTGTGTCACAAACTAATAGATAGATTGGATCAAGTGGTTTCAACTTACAAAATATTACTACAATAACACCTATTATATTTCCATTGGTATGAAACTCTTTATGGCTTTGTATGGATATGGTGCACTAACCTTAATAGGTTTGGTATTCACTAATATCAAGTTACTAACCACTATTGAATTGTTAGGGCATAGTTAAGATATTTTGGTGTCCCTCAAGGATGACCTACTTAAAGTGATTTGGGGTTGAAATTTACTCAAACAAGTCACTTTTATGGACCTTATAAAATTATGAGAAGATTTGGAAAAGTTGCTTATGAGTTGGAATTTCTAGAAGATAGAAAAGTTCAAAAAAATTTCTATGTGTACTACCATTGGATGATGAAGGGAAGCTTATTTTCATTGAAAAATATATCATTGACACATGAGAGAAGAGGTCAAGAAGTAGAATAGTCACAAACAACTTGGGTCATTAGAAGAACCTACCTGAAAATATGCTACATGGAAGGGACCATTGATTATTAAGCACCCAACACTATATTACTTGTGGGAAAGAAATTTTGGAAAGGTAGACTTGTAATATTCATTTTTAAATAACTTACTTATGAGATCCCTATCCTTATTTTCCCTATAATGATATAAATATATTTTAATAAAGGGCCAACAGTTTAGTAGTATAAAATAAAATAATAATAAATAATATGGGAAGTGTAGGTTTCCATAAAATTTTGTTGTAAACCAACAACAATTGGTAGTTGTTGCATGATAAATTACATGACAAGAAATTAATAAGGAGTTACAAGAAAAAGTGGGGCTATTTTTAGGAAAGAATTAAATCATAAATATTCTAGTTATTTTTTTTATAGGGAAAATGAGGCCTATTGGTGTTATATATTGAGGAGCCTGTTGTCCTTTGAGAAATCTACCAATTTTTTTTTTTTTTTTCATATCTTTAGCCTTGTGTTCAACTATAGGATTTGAGGACAAAAAATATTACATTATAAATATCAAAGGGTAAAATACCTTTGGCTTGTAGGAGTTTTTAGAACAATAACATTTTTATTTTATAAGAGAAATCTCAAAAAAGGTTGAATTTATACATTAAAGCTTTTTTAGATTTCAACATACATTTTAGCATTTTTCATATGCATTATAATTATGAAGAAATAACATACTCTAAAATTATATATTTTGTGCTCACCATACCAATTTGTATTATGGAGGAAGCTCTATTCATATTTATGTGTTATTCTTTAAAGCTTTAGAATATCTATTTTATCTTTGCAATATATTCTTACATCTTGTTGGAAATAATATATATGAAAAATGTTATTCATCCATTGTATTCTCTCACCTTTCCTTCATGAGATATAGGTTATTAGAAAATTGTGAATAATATTATTTACACACAATATGTACTCAATTGGCCCTCATAGATTCATGGCAATAAAAAATGATAAATATTTTATATTAAAGTTTTCTAAGGATACTATGTTTAAGATTAAATTTACAAAATGTAGCTAGTTGAAAATTTCAAGGAAACATGGGTGGTAAAATGCTTCTCGGGTATGTGCAAGATCATCATGGAAAAAATAGGCCCTTAAGTGGTGAAAAATTTAGGAAAATCAGAGTTAGGCAACTTGACATAAACATTTGAATAAGTTATCTATATTATTTAAAAAATATGTAAGAATAGAATCTATAGAAAATTGAATGTAGTTTCTAAACTACTAGGTTTATTTATTTATTTTTAAATCTATTTGGTAAAAATTTCAGATTTCAATGTAGTAGTACTTAAATTTTATGGAAAAAATAAGAAGTAGGTGTCTATCTGACCACCCTAACCACAATAAAATGATAAAAAATAAATATAAGATTTTATATATAAGTAGAGGACTCATGTCTCGATGTGATGCATATTTTTTTGTAATTTTTTCCAAGTAAATAATTAATTATGAATTTTTTATTACAACTTTACAAAATATAAAAACTTGTATGTTTGACCACCTTAACATGGTCAAAACTTCATGAAATTCATTTTTTTTTAATCCTATAGTATGTGAAACATAGAATGTGACACATGTTTCGGATTCAAAAAATGCGATACCATTTGAAAGCTATAGATATTTTTCAATCAACCTATTAATCAGAACTTTAAATGTAATTCAAATAGAAAATGAATAATAATAATTTATTAAACTCAAAGTAAAGCATAATTTATATTGGTGAAAGCCTAGAATCTCCTTTAAAAACCTTTTTCATTTCATCAATTTTGGGTAAAAAAAGGTCATCAACCACACATACCCTACACATACCCATCATATCGCCACTTTTTGGCCCATCATGATTCTGCACATACCCACTCCTAGATTGTGGGGCTTGATCTTAGTGAAATGTTTTATCCTATTAAAAAATTAATTTATATTAGATCTCTACTTTATATTTCTATTAATTATGATTTAAAAGTAGAATGAATGGATGTTAAATTTACTTTCTTGCATGGGGATATTGAGGAAATAAATTATATAAAAGATATTTACAGTTTTGGGGTAAAAGGAAGTGAGAACATAGTTTGTAGCTTGAAATAGTCATTGTATGCTTTATAGCAATGACTATGGATATAATATTAAAATTTAAATTCTTTTACATTTCACATTAGGTTTGTTAGAAGTGAATATTATCATTGTGTTTATTTTAAATTAATTGATGATAAATTTCTTTTATATAGTCATTTTTACTTGGATCCATGTTACCACAAGGGAAGCATTTGTTTGCCTCATCCTTTGTATGTGCATGTTATTGCACCTACCTCATTAGTGGCATATTCTTATGTTTTCTTGCTCTTTACTTGTACAAGTGTTCTTAGCTAATGAGAGCCACACAACCATTCATTATTTTCCTATTTTGTTTGACAATATCATTCATTGACATCATCACTAGATAATGTATTTGCCATGATTATCACTTGGAATTCTTTAATGATAAATTTATTAATATTTATTATTTGACTTTATTTACAAGCCTATATTATGTGTATATTTCATGTACTATTTTTGCATTAATTCGATTTCTTATATCCTATCGATGATGTCTCCCAAATTTGAAATATGAGACTCAACAAACAACCCACCAATGTTTGTCAAGTATGAATCCCAAATGGATGTAGCTGGAAGACAATGTAGATCCGGCTACACTAAATCACAAGAGGCCAAACTTGTGCCAATATGAGCATCATCAAATGCAACAATAGATGGAAGAGATGAAATACAAGGCTCAAGAATGAGATCTGATGTGAGAACACCCAAGTTCAAGAAGCCAAATGTCTCCTTTGAATCATGGTTCACACTAAAAGTGTGATCAATAGCCAAAGGAACAATGTCACCATCAGGAGAAAAATTTACGAAAGGTATGCAATTGAGATGAATGATCAACCATCCCAGTAGCAATAATATCTCTATTCTCCAATTCTCGATTGATAACTAAATCAGGAGTGATCTCGACAGTCCTCCCATCTCCACCATGTGTAATCTGATATATGGAAAAAAGATTGTTCGTAAAATGAGGAACACACAAAACATCCTAAATGGTGTTTACCCCAAAGCTAATACATCCATTCCCAAGTACACTCATGTATGTATTGTTTCTCATCAAAATAGGAGACATAGTGCATGGCTCAAAAGAAGAGAACATAGACTATGAAGATGCCATATGATGAGTAGCTCCCAAATCTAGAAGTCATCTCCCTGATCCTAGACCTAAAAAAGCACAAAGAGCTTTCCCTTTATTTCTTGATGTAGTTGCCAAATTAGCATGACCTTTTCCCTTATTAGACTATTTTGAAGATGATGAAGAAGGTGGAAAATCAAACATTCTAGATGGAAAATCAATATGATTCTTTATGAGAAGATTCTTCAACTCATCAATATCCTTCCTGTAATAAGAATTTTCATCATTCTCAGGCTTCTTGCAATACAAACAAGTAAACTTCTCCTTCTTAGATGATTTATCTAGGGAAGAGGATTTATCCCTTGGTTGACCAGAATGTGGCTTGTTCTTTAACTTCTTCTGCTTCT
The DNA here is from genome assembly GCA_007258455.2 of Sequoia sempervirens. Classification (NCBI taxonomy): domain Eukaryota; kingdom Viridiplantae; phylum Streptophyta; class Pinopsida; order Cupressales; family Cupressaceae; genus Sequoia; species Sequoia sempervirens. The sequence continues at coordinate 407,559,905 of VDFB02105785.1, forward strand.
TATTAGTAGTTTTTGATTCTTTCACCTGACTAGCCAACAATGCCTGAGATTTAGAAGACTTGATGAAACCCATCAAGATAAGCCTTTTTTGTTCATATATCAACATCTTAGAAAATGATGCAAATGATGGTGTAGTATATGCAAACCCCATAGACAACCTATGAGTACGAAAGCTAGAAAAAAAAGTGTAGTGTAGAAAAAATTATCTCTTGCTTGATATGTAAGTAATTAATGATAAATTGAACTTAACATCACCTTGATCTAGTGTTGTGAGGTGTTTTACACATCCACATTAGGTCTTGGGCCCTTGTAAACTAAATAGAATACATGTCTTGTAAAGGTGTTGTAAAGTGTTGTAAATCACTTTCACACTTTTCTAGACTTTTATTAAAGTATTTAAGTCTCATGGACCTATCTTTTCCTTAATTAAATATTGTAAAATGTATTTAATTTCATTCTCACATTAATCTAGAAGGCTTGTAAATTAAACTTGGTTTTAATCTAGTGTTGTAATGTGTTTTACGCATTCACATTGGATCTTGTGCCTTTCTATTCTATGTGGACCTCATTTTAATGTTGTAGATTGTATTAATCACACTTTCACATTGAACTTTGTGTCCTTAGCCATAATTACCATTTATACCATCATTGATAGGCCCTTATGACCCCATATTATGCATCTCGAGGCTTATTTTGATCAAAGACCTCATGAAATCAACATATAAACCTAATTTCTTCATTTCTCAACATCCCAATTGGCAAAATAGCCCCTATGGGACCCATTCACCACTTTGGGTGAATTAGTCCCATCTAGGTGGGATCCATTCACCTAGGATGGCAAATGAGTCCCATTTGGACCATTTTTGAGGTTTGAGTGGGACAAGTTAGGGTTTAAGTTTAATTTTCTTCAATGTCAGCCTTGGGGATGAAATTAATAGGAGTTCAGGTGGATTTCAAATATAAATAAGTTTCTAAACCCTAATTAATTATTCATTCATCATTCATTATCCACCTCAAGTCAAGCAAGCTAGGGTTTTAGCATTTTAAGTCATCAAGATAGTTTTCTACAACATTCAAGGGAAAATTCTTCATCCATTGTTACAACAATTCAAGTTCTATCATCAGGGAAAGTCTCTAATTGCATTATTTCATTCTTCATTATATCATTTCATTATTTTAGTGTAATTACCTTAAAGGGGTTTGACCAAGGAAAACCCCCATGCCCTAACAATCAATATTCTCTCTCTCTCTCTCTCTCTCTCTCTCTCTCTCTCTCTCTCTCTCTCTCTCTCTTGTGTGATTATAGATCTGAGTACTTTGAAGGTTTGGAAATGATTGAAGAATAGGTTTAAAACTTGTTGAAGTCATCTCCCTATTTACTAGGTCAAAATATCCACAAAAAGTCACTCACAGTGTCAAAATCAGGGTTTCAAATCTAGACATCTAGAGGAATAGAAAGAGCAGACTGAGAGCTTCCATTTCCACTTTCAAGTTTTCAAAAAATTCGAAGTGGACTCATTCACCATTAGTGGTGAATGAGTCCCACTGTACCTATTTTTTAGAGATTTCTGTGGATTTGGATATTCATTTGGCTAAAACAGGCTTTGGTATAGTTTTCCAAATCTAGGACTAATTCACCCAAAATGGCGAATGAGTCCCAATAGGTTAAATTTTTAGGATCAGCAGCATTTCTTGTCTCCATTCCATCCCTTTATAGTCTCTAGGTGCACACTTTCAATTTCATAGTTTTTTGTTACAGTTTGTTTGCATTTCTAGGTCATTTTGCATATCATAGTGTGTTTTCAAACATCTTGCATTTCATAAGTTTTGCATTAGTAGTTAATTTCTTTATTAGTTTTCAGCATCTAGGACATTCCCCTTTGATATATTTTAATCCCATTTGGATTGGAATCTCAAGGGATTATTCTTGAGTGAGCCATTAAGATTTTTGGTACCTCTCTCCGTTTAGGTGCAAAACCCTAGAAGTGTAAGAGAGCCCCACATCTCCAAAAATAATTGGTTCAAAAAGTAGCATAATCAGGACCAAGTTTATTCAATGAATTTTAGACCAACTGAATATCCTTCTTATCAATGCCACATGCTTTACATTTCCCCCTTAGATCATTAACCTTAGTGATGTCCTAGATGTTGTTAAAGTTCCTAGGATCAAGGCTCATCAATTTATTATCAAGTTGATAACCTCTAACTTCATCTGTAGAACCATATAATGCTTTTAATTTATCCCAAGCCTCATGATAATTATTGTATGATTCAATTTGGAACAACAAATCTTGAGAAACTAGTTTATGAAGACATCCAAGAGCTTTAGTATGCTCAATCATCCATTTAATCTTTTTCTCATCATTAGTAGGTTTAGGTACCTTATTCTCAAAAAATAAAGATTGAACCTCATTCATTAGTATACTCCATTCATGTTGATTCAATGTTGAATAGTTATATGATGTTAGAAAAGGAACCTTAGAATGATCCATGAAAAATGAAGAGAGCATAAGCAAATAGATCAAAGCAATACACCAAGAGACCCCCCCACCCCAAATCACTTGATCAAGAAACGCCCCAAGCAAATATGATTTTTGTCATTTTATAATTAGTGTGATTACAGGTGCCACTTGCCAAAAATAGTGAAGTGGGCTTGATCTTAGTGCATACAGATTGCCAAATTTGGCCTCAAGCTCAAAGTAATTTTTTTACAAAGAATGAGATCAATCTGATCACACCACTTGAAAATACATAAAAAATTATGCACTTTCAAAAAATAATTCACTCAAAATCATTACCGTAGGAGCGAGAATGGAGCCCCAGAAGTTCTAAAAATGAGAACGACTCAACAACACCTGTGAGAATTTGCAATTTCTAAAAACCTCAAGCACCAAAATCAAAAACCAACTACACCACTGAATAGAGCATGAAATTTTACCCCAATCCATAAAAAATTTCTCAAAAAAGGAGTACGTATAACAAAGTTATGAGCCTCTGAAGTTTTCCTCCAAAACGAAAACTACCAACAGAGAAGGGGTCCAATTTGAGTGACCTACTAATGATCATTTGGACATCAAATTTAAGATAGTAAATATTGATGGCCAATGAAACATAAAATTTAACACAGTGTTGGATGACTGTCATTTGGCTGTCAAATTTAATATAGTGTTTTCTGATAGTTATTTGGTTGTCAAATTTAAGATACCCGCACGAAAAAAGATGATTTTTTTTGCACAAAAATATGAGGTATTATATATGAAAATGGGGGTTTTTGGGCCTTCCAAATGCAACCTTGAGGTTCATTTTTCCCCAATATACACTTTCCAAAAGTTCAAGCTTGAATCACCCTAAGATTTGAGAAAGGGTTTTGCAACTTTGAAGCTTTGATACCATGTAGGAGTTTAGATATAGCTCATCAAACATGTTTGAGTCACTCAAATACTCAAGCCTCTAGGATCATCTGCAAAAACCAACAACAACCTTCCACAAGAGGAAAAACAAGAACATGAAATTGCAACAATGGATGCAAGATGAGGCCAATATGCAATACTCAAGATTGCAATGATAAATTGGACTTACAAAACACTCAACTGAGCTTTGGATGAATTAAATGTACATTTGAAGCCTTGCTTGTATAGGCAAGGAGAGAGATAGGATTAGACAAGATCATGACAAATGTCTTAATCCTATCACATGAGACAACTAGGTCATAACAACTTCAATGCAAATATTAAATGCATGAGAAAATTATTAAATGCCTAGATAACTAAAAGTAAATAATGAGACATGGCCCCATTACAACTAACTTCTAGAAAAGACAACTACGAAACTTAACTCCTGAGTAAACTAATAATAATGTGAATAGGTCTTCACTAATAATTTTAGTTAGGAAATAACCCCATTCACACCAACACAATCTAGTGTCCATCTCTTCACATGGAACCTTAAGACATCCTTTTATGTAGATGAATATTCAATTTATGTGTATGTTTTTGAGTGCAACATACTTTGAGATACATGATTATTTTAATAACCACATGCAGCTCAAACTAAGGGGAAAATGTAATGGTGAAATTTGCAAGTCATGACATTTCCCATTTATTTTTGTGCTCATTTTTAGAGAATAGATTTACAAATTCACATATTGATAATGGCACAATCTCATGTAAATTAAATCCCCTTCTTCCATGTTATTTACTCATCCACTTACACTTATTCCTACACATTTACTTATAACCTCACGCATATGTGCACACGCTCCAATATATTATTGAAAATGATACATTAATTATACGTATTCATGCACATATCCCTATACATATGTCATGCACTTTGATCTAAGCCTTTCCATATCCTCGAACATTTCCATGGGTGTGTGGTTGACCCTATGGTGTTATGCGTTGGATCACCATCATCCAAAGAAAAATTCTTAGCTTGACTTCAAAGAGCTTGGTTTCACGTACATGCAAAATGAAATGGTAGACATTATTGGAAATTGTAAAGCTCGCGCATGCCAACAAAAGACAAGTTCTAGTTGCCCCACCATATGAAAAGTAAATACAAAATTTTAAACACTATTTTCTTTCTTTTTGATGGTGATACCGAGATACTTTCGTTTTCGATGATTTCTTTCAATGTAAAATTTTCAATAACTCAGCCATACAAACACCCTAACCTCAGCCTTCGATTTCAAATACCCTTTATTTTGAGCAAACACTAAGCCCGTTACCATTTTTGAACAAAAAATAACTCAGTCGTAGCTATTTAGGTAATGCATTCTAGCACGAAATCTCATTTTCTCTTATTACCTGACCACTCTATGTGGTGATGTGATCAATGAAGACGACAAGTGTGTTGGGTACTCGTACAGTAGCTAGGCTATGTTATGTTTTTTTTTTTTTTTTTTTTTATGTTCAAGAGTTTTCATTTTAATAATATAACTAGCTATTTATCTTGGTGTGTAATGGGTATGTTTAAGAGGTGTGAAGGCCAATTAGTTTTTTATTTTTAATATATTTATGCAATACATAAAGTCAATTGATATGTTATTAAGAAAATGATGGTGTGTGTGCAATTAAGGTCTTGACGGATAAATGTTAACCATATTACTTTTTATATTATTTAATGTTTAAAAATTAGTCTCTTACATGCGACATCTTTGAAATGCACAAAAAATAAAAATAAAGATATTATATATAAAAATTATTCTCTATACATCTCTCTACCTATCTCTACCTCTATCTTCTCTCTTCCTCTCTTCCTCCATCCTTCTATCCTTCTATCCTTCTCTTCTCTCTTTTATATGTAACAAGTGATTGAGTTTATGTGCTAGGTGTCACTGGTTAGACATACATTTGTTAGAGTTTCCAATAAACTAAATAAAACCAAGATCACCTGCAAAACTTAGATTAGCCTTTTACAAGGAGAAAATCAAACATGCAAGAGCAATTTGCATAAAAAGATGCAAATATTATTATTGAGAATTAATGAATTACATGAGATCACTTGCTTTTATAGAGCAAGATGAAAAACCCTAAAAGGAGAACCTAATTAGGACATTGAGTAAACTTAATAAAGCATAATTAAAGATATTTAATTACACCAACAACATTCATAACATATATAGACCATTTGATCACACTTTAAGTAGTGCAAGCTTTATGCCTTCATGTCTTCTTACCTAGAAATTGATGAGCAAAGTCTTTATTCTATGACATTCAAAGCTTGTGAGCATATGTGTATATCCACATCAATATGTATGGACCAATTAGTAACTGATACATCAACATGGATGTTTACATAGGTTGGCAACTACTATCGTATACATTTGATAAATCTAAGACCAATGGTAATAGTTGCAATGGAATATCGAATTATTTACAATAGACATGTGTCCTCATCTTCATTCTTTAGAGTCATGTATGCAATATCCTTTGGTGCTCCTATCCCTTTATCATTTTCAAGATAGAAGACATCTGAGGGGTCAAAACATAAAACAAAGGGATAAAGGGGGAGAAAATTTCTAACAACTTGATGGTTGCAGATATCATGGAAACACTCCTTTATTTTGATAAAGGGGGAGAAATCTATGGTCAAAGGGGCAGAGCACAAGTTGGTATCAGTAGAAGCATGGCATCCAAAGGAGTCCCTTTGTCATTTATGTCAAAGGGGGAGAAGTTGAGCAAAATTCTCCTTGTTTATCAAAGGGGGAGATTTAATTGCAAATGTTGCATTGCCTAAGAGGGAGTTGTTATGGAGAGTAGTTTGGAGAATGATAAGTGCAGAGAATTCTATCAACGAAGATAATTTAGTTTTGCCATCAATGACAAAGGGGGAGATTCTTGGCAATATGATTGTCATTGATGTCAAAAAGGTGTTATAATGATGCATTGATGACAGTGGATCATTTTTTGAAAGATTGGTTAAGGTTGATAAAGAGAAGAGAAAAGTTGCAATGTTTGTCTAAATGTTACAAATATTATTATGAAATATTGATAGGTAATTGTAGAGGTTATTTCTGGAGGTTTGCAGAGAAATCAGATACCAGATTTGATATGGGCTTTTTGTTCTCAATCTAGTGGTGAGATCTGCATGTTCAGATGATGAAGTAGGAGCTCAAAATGATTTATATTTTCTCTCTGATTTGATTAGGGTTTAGCAGAGAAACCCTAGGTGTATCAATCATAGCACCTAACAAGTTTTATATTTTATTGTTGAATGGATATTGGGTGTTACCGATAGCTTATGTTTTGACTTAAGCCTTTGACATCTTGGAGAAACCGACTCCTTTACCTAAGAATTACCAGTGTAGAAACTACAATGATTTTATATTTTCTAAGTCCAAGGGTTAAATATTTTCCCGTCACAACATATCTTCACATCATGTTTTGAGTTTACACTAGCATGAGGTAATTCATGATGTGCGATAAGGACTAGAGGATACGTGTCAACTTCCTATGACAACACTTAGAATCTTCACATCATATTTTCATTCTTCAAGCACAAAGAAAACTTGAAATATGTGAAATGGCAGCATGTGTCCCTGATGACATTGGCTAGACAAGTGTCTGATAACAATTGCATCACTCAATTGATTCACAACGCAGTTCTGAATCACCCTGACAAGGTCATATTTACAATATGCAAATGAGTGGATTATGACATAAGCAGAAAAATGGCGACCATTCATTATGTCGCAGAAGTTATATGTGTAATAGTTTACATTCTTAAGTACAAGGAAAAAATGCGATAGGCAAAAAAAATGTGATGGTAGGTGGCACTCATTGCATCACTTAAGTTCCTTTTCATCATGTTCACTTTCTTTAGCACAAACAAAGTTGTGATAAAAATAAAGGTAAGTGATATATCGACACGTGTTCAAGGAAATAGCTCGCAGTTTTTCATTACATTGTGCAACTACTCCACATCACAATAATAGTTTTCGAGCCCTAAGAAAAAAAGCTATAAGCATAATGTATGTGATGGAGATTAATGGCTTGAGTTTAAATGATGTCAATCTAAAAACCATGTTTTAAAGTTGATGTAGTTAAAGGAGCATCATTAGATGATGGTGTGAGGAGTACAAATTGACAACCCGAATTCAAAGATTTAATTTTGTAATGGCTAAGTGGTGGAACAAACAATGTAAATGGTGGAAATTATTTTTTGTAATTACTTCAACTACTTGCTTTGATTGTTGATGAGATGTGTAAATGATGGAGAAAGGCATAAACAATCATAAAATTAGATATACATCGATTATGCAAGGAATGAAATTTAATGTGTATCTGATCTAGGGTTTGATAGTTACTAAAATTAGAAAATGCAATGAATCAGGATGGTGGTGCATGGCTCGAGGTATGAGTTCTTGTCGATGAAAGTATGAGAAGTAACTTGAAAAGAAGAAATTTTTTTAAGTGTGGATAATGCAAGCAATGTAGATGAGAGAGTGACCTAGAAAAAATACAAAATATTATCTAGGGTTTGCATTCAGAGAGTACAAAGGTGTGAAACTATGCGGAGAAGGTGAAAGAGTAGAGAAGAGCAAAAAACTGAATTTTTGAAAGGATAAAATCAAAGTATGAGCGGTTGCAAAATAGGTTTGCAAAATTGAACTTCATTTTGAATCATATGTAATCTGGGGTTGTTGCTCCATATTTTCATTGTAAATCTAATTATTTGGTGCCATTAGATAGTTGGGTTGATGTTCAGTTAGGGAGTGGGTGATTCCTTAGATTTGGTGTTCTTAAATCATGGGATTGGTGTCTCCTTAGATTTGACACCCTTAAACATTGTAACCAGTGAAGGTTCTATTGTGAGGCTAGATTAGGACAATAGATCCTAACAACAATTCACACTATGGTTTTTCCCATATTGTTTTTCCACATATATCTAGTGTTATGAGTATTTGTGTGTGTGTGTGAATCTTTGCATTTTTATTTTATCTACTTTAAAAAGTGTTAAAAGTTAAGTTTTATTGATCTACTGATTTACCCCCCTCTCAATAGATAGTTGTGTTCCAACAAACCCTTTCCCCATATATCTTAGCAGATGTATCATCACCAAACTTGATAAGATCTCCTTCAAGTTTCTCAATTTTAAAAAACTTACTCTTATCACCAATCATGTTATTTGAGCATCCATTGTTAATAATCTATAAATTCTTCTCCTATCTAGCATGAAAAGCAGTCACCATAGTTCCTTCAACATTATGACCTGCTTCTAGAGCACTTTCCTTCATACATCTCTCAAAGTTAGGAGAATTAGTTCCAAAATTTAGAGTCATGAAAAAGCATTCATTATATTCATCATCTGAGTAATCAAATTCATCATTAGATATATTGGCATAGATCTTTAACATAGTAACTTCGCTTAATTGATTTACCTTTATTCTCCTTATGGTTATCATTTGAAGCTTTGATAAGACATATTGAAGCATAATGACCTAATTTTTCAAAATTGAAACATTTGAAAGGTAACTTATCTTTGTATTTTCCAATGCCCTTTTTAAGCCTTCTCACAAAATTTGCTTTTACATCATCAAGATCATCCTGATCTGGTTCATCATTCTTCATTTTTCCAAATTTGAAAGCAGACTCATTCTTTGAATCACTTGGACCAAATTCTCTCAATTCAAGAGAAGTTAAAGCACCATATAACTGATATCTAAAATAATTACTTAAATCTAGAACTTCCTCAATAGCCAAAAATTTATGGCTATAAGTTTTAGGAAGAGTTCTCAATACCTTTATTACCAATTTATCTTCATCTAGTTTTCAATCAAGACCTCTGATGGAATTCACAACTTCGTTCAACTTATTCACATAGCTTGTAATATCTTCATCCTCTAGCATCCACAAGTTTTCAAACTTGATCTTTAGATTCTACATCTTTACTTTATTGACTTTATCATCTCTGTAGATACTTTCTAGATTTTTCTAGATCTCACCAACAAATTTATAATTCATAATCTTCACAAGTTCTGTATTAGAAAGACCACTCAAAAATAGCATACCTTTCTTTTCCGTTGTTCTCATAAGCCTTGATCTCATCAACAATTGATGGTCCATTTGCAGGCATTGTATATCTCTAGCTTCAGTTGACTTCCAAACTCCAAACCTTAGGGATATAAGGAAACCTTCCATCTCAATCTTCTAGAATGCATTTAATATGATCCATCAAATAGAGGAGCCTCCTTCTTGTGCACCATCCCAAATCTACCTCAAGTGGTTAAGCTTTCTCTTAAGGATCCTTTGCTCGGATACCAATTGTTGAATGCACAAGATAACTGAGAGGGGGGTTGAATCAGTTGTACATTAAAACATCAAAACCCTTATTAACATTCATATCCTTATTATCCTTTAATTTGTTAAACTATTTTTGCATGAAAGTAAATAACAAAAACAAAAACACATCAAAACCATACACAAAAAAACACCAGATTTACATATAAAATTGAATAACAGAAGAAACAAGGTGAGGATTAACTCACAATATAAATAATTATAATATTGAATACAATAGACTCATTGTCAGAGGGCTCACTATTGAAAAGAAAGAAGGGATTGCTACCTAAGGACCATTGCTAGATTATAGAAAATAAGATAGAAGACTATTACTTTGAGAAATCCATCTCAAAGTAACAAAAAGGTTCCACCATTGCATCACCAGATCATTCACAACCTCTTTGAAGAATGTGGAAACCTTTTGCTCACTACTTCTAGTAGTCTTAATCGTTAAAGCTCACATTGTATTTCACACTTTCATACTTCACATATCAAAACTTCACATCACAACACTCTTACACTAATCCTCTGTCAACTCATCACTCATATATACCATCCACAACCTTGAAAATAATATCCAAGGTCAACTATGAACATCAAATGTGCAAATTTAGAATAAGTCGACACCAAAATATTCCTGCAATGGAAAGGAATGAAAGTGGACCAAAAAACACCTTAACTTGGGCCTAAATCCACACATACACGCCACACAATGCTTCCACAAACACTGAATCATATCCATAATTAGTGTAAACACCCAAGGTCAACTGATCCTATTTTAACACCATTAAACAATTAAGTACACACTTCCTTTGATCTAGAGAAAACTTGTGGACCACACTCAAAACTTTAAAAAAATCCAAAATATTCTATCGACACCCTAAAATCCAACAAGTCCTTTGCAACAACTTTCACCTAAAGAATATATTCATTTTGTACAACTAGTTAATCTTCCACATACTATGACTCACGAATCCAACCTTGTAGAGCACCAAAACTCAAACAGCTTTGAGTGAAGATAAATATAAGCAATATAAGAACACTCCTAGATTTGTAAGACCCAAAACAAAAATGTGGAGAAATTCAAAGAAAAACCATTTCTCCTAGACAACATTGCTTCACATTTCACACATTGGTGAACACAACTTCTTCCACTGAATGATCTAGAACAAGAAACTCTAGATATTAAAAAAATTGAACACCTTTGATCAACATATCCAAACCACACAAGCAGATCTTCAACCATGAAAAAATGCAGAGAAAAACATTGAACACTACTCTACCATACAAAACACTCTTTACCACACCATTTCCTCTTTCATTCAAATTTTCTCAAAATAACTTGGAAACCAAGCACCAAAAATACAATCTCATCATCTAGAACACTTTCTTAGAAACTTAACCACACAAGAGATTGAACATCCACAAAAACATGCTCATCAAAGCAAAACCAGAGGTTGACACCAGTGAGACTACTAATGACAACATAATGTAACCAATCAAATCAACTCCATATGTTGACATAAATGCAACAACACAAACCTGTTGACATCAATGGAAACATAAACTTCCAACAAACACTTCACTTCACCTTTTCTCTGTTCTTCACTCTTCAAACATTCGATCACAAATTAACTTTTTCCATATGTGAAATCACATATAAACACTTTTCAGATGACCTAAAATGCATTGAATGTATTAATTTTAAGTTGGGTCAAAACATGACAAACCCTAACAACATTATCACAGACACCTCCAAATGCTTCATAAATCTCTACAACAAAAAAAAAAAAATGGATGTTTTACCAATAGATAGAGCATATCAAACTACATCTTCTATCAATGTGTTGAAGGCATCAACATCACATCTTTAGCAGGGGCTTAAATATCTTCTTTTGAAACTCCCCCTGAGCCAAAAATCTTCATCTAGTTTCTAAAGGAAACATCTGCACCAAGGATTGGCACAAACTCATTTTTCATCTTATTCTCTTCCTTCTTCTTCTAGATCTTAATCATCTCTTTCTTCATCTCTATCAGACCAAAATTATCCACCAAGTCGCTCTTCTTTATCAAATCAACCTTCACATTCTTACTTTTGTAAAACATGGCTATGTGTCCTAGTTTATTACATTTGTAACATATAGCAACTTTTTGAACAAGCTCATTTCTTATCATTATAGATCTACATTCAAAAATCTTATGCTAAAACCCATTGCATGTATCACAATAGCCATTAAAAGATTGAAACATCATGCCATTATTGTAACCATTCATCATATGATTTATGTATTCACTAGCCTTATGACCAAATCTATTACATGTAAAGAACTAACCAATAAATGATTGAACATTCTAATTCATTCTACTTCTACATTCTTTAGCTCTACATCAAAATCCATTGCAAGAATATAAGTAAACATTAAAATGTGAGTACCTTTGTGCATTTGGTTGTCTGATGGGTGGTCTCTTGAATTCTTTCCTTTGATTCTATACTTGCTTGCCATTTCTCTTCTTGTCTCCAATCTTCTTTTGTTCACAGTTCTTCTATTCAACATTGTTTGAAGTCTGAATCTCCTTTGAGCTTTCTACTTTTTCAAACCCTAATCTTCCTTTATCCTTAGAATCCTTTTCATTTGAAATAATTTCATCAAGCATGGTGGAGATTTTCTTGAATTTATCTTCTTGAATCTTTTCTTTCTCCAAATCTAATCTCAAGGCGACAGCTTCTTCTTCAAGTCTTGAACATTTTGCAAAAAAAACTTTCAATCTTATATTCAAGCATTCTTCAACTCTTTTTTGTTATTCAACTTGCACTTTTAGAGTGGTGATTGTTTCATTTGATTGATTTAGTTGGTCATTTACCTCCTTGTATCTTTCTCTGAACTTCTTGATTTTCTCCCTCAACTTCCTGATGTATTCATCTACTTCTTTGATACTCTCTTACACATATTTGTTCTCACATTCAATTAGTTTTAGATCATCCAGGGCTGATTTGAGTTCTCCATTCATATCAACTATGCAATATTCTTCAATAAATCCTACCATAGGAATTTCTTTTGGAGGGATAGGATATATCCTAGTAGCCATTTGTTCAAACTCCAAGATCTTCCTTAAGTGGTTAAACTTATTCCAAGGAACCAATTTAGGATACAAATTATTGAACACCCAAAATACTAAGAAGGGAGGTGAATCAATATTCTCTAAAACCACTTAAACATGTATTCAAAACATTACATCAAACTCAAAGAAATGGAAAGGAACAATTAAAGCATGCATCATAACATATAACATAAGAACACCTAATTTACATGGAAAGCCCAAAAAGGGAAAACCCATGATGAGGACTAGCTCACACTATATTATAATCAGTTATAAGATATTACATAATGGCTCACTTCCTTATGGACTCACTATCAAAAAATAAAAATAATTAGAAGAAAGGGTGGCTCACTGCCAATATTTGAATTGATACAATGCATCTACAATATGTTGGGGATAGTTACAATTAAGCTCTATAAACTGACTTAACACACCTCATGCTTCACTACTATTGCACTTTTTTTATCACATGACATTTGCATCACATTCACATACTTATCATTCAAGACTATTACCACAACCACACACAACACCGAAATGATCTTACATTTATGTGCACCACATCTACAAACACCTACAACATCAATTAGGTTGGTCGTATTAGATGAAACATGTAATACAAAAACTTGACGACTCAAGATTCAACCATACACTCCTCACATAATAAACCAAAATGTTTAGCACATCAAAATAGGTTGGTAGGACCTATAATAGCTCCCATTAGTTCAATCCACACATCCTTTAATTCTGCAGGACCTGAAACCCTTTAGGTCATCACCACTAATGAAGACAAAATAGAATGTGCCAATTGTTCATTCATAATTAGACACATGGACCTCCAAAACACTTGCCACTTCGAGAATAGAAACTTTTGGTCCATTTGTAAACACTCCCTTAGAACCACATAACAACATATTCATTTGTGATGAAATGTAGAACATTCCAATCATGTACTCTATCTCAGTAACACTATCACTACCAAGTCAGATACTCTATCAAATCAATCTTCAACTATGGAGGACTTCAAGTCATGAAACTTAGGATTTATATTCCTCCAACAAGAACCAATATTACCTTAGAACTGCATGGCATGATTCTTCATAGTGGAGAAATGTAGACCTTAAAAATGGTTCACTAAACATTGAAATTGTGCACTAGGATATAGGAAAAAATCCAACAAATCTGGTCATCTTTGGAACAACACAATTGCATCTCTATAATGGGTTGTCATCAATGAGAACACCATACACTATCATGCTTATCAATCTTCAACAATCTATACTCAACCATCTCTTCATACTATATGCTCATGTTGCCAACAATCTACTTAATGAAAAACAAACTTCCAACAAGACACACTTAAGATTCAGATCATACACTTTTATCTATCATCAAATTAGTTATTTATGCATGTAGGAATATGAAAATGAGGATTTGACCAAAAAAATCCTATATAGCCACCCCCTCTCTTCCCTTTTTTTTATATTGTATAGGTTAAACTACAAAGGTGACAAATGTTAGAATACAAATGTACAATGTAGACCTATAACTTCCATATTCAAATTCAAGATACCCAAAACCCTTATTTTAAGACTAGGGTGCCCAATGCCCTAGTCCAACTATTTCAAGGTCTTCTTGACATCATAGGTGACCCTCTACTTGTTCTTTTCATATTTGTAACCATTTCATAATTTCTATTTTTGTCTATGTTAATCATTTACATTTTCAAATTAGGGCTGCATAATAATTAGATTAAATAAATTAAATTCAATCAATCTATTTTCTTTGTAACAAAGGAACTAAACCTAGGGTAGATTGGCTCTCCTTATAGGTGGTTGGAAAATCCTAACACCCTTGCTGGTTTATGTTCCAATGTTAAGCCAAGGAAGGATTGATCCAGGTTAATCTACTAGTTGGATCTAGGATCTTCTTTTACACTTAACACCAACACCATTTAAATTGGCTTCATCATAAACCTTAGCAATATGCTTTATGACCATATGTTCAAATCTATGAATTCTACTCATTAGACCATTAAAGTGGTCTAGATTGCAATTGTAAGAAACCTCTTCTTATTTTTCTTCTCACCCTATATTGTCACAAAGAAAATAAGCCCTCATTATCATTGAAAGATTATAGGCACAACCCAAGGATTGGACTCTATTGAATTATTTTTTCTTTCCAACAAACTAAATTCAAAATCAATTAGAAGCTTAGAAAATGCCTCTCTAATGCATACATTATGATCCTTATCGAAATCCTTTACTATCTCTTAGATGTGCAATAGCCATAATTGCAGGTCTGGGTTTAAGATTTTCTTTTCTAGGTAACATGAGAAGATGTTAATAATATCCTCACCCCACACCCATTCCTTCCTCATTTTACCATTGAAAAAACTCTTCCCTTTATTCTCCAATCTTTTCTATTTACCAGTTTCCCCCACTTTTGGGGAGACCATCAAGAAATTAGTGAGAAACTAAAGAAAAAATCTCCATTAAGAATCTTTCTTCATTGAAGCCAAAATAATCTTCTTTGAAAACATAACACTCAACTTTAATTCTAATATACTTCTACATTATCTCACTTATATGTGTCAAAATGATGAATAACCACCTTACCAACTTGTTCCTTACCATTCCATTAATTAAGTGTATCACTTATATGTTTAAAGATACCTTGCCAACTTTCTTTATAGTAAAAAAATTCAATATGCCACAAACAAATTATTATTATATTATATTAATTATTTAATGTAACAAGTAATGGCTACAATATTAATTATACTTAATATTACTAAAGAGTAATTATATATTAATTTATTTTTTAACACAAAAATAAAATCATAAAACTAATATGCAATCTAAATGGACCGAATACCCATTTCATGTAAAAAATTCAATAAAAAATATATTCTAATCAAAAATATTAATCCATTTGTATTTAAAATTATTGATAAAAATTAATAATGTGTAATAATATTATTTTCTTTTATATTAATAAAAATTAAATATATTTATTTATTAAATAAGGGGTGAATGCTTTTGATCTAGAGTTATGAATAGTGAGGTTACAAAATGGGGACCTCATCCTCGATATAAACATTTAACAACATCCTAGTGAAGTATGAATCTTGACAACAAAAACAACACCACCATAACGTAATCATCATAATATACCACTATTGATAAAATTAAATTTATTTATTTATAATTTAAATGTAATATTATTTAAAATAAAATAATTATAAATTTTGTTATTATATAATATTATTTTCTCATGTATATATTTTTAAAAAAATGACAATAACAATAATTTAATAGTCATGTTGACAATTTTTTTTATAAAATATAATTAAAATTTAAGAAGACACAAAAAATTTGGTAGGGTCTAGGTATTAAGCCCAGTCTCCGACGACTAGCCAACGCAGTTGTTATTGTCTTTCTTAATTCACGTCCGCACATTGACTAGTCAGATAATAAGACAATGTGAGATTGCAATTTCCACATTCACAGGACTGTCGAAAAATCAGATTTGACTGGCAGATGGTACCTAATGCGCTAATACGTCCCCCATTCCCTTTCATGCCAAATTCAATGAACAAAAGCCACAATACTTCTTGAAATCAAAGACTATTCTGGGTGGGGAACGTACAAATTATTTCCCCACTCACAGACACAGAATAATCAATTCCCAAGATACGAGTGTAGAAAATATGACTCGTTGAAAGGAAGGTTTGTGTAATGGATCATCACCATTCAAAGAAGATTCTTAGCTTGGCGTGTAGGAGGTTGGCTTAAGGTTAGTCATACACGGCAGCGGAAAATGATTTGCGCCCTATTCCACCCATATTTCAGTGTCTTGGAAATTGAGTAGTCTGTACGGGGACGTGAGAGCGAAAATAATTTGCACCCTTCCGAACCCGCGACTAGTCTTCGATTTCAGTAAGTATTCTTGATCCTGTTCATTGAATTTGGCATGAAAGAGACGGTGGACACATGAGCCCATTACCGTCTGTCACAATTAAAGGTTCACTGCATCACACTTGTCACCTGTTAATAGTTTTCTAATCTAAAGATATTATTAAGGAATAAAAATTTCTCAACCTTAACCCTAGCTAAATAAATGAAGTGCATAAGATGTGGGTATGGATATATTTGGAAATATAACTAGCAATGGCACGTTGCTGTGCAATGGGTACGCCAAAGAGGCATGGAATGTCAATTAGGGAAAATTTTGGTTTAATTTTTTACATAGACAATTCCGGTAGGTAGTATGGGCTTATGACTTTTCATAGAAAATTAGAAAGGACGTAAACTTGCAAATAGAGACGTGCAACAAACGAGGAAGAAAATTGTTGGGAGACATCCAACACACGACAAGCAAGAAAAGTAAACAAAGATGGAGAGGAAAGAACATATTAAAATCTATGCCCGCTTGCATAATTTTCCTTCAACTGTATGAATTTGCATTGAAATGTGTGTCTTTTGCAATCTGAGCATTTATTCACTTGATGTTACCTGTCTTGTGCTTCTTTACTTTTGCTCTCTTCAATTTTTGTGGTCATTTTGTCCCGGTTACTCTTAACATCATTTTGTCATTTAATGTTATTTGCTTAAAACTTAAACCCATTTGTGTATTTTCACTAATTGCCCAAAATCACATGTTAACAAATACTGCTAACATCGTAACAATAAAACACATACTGATGCTAACAATAAAATAGAGTGGTCACTACTTGTCTAAATATCCAAATTATATTCGTATGTCCTGCCACCAAATTAAATTTGAGAAGAAAGTATGATCTAATGCAAGGAGCTCCAACCTAGCTTTCAACCATTTTGAAATTTGAAAGACCTAATGCCTACACACAAAGATCAAGAACACAAAAAGTCCTAGAACAATGCTAATAACCTAGATTTGGAGTTAGATACTGATCAAATCTACCAAAAATGTCAGAAATCCAATTATATATCTAGATTATACAATGAATTAACCAAATTTAATTTCTCATTGTCCATTAATCAAATGCATAACACATTTGATCAAAGGCTCAGCAAAATAAATCAAATACACTACAACTCACCTTAGAAGTGCAATAGAGTAGCTCAAATGCATGGTGACTTGTATCAAAAGTGTGAACAAAATGATCAGAAGTATAGTACATCAACTTAGAAGCATGATAAGATTGATCGGAAGCACTAAAAAATTGATCTAAAGTACTACAAGTTGCTTCAAAAGCACAAATCACCTTAGAAGTGCAAAAAAGAAGAAATGTGTAGATATATATAAAAAATTTAAAAATCTATCTGATAATTAATTATCACATCGTATACATATGAAATGTGTAATATGTTGGCTCAAAAGTGGGGTAAGTCATCTCATATGCACCCAAGATCAGCTAAAAAGCACTACAAGTTGGCTCAGATGCATCATAGAATAAATCAAAATCACAACTCTATACCTATAACCTTCAAAATCCAAAATTCTTACAATATATTGTTAATTAGGGATGTGAGTCCGATCGGGCATGCCAAAATGTGGATGATGAAAAATATGAAGTATGAAAAATAGGAATAATATAATGAAATCGCCAAATTCACACTCAACAATCACTCAATAAAGCTCAAGATCTATGTATGAAATAAAATACTAAACAATTATACCACAAAAAAAACCTTGATTTACTCCTTTGTTTTCTTGTATAGTAGCTTGAATACTTGATATGTGGGTTGCTCTTCAAAATAGCATAACCTTAATAGCACGATGATAAAATGATAGCATGACAATGACCAAAGATGGATAGATAGCTCAAGATAGTGTTGCAATTTAGATCTAGGTTTACTTGTTTGATAATGATCTAGGTGATAATCCCTGAATGGATTGGATATTTATATGTTTCACTTGATATTTAATTAATGGTGGAAATACATTAGAAAAATCAATGGATGAGAAAAATTAAGATAGGGCATGAGCTAAAATTTGAATTAGTGAAGTGGGAGAGTTAAAAGAATTAAATATATGTTTTTAGTTAATTCATAAGGATGGTTGGAGAAATAAATAAAATAATAATTTTATTTATTTTTGAGAGGGAAAGAAAATTTAGATATAATGAACCAAAGATAATTTAATTTTGATTTTTATTAATGTTGGAAGGAAAATGAACTAATTAAACAATTAAAAAATATTTAATTAATGTAGATATGATAAAAGATTAAGATATTTAATAATTATGGATGGAAAGAAAAAATGATAGTTCAATTAAATAATTAAAAATTATATAATTTATATAGACAGAATAATTAATAAGATAATGATAACATGACAAAATGAAAATACATTAATCATTTTTACTTGTCTACATAATATTTTTTTGTTTGATCATCTTGTTTATTTCCATTATCTTCAAATACATTAGCTAAATTTTCATATTTAAAATTATCTCTTTAATTATTATATTTACACTTCATATACTTAATATATAATTAGTCAATAGGCTACATATAGTGTGACATTTGAGCCTGAAAACAACTATTGAGTGGTCAAAAACATGTTTCAGCTGCAGTTTAATGTTAAATCAGTTGTTTAATGGTAAATCAATGGTAAAAGCTTCCAAAATATTGGATGAAAGCGTCCAAAATCTCACTTATTATGTAAAAACTAGATAAATATTTATTTTTCAATTGAATAGGAAAATTATATTTCCAGTTGAAATATTTTTTGTCAATTTGATAGCAACTTTTCATTTTCATTTACATTTCTTTATGTTTTATATCTGCATTTGTTTATACTCTCTAACATTTTAACATATATATAAATTTTTATTAGGTAATCCTTGAATCTACAATAATCGTTGCTTATGTGCATTTCGTTTGATTGGCTGGGCTTAAACCCAAGGGAAGTTTATTCCTTGAACAATATCTTATAAAATTGAGAGACTAATAAATTCAAATATGCCCTTTATTTTGTCCTTTGAATTTTTCATGAAAGGAACGGACACATCTGTCATGCAACTCTGATTTTTGACAGTTCCTTTGAATGTAGAAATTGGCAATAATACAGCCACAGCTACATAAAGCTATTCTAACACGTAATCTCGTTTCGTCTTATTAACTGACTAGTCTATGCGCGGACTTGATCAAGGAAGACGATAATAACAGCGTTGGCTAGTCGAGTAGCTGGGGTACATTTTTATGCTGGAATTCTCACTGTAATAATATAAGGAACGCAGCTAATCTCCCGACAAAACGCACCTATGTACATACAATATTATATATAAAAAATATAATATAATATCTGCGAGGAGGGAAACTTAAGTGGTTTTTCAATTTAATTACGCCGAAGGCGTTCCCTCAATGAAGTTTGACAATTCACTTTCTCTATCGACGGTTGAAAAAAGGATGCAAGACCATCCAGAATAGATCTTGATCGTCCATCATTTTTCGTCATTTTATTGACTGTTTTCGCCGTTTTTTCGGCTGCTTTTTGCCGTTTTTTCTTGCTTTCCCCGCTGCTACCGACATTACGAGAATTCCGACCACCGCTTTTGGTTTCCGCACACCCTTTTTTTTTCCCTTCATTTTTTACCGTCCTGGTTTTGCCCTCACCGACTGCCACATAGGGTTTTGTAATATTTTCCCCGCAAACTCTGCACTTTTTACTCGTCCACCACGCTGAAAATCCTTTTCATTTTTTTGTCGTTTTCACTTTTCGCCATTTTCCACATTCGTCGGTGGCAGGAAACTTTATCTTTAGCGGGTTCGCAAGTCTTGTTTGCGCCTTTCTCAAAGGCATGCCAATACCAGGGTTGATATTTGCAGTGATGAGGGTCAGTAAACTACTTAATGCCGAGTAGGATTGGCAACCACGTGTTTGATATTTTGATCTCCAATCGTTCACAGCATGACACATTATTCACATCGTTCACAATATTCAGCAGCGAAATGCTAAGACAATGACAAAATATAAGACTACAATTTTTAGTTAACTTTCTGATACGCGTGGATTATTAAATATTATGGGTATTGGGATTTTACTTAAGAATTTATTAACTACATAAATTTATTATTTATTATTAATTGTTTAAAAAGTATTTTTATTAATATTTGTTATAATTGGACTTTATATTTAATTTATTTATTTAAATTTTAAATTTAGATTTAAATTTGAAATTTATTTCAATTATCTATGTTTTTAATGAAATTTCAAATATTAATTAAAAATTATTAGAATTATTCAAATTTATAATTATTTGTCTTATTAAAATTTTAATATCGTAGGATAATTATACTTTAATTTTAAGTTTAATTTATATAATAATTAAAATTTTAATTGTTATAGAATATTTATATTTTTAAGTTTTATTTTAATTTATATAATAAAAATATTATAATTTCATTATAGTTTGACTTTGCATTTAGTTCATTTTTTTTTAATTTTCATTTTTTTTTTATAAATCATTTAATTATTTGTCTTTTTATGAAATTATAAATATTAATTATTACAAATTGTTAAAATTAATTTAATTTATTTGTCTTATTAAAATTTAAATTATTGTAAAACATATATATTTTGAATTTAAATTTCAATTCATGTAATAAGTAAACTTCAAACTTAAAATCTAAATTATAAGTTATAGAACAAGAGAGAGAGATAAACTAACTTTTGATTAATCTGTTTAGTTTATTAAACTCATTCAATTTTTTAATTTTATATCGGTACGAATACTTCTCCATTTGACTTTTGGTTTTTTTAATATAAAATTTGTTGTATATTCTTAAAGTCATAAAGTTTTTAATATTTGATGACGATATAATACTGTAAAATGTGTTGTGGTATTGATAATTTTAATTTTTGAATTGTAATGTCATCTTAATAAAAGATTTTAAAAGATGCCATAAAACTCTTACAAAATTTGTAATATTATTTTATATATTATATTTTATTATTTATGTCATCAAAATTGAATTTACTACCAGCAATTCATTTGAGAAAATTCACCGCCATGAAAAAATTCACCTCATGGAAATTCACCACCAGCAATTCATCATCATGGAAAATTAATCACAAATTTTTAATGTGATGGATTTCTCGCTATTGTGAATTGCTAGTGGTGACTTTTCCTTAGGTGAATTTGTCATGGTAGTGAATTTTCCCATGTAATAAAAATTGATGACGGTGAATTTTCCTATAACCATTATTTATATATTATTTATTATACTTGTATTTATGTTATATATTATATTGTATAATATATAAATTGATAAATATATGTATATGTATGTTATATTTAATATAATGTAAATTTATTTTCAAAATAATAGTATAATTATATTTATTATTATATAAATTAATATATAAAAATCTAATAGTTTAATTGATTTATAGAGAAAGCAAGAGAGAGGAAGAAAAAGAAAGATAGAGGGGAAGACAATTTTAAATAGAGAGGTGGATATATAGAGAGAGAAACTCAAAAGATAGAGAATGAGAGAAAGAGAGATATTGGGAGCTAAATTTGTACTCCACTATCATCACCCCTTAAATTGAATAACCACAATTTTGAAGCTCAATTTGTTATTTAAATTAAATATATTTATTTCTTATTATATATGCTATTTTAATTTTACATAATCTAACTTATTAAATATATTTTAATTTTTTTATAAAATTATGTACTTATTAATGCTAACTTTTCTTTATTTATTAGTAGTGATAGTGAGGCATATAATTAAATAAACAAAATAATTAGTATTATTTTTATTTAGTTATTTATTAATTTAATAGACTTACTTTATTATTAAATTAAAAATCTTGAAATTATTATTTTTATTAACATTTAGATTACATATATTTTGACTTTGCATTTTTTTTCTCTATTTTAGTTTTTAATTTAGATTTAAATTTAGAATTATTAGAATTATTTATGTCTATTTGTCAAATTAAAATAATAATAAAGGTTAGTAGAAGTAGTTCAATTTATAATTATTTCTATTCTATTCAAATTTCAGCTATTACAAGTAGAAAAAAACATATTTTTAACTTTAATCTTAATTTCTAAGATATTTATTTAATTTTTTTGAGATATTTTATAATTTTTTAATAATATTATATATTTATCTTCTTTTTTTTAACAATATTTTTATTATATTTTTTAAATTATTTTATAATTATAGAAATAATACTCCTTTTTAATTTAATAATGAAATTTGTAAAGAATGTAGATATAGAAAATCAAATCTATTGTTAATTCATTTTAGTATATGATTATAAACACCAAAAATTCATTAGATGGGTGTGAGGTTGTATGGGCCTTGAGACAACTTGACCTCATAATATATCAAAATTCAAGAACATATAATCAAATAATATCTACACAAGTCATTTTGTTGTATATGAAACTCAAGCAAAGCAAGTATGGGTATAAGTGGAACATTGACATAGTGGAATTTATGTTAACCAAAGGTGATAAACAAGTGCAAACAAGAGAAGTGAAATAATATATAGAAGGTCAATCCTGAGGGACTCCAACAAACAAAAACATTGTAACTTAGTATACACGCTTGATGAAAATTGACGTCCTATGTAATTTCCAAGTGGCTTCCTTTATTGGTGCTCTCTCTATAATTTCCAACTTACCAATTAGTACAACTAAATGACATGTCAAATGTACTTGTAAATGTTGGTAAAGAAGTTAATAGTGAGGGAGAGAGAGAGGCACAAAGAGAGAGAGTGAAAATAGAGTATAAGAGATAGAGTGATATCAGGGAGAGTTAGATAGAGTGACATAAAGAGAGATGGGTAGAGACATGTCATTTTGGATTGTTGGCACAAAACACTTGGTAAAAAATGATACATGTCATTTTGGATTGTTAGCACAAAACACTTGGTAAAAAACTAGACTATCGTAAATTGTCTATCTACATTTCCCTTTATATAAGAGGGAGAGTTAGATAGAGTGACATAAAGAGAGATGGGTAGAGAGATATATCCCCATAGATACATGTCATCTTTGGATTGTTGGCACAAAACACTTGGTTAAAAACTTGACTATTGTTTTTCTATCTAAGTTTCCCTGTATACCTCTTATTTCTCTCTTATGCCTTCTATCTCTCTCTCTATTCCTTTGAGCTCTTTCTCTATATATATCTCTCACTATATCTCTATACCCCTCTCTCACTCACACACAAAATATAATACTACAATTTTTAGTTAACTTTCTGATACGCGTGGATTATTAAATTTATGTAGTTAATAAATTCTTAAGTAAAATCCCAATGCTTCTTATCTCTCTATATATCTCCCTATTCTCTCTCTCTCTCTCTCTCTCTCCCCCCTCATCCCCCTTTATCTCCTCCTTTTCTATCTATATCTCTTTCTTTCTCTCCCTCTCTCCCTATTGCAAACATAACATGATCCTATTGTAATGGAACCTGATTATCATCCTGATTGAGAGATTTTATTTTAGTCATGTTTGGATCCCTATAAGTGGATGCATAGTTGATTTGAAGCTGTCAATTCTTCAAAAAAATAAAATCTAAATGGCCTACCAATTGGCTTCATGTATTACACAAATGTATGCAAAAAATAGACCAAAATTTTTGACAGAAAGAGAGCATTGAGAATATTTTGTAGAATCTTGAGGTAAGTCATTTGCTCTGGTTTGAATTCTCTGCAATTCTTTCTATGTTTTATTTGATCTGTAAAGATGTTCTGGGTAATTATTTTCACGCTATAGTTTTGGTGGCAAACCCCTTTCAACTTCACCTGTATATAGGTAGAGCGGTACAAATTTAGGGGGTATTTCTTATATATATATTTTTTCTCCATCTCCGTCTTCATTTCTACGTCCTAAGTCATTCTTGCCCAAAAAAACCACGCTTGAAAGTTTTTAGTTCAGTGTTGTGTATTAATGAAGCATCTGCCACTGGGAGAGAATTAAACGAGGGTTCAACACATCTCATTAGATTTACATTGCATTGAATCACATTGCATCGCATTTGAGTTTTCAGCCGAGGAAGGCCTAATGGAAACTTTTGCTTTTGCTTTTCATTACTTGTAGGTTTGGCCTTTCCTTTTTAACTAACCGGTGAGTATTACTTCAGAATTGTCCTGGTTATGCTTGAAAGACAGTGAAAACACCAACTCTTGCACAACTATCATGCTTGCAGTCGCAACATTAGCCCAAGACCAAATGTCATAGCATCACCTCACCTCCATGCCAGACAAATGATGCAACCAAAATAAGTTCTCTATTCTATGAAATTTAAATGCTGTTTGCACCCATTCACAAAGGGAGCTTGCCTTTTTATGATGTTTGCACCCATTCACAATAGCAATTAGGCTAGCAAATGGATGCAAATCCACTCTAAGCATAAAAAATGAAATCAAAGACTTTGAGGCCCATGTTTCCAGTTGTTGGTTGATTGAAGCTAGCTACTGAATCAGCCAGATCTGGCAATGCTTGTATATGAGGATAGATTTTAGCTTCCTACCGAATCTTTTTGAGAGATGGTTTTGTAATTGGCATTCGCTTTGCATTGTGTTCCCCACTTTGAACTGGCTACTTATCACAAGTCTGACATGTCTATTCATTCATCTTATGAGAAGGTTCTAATGGACCCTCCTCTGTTTGGATAGTCTCGAGTTTTTTTTTCTTTTATGTTTTGACCAACCGAATTTTGTAGTTCTTAGGAGGTAATGCCTTCAGTATTGAATCTTGGTAGTTGATCTTGATTAGGAGTCTGAGTTTACTCAGATTCTTTGTCTTACAAAGCTCAAAATTAATTAAATTTAAGAACACAATTTTAAGGATTCAATTTCTTATATTATTTGGTGGGAACTTTTTAGCGGCTGTTTTCCATTCTTGTCTCACATCCAAAATTGGAGTCACTTTTGATTCTGTGTTTTCTCCTTTTAGGCCTTTTGATAAACAACGCACTTCAAACTTACAAAAATTGTCAGATTCATTCTCTGAAATTATAAGGAGAAATTATTCATGTTACATTAGATTACATCTTTACAGATTACAATCGTTTACAACAATAAATATAAAGGGAAGATAGATGCAAAATAGCACATGAGCTGTTAGGTGTTATAAATATAACCCAAGTCTTGGCCTTTGCAAACCATGGGTTTGATCTTTTTGAAGTTCTGAGAAGCTCTTCCTAATGCAAAATAGCCCAGATTTCTTAGCTTCCACATTTTTCAAAGCATACTCACAACCTACCAACACTTCATTGTTGAAGAACATCTGATGAAAGGGGGGAAAGAGGAAGAAGAGCAACCTCCAAAATAGTGGATCTCTTAAATGCCATATAACTCACCTCACTTTCCTTTCCTGGCCTTCCATACATATTTGAAAGCACACCAACAATCTGCTTTCACTTTACCGTATGTACAATAACAAGGAAGAAGAGGCAGAGCAACCTCTAAAAGACCTTGTTTTTTGGTTTTCAAAGTGCTTTTACTGATTTAAAGAGAAAGCTATATTTAGATTTAAAACAATATTAGTAAATGAGATCAATTGGTTGGGGCTTTATATATTTGGGCATTTTTTAGTTTGAGGAGAAAATTTTGAGAGCAAATCATCCAAAACAGGGAAAATATCTGTATAATACATAGCAGAGAATCTAAATTTTTTATAGATTTATGTAGAAGCTATAATGAACACTTGGATCATCCTCAAACCAATTTCACTTGAAAATATGTTTTACTGTTGCCCATAAGAAAATCTTTAGTCAGTTTACCTTTGATTTACAAGGATGGCCTAATGGCAG
Source organism: Sequoia sempervirens (assembly GCA_007258455.2). NCBI lineage: Eukaryota > Viridiplantae > Streptophyta > Pinopsida > Cupressales > Cupressaceae > Sequoia > Sequoia sempervirens. The sequence continues at coordinate 407,586,561 of VDFB02105785.1, forward strand.
CCTTTCCTTTTGCTTTTTATTACTTGTAGGTTTGTGCAAATTTTGTTAATGGTATTGGTTAAACTTTCCTATTTTTGGGATTTCACTTCATATGTCAAATCTCTATGTATTCAATCATGTGTGTATTAAAAGAGCTCTGGGGTACAAAATTATGTATACTGAGATTTGAACTGAAACTGAACTTAAAAGAAAAATGGAGAAATAAACAGAGAACAAAACCTCATGTTATTTTATCTTGGAAACTGAAAAATAGGGTTATATGTTTATCAAGAAAATAGGTAGGAAAGTCTTTTGAAAGACCCAATCCAAACTGTCTTAGATTTACTCACTAATCTACGACTAACTTATTTCTATCAGAACTTACAAATGCAATGTAATATTAATAATAGATAAATATAGATATGAAGTGATCAGATTGTCAACTGGCTACTAGCTGATGCACCTATCTGTCATCTGTAACAAAAAATCAGGCCAAGTAAGATACAAAGGCATCACATGTTGATTGTCACAGCCTAATTAATTTGCATGAACCTCACTAATTCATAAGTCCATCTCTATTTGAAATTTTACTTGGATGAGTTCCAAGCCTTGAATAGATGTGTCTCTAAATGGACATAATAAACCCATGAACATAGGCTGCCCCGCTAGATTGATTCACCATGAATAGATTTTGCTTGTAATTTTTTTTAATGAAAATCGGAAAATGTTGTCTAGCTAATGTGCTTCTCGTCATTGTGAAACTAGAAATGATTGGAAGGCATTATTTGATCAAGACCCTTACCTAGTATCTGGAAGTGTTGCCTTGAGGTACAAGATCTTGGATTTATGTGCTTAAAGTGTCAAGGTTCTATCAAATTTAACAGATGATTGAAATATAATTAAGTAGAAACAATTTAGATAGAACTTCTTGCAATGTCTTATTCCTAAATACCACTTCATTGACTGCACAACATCTTTTCTTGAGAATCTATACATAGCCAGATCACTTTTCTTGTGTTTTAATTACAACTTTCCTGACATATTCTTTTACTATTGAATGTATAGCAGCTGTAAATGCAATGGTTGCCAGACCTTTCCTGGTAGTTCAACTTGAGGTAACTCACTTGCCATTATTTATGTGGAATTTTTTATGTTCATTTCATTGTATACATTTTTGGGCAACTTTATTTTCCTTATTCTTTACACTATTCTGCTGACAACTTTCCTCTCAACTTTATTTACTATTGAATGTATAGCAGCTACTACTGAAGCTGCAAATGCAATGGTTGCTAGAGCTATTTTCACAATAGCTACAGTACAGATCAAATCATCTTTGAACATGTTAATCTTAATACACTGTTCTTTACAGAGCTTATGAATTATACAGTAGATATTTCCTCGCATTTTTCAGCCATTTTACTGTTTATTGTCCTTTGCAAAAATACCAATTATACTGGTTTTTGTTCTTCAAAGACAAAATGTCAAAACTGTATAGCAGATGCTACTACACTATTGAATGCAATGAACAGTAGAGCTTATGAATTATGCAATGAATATTTCCTTCAAATTTTTTGCCATTATACTGGTTATTGTACTTTGTGAAAATACCCTGTAGTTCAAAATCATATTTTATTAATTAAAATGAAGTAACAATAAAATATATATGCATACCTTCATTTATTTAAAAAAAATTCACACTACCCATTTTACAATTCTATCTTTCAAATAGATTACCATAAATTAAAATATTGATCTCCACAAATCTTCGGCGTACCCATTGCACACGAAGGTGCGATTACTAGTTTAGACGCGCATACTGATAACAGTATCGCACCTGCTGTTTGCCCTTAGTTTGTCTGTCGTCTGCCGTCAGTCATTGCCGCTCATTTTTTTGTTTCATGTCGCTCTTAATTATGGTGGACCCCTGCTCCGATGGCATGTTGCTATGTATTTTTTTATACGTTTTTGTATGTACATATGTGCGTTTTGTCGAGAGATTGGCTGCGTCCTTCCTCGTTCACGTCCGCACATTGACTAGTCAGTTAATAAGACAATGTGACATTGCAATTTCCACATTCACAGGACTGTCGAAAACATCAGATTTGACCGGCAGATGGTAATGGCCTAATACGTCCCCCGTTCCCTTTCATGCCAAATTCAATGAACAAAAGCCAGGATACTTCTTGAAATCAAAGACTAGTCGAAAGAAAGGTTTGCGTGATGGATCATCACCATTCAAAGAAGATTCTTAGCTTGGCTTGGAATAGATTTGGAGGTTGTTTTCCACCGTGGATGACTAACCTTAAAGCCAACCTCCTACACGACAACGGAAAATAATTTGCACCCTTTCCCACCTATAACTCAGTCTTGGAAATTGTTTAGGGACGTGAGAGAAAAAAATGGTTACATTTATATAGTAATTGAGGTCAATTGGTCGGTCATTTAGCAAATGATGTTGCTTATGCAACAAAGCTCTAAATTTAGAAGTGATAGCATCAAATCAACTATGCATCCATGTAGTGGGATCCAAACATGATTAAGATGGAACCTTAGAATAAAAAAGATAATCTTGCTCTACTACTAACAAGGTCATGTTCTGTTTGCAATACAGAAAGAAGGAGAGAGGAGAGATGGGAATAGAAAGAGGGAGATAAAGGGGGCGGGGATCCAAACATGACTAAAACAAAATCTCAAAATCAAAATGATAATCAGGGTCTACTACTAACAATGTCATGTTATGTTTGCAATATATAAAGAGGGAGAGAGGAGAGATGGAGATAGAAAAAGAGAGAGATAGAGGAGGGGGGGAGAGAGAGAGGGAGAGAGAGAGTAGAGATGGAGATAGAGAGGGAATAGAAATGGAGATGGAGATGGAATAGAATAGGTCATGTTTTGTTTTTGCTCCCACTTTTGTCTAGGAGGTTTCCCTTCCACTAACAATGGTTGTGGAGGACACTCTTATGGCAGAACATGAGGTTCCTTTCCCTTCTCAGGCTACGACTTCTAGTTCTTGAAGCTGACGATACCGGCTTGTGCATGAGCAAGCACCAAAGAAAGGCTTTGGTTGTTGAACAAATTTCCTTGCAAAAGGTAGAAGGGGAGCCAATAGCTCCTATTTCATCATCTCCTATTGTGCCTCATCCTTCTACTCCTTCTGCACCAATTCCACTCACCTTAGTTTTTCTTGCGGCTCCCTCGACAAATGTTGGTGATCCTCAGTCCAAAAGGGTGTAGGTGTTCATCGCCCCTTCTGTGGAGCCTCAGCTTCTGATGTCCCTTTTGGATATCCCTCTTTTTTTCCATTATGTGAACATGTCGAACACCACAGTAGTGTCTTCTATAGTTCTATCTACTTCTTCCTCACCTTCCACTTCTTCTATGGGGATTCTACATCCTTCGCTGAAGCATAAATTGGAGGATGACCTCACTTCAAGTGGAGGTCAGAAGAAGGGATCACCTTCTTCAGAAGGGAGTTCTATTTTGGCTTGCATTGTTTTAGTGACAGAGGTAGCCTCGATGTCCCCTAAGTTTGTCACTGTCCCTCTTGATGAGGTCAACGATGGATCTCAAGCACCTCCTTCTTTTCCTACCTGATTAACACATGGCACTCTAGTTAAGTGCATGTTTAACTCGGTGGATGATGTCCTAGCTCTGTCAGCGATCTTTGTGAGATTTATGACCTTTAGCTCATAAGAGCTCAACAAAAAAGACCTTGAGGGGCCTTCTTCCTTGGCCCTTATTGTAGGAGAGCTGAAGGGTGCTCCCCAAGCACTATCCTTCCCTTGCAGGCTCATCCACCCTCCCTATATAATGATCTAGATTGAGAGAATGACGACCTCTTGGTTGATAAGGACTAGGGGTACATATTCTTTATTTGTAGTTTAGATTTGTGTGTGTTGTGTTTCCCACGTGCATAATTTTCCTTCAACTGTATGACTTTGCATTGAAATGTGTGTCTTTTGCACTCTGAGCATTTATTCACTTGATGTTACTTGTCCTGTGCTGCTTTACTTTTCCTCTCTTCAATTTTCGTGGTCATTTCGTCCTCATTACTCTTAGCATCATTTCGTCATTTGATGTTATTTGCTTAAAACTTAAACCAATTTGTGTCTCTTCATTAATTTCCCAAAAACAACACCTTGGTGGAGTATGAACCTTGACAACAAAAGCAACACCATAGTAACTTAATCATCACACCATACCACTATTGACAAAATTAAATGTATCTATTTATAATTTAAATTTAATATCGTTTTAAATAAAATAATTATATATTTTTTGATCATATAATATTGTTTTCTCATATCTGCATTTTTAGAAAAATGACAATAACAATAATTTATTTAATAGTCGTTTACAATTTTTTTTTTAAATATAATTAAAATTTAAGAACGCACCAAAAAAATTTGGTAGGGTCTATTATCAAGACTAGCCAATGCAGTCATTATTGTCTTTCCTAATTCACGTCGCACATTGACTAGTCGCACATTGACTAGTCAGTTAATAAGACAATGTGAGATTGCAATTTCCACATTCACAGGACTGTCGAAAACATCAGATTTGACTGGTAGATGGTAATGGCCTAATACGTCCCCCCTTCCCTTTCATGCCAAAGTCAATGAACAAAAGCCACAATACTTCTTGAAATCCAAGACTAGTTGCGGGTGGTGAAGCGTACAAATTATTTTCCCTCTCACAGAACAATCAATTACGAAGACTCTAAGATTAGAGTGTAGAAGGTATGACTCCATTATTGACAAAACGGCACATTGAAGGGACTTGTCGAAAGGAAGGTTTGCGTAATGGATGATCGCCATTCAAAGAAGATTCTTAGCTTGCCTTGGAATAGATTTGGAGGCTGTTTTCCACCGTGTATGACTAACCTTAAAGCCAACCTCCTACACGGCAGCGGAAAATAGTTTGCACCCTTTCCCACCCATATCTCAGTCTTGGAAATTGATTAGTCTGTACAGGGACGTGAGAGAAAATAATTTGGACCCTTCCCAACCCACGTCTAGTCTTCGATTTCAAGAAATGCTCCTGATTTTGTTCATTGAATTTGGCATTAAAGGGAACGCTGGACACACGAGTCCATTACCGTCACTCACAATTAAAGGTTAAGTGCATCACACTTGTCACCTATAAAATAGTTTTCTAATCTAAAGATACTATTTAAGGAATAAACGTTTCTCAAGCTTAACCCTAGCTAAATAAATGAAGTGCATTTACATAAGTAACAATTAAAGGATAAGATGTGGGTATGGATATATTAGGAAATATAGCTAGCAAACACACCTAACACTTCTTGGTGTGTAATGGGTCTGTTGAAGAGGTGTGGAAGGTCAATTAGGAAAAAAATTGGTTTTTTTTTGCATATATTTGTATAGTAATTGAGGTCAATTGGTAGGTCATTTGGCAAATGATGTTGCATTTGCAACAAAGCTCTAAATTGAGAAGTGATAGCTTCAAATCAACTATGCATCCATGTACAGGGATCCAAACATGTCTTAGATGAAACCTCAAAATGAAAAAGATAATCTTTCTCTACTACTAACAAGGTCATGTTTTGTTTGCAATATAGAAAAAGGGAGAGATGAGAGACAAAGATAGAAAGAGGGAGAGATGAAGGGGGGTGGTGATCCAAACATGACTAAAACAAAACCTTAGAATAAAAAAGATAATCAGGCTCTACTATTAACAAGGTCATGTTATGTTTGCAATACAGAAAGAGGGGGAGAGTAGAGATAGGGATAGAAAGAGGATAGGGGGGGGCGGGGGAGAGAGAGAGAGAGAGAGTAGGGGGGAAGAGGGGGGCATATGGATACATAGAGATGGAAGAGATAACTATATAGAGAGGGAGAGATAGAAAGTGATATATAGAGGGGGAGAGGGAGAGAGATATGGGGTAGAGAGAGATGGAGAGATTATGAGATAGAAATAGAGGGAAAGTTACAGGTCTTAGAGATGGAATAAGACCTAAAATGAGAAAAATAAAAATCTAAAAATCTAGAAATCTGAGGGCATGGTTAGGTGGTTTAAGAGGTTCTATAGCAAATATAATTTAAAAAATATGTAATTAAATACCTTTAAATATAAATAGAAACAATAAATAAAGCCATTGGGAATTTAGCTCTAACTAAAGATTGTTTCTATAATTACAAAATAATATAAAATAAATCTATAAATTATTATGTAATTTTAGCAAAATATAAGTAATACTTATTATCAATTATTAATGTAAATGTAATAGAATGATACAATAAATTATTATTTTTTATGTATAATTTAGTATATAATATATAATAAGATGTAATAATATTGAATACCAATTAACAAATTGATTATAATCTAGGTACACATATTAAGTATTACATTTTTATAATATTATATCATATATTAAGCTATATAAAATATTAATAATGAATAGCATAATATATAGTATATAATATTATGTATACAGTATACAATATAATGTATTAAATAAATAGAAATATAATAAATAGTATATAAATATTATATAGATTAAGGGAGAGGGGTCGATTGTGGATAGGGCTATATTGTGCGAGGGGTCCATGTTAGGAGGGTCCATATCAACCATTTTTTTGCAAATCCCAGATAGTCCACTTGGCAACCAAAAAAATCCAACCAAGAGAAAATTCACATGTTTTTCAATTTTTTCAAACCATTTTTTGAGTTCAAAAGTGGCATCGTTTGATAGTGGACAGTTGTTACTTGGTTCATGGTTTCTTGCCATGCCAGTACTAGAGAGCTTAACTCCCATTTACTCCGTATTAACTACCCAACTTTCCTTTTTTTTTGACCTTTTCTCTAACACTTCAACATGTGTTTCATATGGTATGTTATCCTTTTTCTTCACGGTTACGTCATTGATGCTTGGTGTCTACACTTTAAGCCATTAATTGCAGGACCAATGGTGGTTCTCTTCGAGCCCGATGATGGTGAGGCTAAGGACGAGTGGTTGTGATGCATATTTTTCAATTTCTATGTTTTTCAACACCTCTAGAAGAAATATGCATCTAGTTATATTGATAGTGTTTTAGTTATGATATGCTCGACTCTTGAAAGTTTCTTATAGATATATTATGGTTAGTTGTGTATATATCTACAAGTTTATGTATATATATACATATATACATATATATATACACACACACATATATATACATATACATATATATATACATATATATACATATATATACATATATATATATAGATTATCTATATATACATATATACATACATACATATATATGTGTGTGTGTGTGTTTGTGTGTTATATATATAACACATATATATATACACACAAGCGTTCAAGAAATGTATATTGTAGAAATATTGTGCCTATATTGTGGGTGAGTATGTGTATATGTCTGTAGACACACACACACATATACATATATACATATATACATATAAATATATATGTATAAATACACACACACACACAAACACACATATATATACACACACATAAACACAAAATCAACCATAATAAATAATTTTCTTTTCGTTTATGTACCTCTCTAATTGAGATAAGTATATTGACCATATTTGAGGTTATTGTAAGCTTCACTATTAATGGTTTCTTTCAGCTATATTATGGTTGATTGTGTATATATATATATAAATATGTGTGTGTGTGTATACATAGTCATTCAAATAATATCTAATGCATATTGCAATGTCTATAAACAATGTATGAAACTCTCTGTGTTAAGGATATCACACACCTACCATTTGGTTGACTGCATGTATATATATACATACCATTTGTGGGTTTCATAAGGTACACTCTTAAGGGTTTCATGTACCTATGGTTTGGCTGAATGTGTCCTCCACTACTATGAACCCCTCACACAACATTACCTACTCCCTCATCATCCTTTGTACCATGTCCATACTAGTTTCACCTCTATTGGTATGGTCAAATTTTTGTTATCATTTTACATGCATTTATAGGATTTTCATCTTGATTTGGTAATCATTTTAGCTATCTAAATTTACATAACATATTAATATTATAAATAAATAGATGTGTACGTATGCATGACATACATACGTACATTTCAATAATGTATGTATATATGTATGTATACCAACATACATGAACACGCATGGAAATACATATGTATCTATGTACATATAATACATAAATACATACATCCATATGCATGTATATATGTATGTATGTCATACAAGATAGATAGTATGCAATGTTCAATGCATGCTTATTTTTCATACATATCTTGATTTCCTTCAATAACATTTACATACATACATATCATTCCACCTATCATCCTTACTTTACAACTACTTTAAGAATGTGTAATTAGCTATGCCACTTTCACAGACACATAGAAATATTTGGCCAAAAGATAGGTGCGTGAAACCCTCAATAGTGGAGTGTATGATCTATCCTCTAATACTATTAATATAAATATGGAAATTGCATACTTATATATATATATATATATATATGAGGAGATATCAAATTTGATGTTTCATATAACCTTGTTCATTTACATTCAAATGAATTGGATGTATGCTTTAACTGATCTTCAATTAGTTAAACCAATATGAAAATTTTGTTTCAATTTATATCAAAATGATGGTTGAAGTTATATATAAATATCATACTACTGTATAAGAAAAGGGCTCTAAATATTAGTAGATCATTTTGTTGTTTCATTATATATAACCCCTAAACTGATTATATATTTATAGCAATTATTTAACATGATTACCCAAGGGTTGTGAGAGTTATAATTGGGGATATGGTAGTCTAACATGCACTAATTATTATGTATAAATGGGGATAGGAGAAAACAATCGGGCCCCACTTAATAATAATTTAAGACCCAATTTTGTTTGCAAAAAATGTATTAATATGATAGGATAGGTAAATGTATAATAATTTGTTTCAATTTGTATCATATTATTGTTTGAAATTATATAAAAAATATATAAAAATTATTCTCTATACATCTCTCTACCTCTCTCTTCCTCTATATTCTCTCTTCCTCTCTTCCTCCATCCTTCTATCCTTCTCTTCTCTCTTTTATATATAACAAGTGATTGAGTTTATGTGCTAGGTTTCACTAGTTAGACATACATTTGTTAGAGTTTCCAATAAACTAAATAAAACCAAGATCACCTGCAAAACTTAGATTAGCCTTTTACAAGGAGAAAATCAAACATGCAAGAGCAATTTGCATAGAAATATGCAAATAATATTAGTGAGAATTAATGAATTACATGAGATAACTTGCTTTTATAGAGCAAGATGAAAAACCCTAAAAGGAAAACCTAATTAGGACCTAAGTAAACTTAATAAAGCAAAATTAAATATTTAATTACACCAACAACATTCATAACATATATAGACCATTTGATCACACTTTAAGCAGTGCAAGCTTTATGCCTTCATGTCTTCTAACCTAGAAATTGATGAGCAAAGTCTTTAGTCTATGACATTCAAAGCTTGTGAGCATATGTGTATATCCACATCAATATGTATGGACCAATTAGTAATTGATACATCAACAAGGATTTTGACATAGGTTGACAATTACTATCCTATACCTTTGATAAATCTAAGACCAATGGTAATAGTTGCAATGGAATATTGAATTATTTACAATAGACATCTATTTCCTCATCTTCATTTTTTAGAGTCATGCATGCAATATCCTTTGGTGCTCTTATCCCTTTAACATTTTCAAGATAGAAGACATCTAAGGGATCAAAACATAAAACAAAGGGATAAAGGGGGAGAAAATTTCTAATGATTTGATGGTTGCAGATAGAATGGACACACTTCTTTATTTTGATAAAGGGGGAGAAAACTATGGTCAAAGGGGCAAAGCACAAGTTGGTATTAGTAGAAGCATGGTGTCCAGAAGAGTCCCTTTGCCATTTATGTGAAAGGGGGAGAAGAGCAAAATGCTCCTTATTTATCAAAGGGGGGGATTTGATTGCAAATGTTGAATTACCTAAGGTGGAAATGTTATGGAGAGTAGTTTGGAGAATGATAATTGTAGAGCATTCTATCAATGAAGAGAATTTTATTTTTCCATCAATGAAAAAGGGAGAGATTGTTGGCAATATGATTGTCATTGATGTCAAAAGGGTGTTATAAGGATGCATTGATGTCATTAATGATAGTGGATTGGTTTCTAGAAGATTTGTTAAGGTTGATGAAGAGAAGACAAAAGTTGCAAATATTATTATGAAATATTCATAAGCAGTTGTATAGGTTATTTCTAGAGCTTTGTGGAGAAATTAGATAGCATGTTTGATATGGGTTTTTTGTCCTCATTCTAGTGGTGAGATCCACATGTTCAGATGATGAAGTAGGAGCTCAAAATGAATTATATTTTCTCTCTGGAGGGTTTATTAGAGAAACTCTAGGTGTATCACTCATGGCACCTAAAAAGTTTAATATTTTATTGTTGACTAGATATCAAGCATTACCGATAGCTTATGTTTTGACTTAAGCCTTTGACATCTTGGAGAAACTGACCCCCTTACCTAATAATTACTGGTGTAGAAAATCATGATGATTTTATATTTTCTAAGTCCAAGGGTTAAATATTTTCCCATCAAAACATCTCTTCATATCATGTTTTGAGTTTACACCAGCATGAGGTAATCTGTGATGTGCAATAAGGACTGGAGGATACGTGTCAACTTATTATTGCAACATTTAGACTCTTTGCATCACATTTTCTTCTTCAAGCACAAAGAAAACTTGCAATATGTGAAATGGCAACATGTGTGCTTGATGAGATTGTCTAGACAAGTGTCTGATAATGATTGCATCACTCAATTGATTCACAACGCTATTGTGAATCGCCCTGACAAGGTCATATTTACAATATGTGATGGTGAGTTGAGTATGACATAAGTAGATAAATGGTGACCATTCATTATCTTGCATAAGTTATATGTATCATAGTTTACATTCTTAAGTGCAAGGAAAAAATGTGATAGGCATATGAAATGCGATGACAGGTGGCATGCACTCATTGCATTGCTTAAGTTCCTTTGCATCGTGTTTAATTTCTTTAGCACAAACAAAGTTACAATAAAAAGAAAGGTAAGCAATATATCAACACATTTCCAAGGCAACGACTCATAGTTTCTCATTGCATCATACAACTACTTCAAATCACAAAAATAGTTTTTGAGCCTGTAGTGTAGAAAAATGTGTCCCTTTCTTGATTCAAGAATAATTAATGATAAATTGGACTTAATGTCACATTGGTCTAGTGTTGTGAGGTGTTTTACACATCCACATAAGGTCTTGGCCCCGTTTTAAGCTAAATTAACTTAACTTTTTCCTAATTTAATGTTGTAAAATGTATTTATTTACATCTTCACATTGAATTTAGGGGGCTTGTAAATCAAGTGGACCCAATCTAGTGTTGTAATGTGTTTTACACATTCACATGGAATTTAGGACCCTTTTAAGCTAAATAGACTCAATTTTTCCTTAATTTAGTGTTGTAAAATGTATTTATTTACACTTTCACATTGGATTTTGGGCCCTATTGCATTTATGAACTTTATATCACCATCAATAGGCCCCTATGACCCTATATTGTGCATCCCAAGCCATATTTTGATCAAAGACCCAACAAAATCAACATAAAAACTAAAATTCTTCACTCCTCGACATTCTAGCTAGCAAAATAGCCCCTATAGGACCCATTCACCACCTTGGGCGAATGAGTTCCTTCAAATTTATCAAGTTTAACAAACTTTCTCTTGTCACCATTCATGCGATTTGAGCATCCATTGTCTATAATCTAGAAGTTCTTCTCCTCTCTAGCATGAAAAGTGGTAGCCATAGTTCCTTCCAAATTATGACCTACTTTTGGAGCACTTTCCTTCATACATCTCTTAGAGTTAGCAGAATTAGTTCCAACATTTAGCATCATGAAAAAGAATTGATTATATTCATCATTCGAGTAATCCAATTCATCATTAGATATATTGGCATAGATCTTTAACATAGTAACTTCTCTTAATTGATTTACCTTTATTATCCTTATGTTTATCATTTGAATCTTTGATAGGACATCTTGAAGCATAATGACCTAATTTTCCACAATTGAAATATTTTAAAGGTAACTTACCTCTGTATTTTTCAGTTCCCTTTTTAAGTCTCCTCACAAAATTTGCTTCTACATCAGGGTATGTGCAGGATCATCATGGAAAAAACAGGCCCTTAAGTGGCAAAAAAATCAGAAAAATTAGTGTTAGGCAACTTGACGTAAAAATTTGAATAAATTATCTATATTATTTCAAAAATATGTAAGAATAGAATCTGTAGAAAATTGAATGTAGTTTCTAAACTACTAGGTTTATTTAAAAATAAATAAAATCTATTTGGTGAAAATTTGAAATTTCAATGTAGTACTTAAATTTCAGGAAAAATAAGAAGTAGGTGTATGTCAACCACCTAACAATAATAAAATATTAATATTTTTTTATAAGATTTTATATATAAGTATAGGACTCATGTCTGGATGTGATGCATATTTTTTTGTAATTTTTTTACAAGTAAATAATTAATTATGATTTTTTATTAAACAACTTTTAAAAAATATAAAAACTCGTATGTCTGACCACCTTAACTTGGTCAAAAATTCATGAAATTTAATTTTCCTTCTTTTAATCCTATATTATGTGAAGCATAGAATGTGATGCATGTTGATTCAAAAATGTGATATCGCTTTGAAAGTTATAGATGTTTTTCAATCACCATCGATCGTGACTTTAGTCGTAATTAATAGAAAATGAATAATAATTATTTATTAAATTCAAATTAAAGAATACTTTATATTGGTGGAAAGCTGAGAATCTCCTCTAAAAACCCTTTTCATTTCATCAATTTTGGGTAAAAAAAAAGTCATCAGCCACATACCCTACAAATACCCATAATATTGCCACTTTTTGGCCCATCATGATCCTGCACATACCCATCATTAATATCATCCTAAAATGGTTCCTCATTCTTCTTTGTTTTTCCAAATTTAAAAGAAGTCTCGTTTTCTAAATCACTTGGACCAAATTATCTCAATTCAAAGGAAGTTAAAGCACCATATAATTGATATCTAGAATAATTACTTAAATCTTGAGCTTCCTTAGTAGCAAAAAATTTATGGCTATAATTTTTAGGAAGAGTTCTCAATACCTTTTTTACCACTTCATTTTCATCTAGTTTTCCATAAATACCTTTGATGGAATTCACAACTTTGTCCACCTTATGCATGTAGCTTGTAATATCTTCATCCTATAACATCCATAGGTTTTCAAACTTGATCTTTAGATTCTACATCTTCACTTGCTTGACTTTATCATCTCCATAGATACTTTCTAGCTTTTTCTAGATCTCACCTACAACTTTATAATTCATAACCTTCAGAAGTTCTATATTAGAAAGACCACTCAAAAGATCATACCTTTCTTTCCTATTATTCTCAGAAGCCTTGATCTCATCAACAATTGACAGTCCATTTGTAGGCATTATATATCTAGCTTCAAATGACTTCCAAATTCCAAACCCTAGGGATACAACCTAAAACCTTCCATCCCAGTCTTCTAGAATGCATAATATGATCCATCAAATAGAGGAGCCTCCTTCTTGTGCACCATGAAGAATCCACCTCAAGTGGTTAAGCTTTCTTCTAAAGAACCTTTGTTATGATACCAATTGTTGAATGCACAAGACAAATAAGAGGGGGGGTGAATCAGTTGTATGTCAAAACATCAAAACCATTATTAACATTCACATCCTTATTAGCCTTTAATCTATTAAATTGACTTTGCATTAAAGTAAATAACAAAAACAAAAACACATCAACACCATACACAATAGAACACTAGATTTACTTGGAAAACCAAATAAGAAAAGATACAAGGCGAGGATTAGCTCAAAATATAAATTAATTGCAATACTAAATACAATAGACTCATTGTTAGAGGGCTTAGTACCCAAAATAAAGAAGGGATCACTACCAAAGGACCACTGCTATATTATAGAAAAGAAGATAAAATACTATTAAAATGAGAAATCCATCTCAAGGTAACAAAAAGGTTCCACCATTACATCACCAGATCATTCACAACCTCTTTAAAGAATGTAGAAACCTTTTGCTCACTTCTTCTAGTAGTCTTAATTATTAACAATCACACTAAATTTCACACTTTCATACTTCACATTTTAGAACTTCACATCACAACACTCTTACACTGATCCTCCATCAACTCATCACTCATATATACCATCCACCAGCTTGAAAATAATAGATATCCAAGGCCAACTATGCACCTCAAACATGCAAAATCAGAATAAGTTGGCACCAAAATATTCCTACAATGGAACTTAGTAATGAAATTTTACCACAACAAACATTAAATCAGACCTAAATCCACACATACATGCAACACCATGCTTCCACAGACATCGAAGCATATCGATAATTAGTTTAAACACCCAAAGGTCAACCGAACCTGTGTTAACACCATTAAAAAATTAAGTACACACTTCCTTTGATCTAAAGAAAACTTGTGGACCACACTCAAAACTTAAGAAAAATCTAGAATATTCTATCAACACCCTAGAATCTAACAAATCCTTTGCAAAAAACTTTCACCTGAATAATATATGCATTTTGTACAACTAGTTAATCTTCCACATACTGTAACTCATGAATCCAAAATTATGGAGCACCAAAACTCAAACAAATCTAAATGAAGATAAATATAAACAATATAAGCACACTCCTAGATCTGCAAGACCTAAAACAAAAATGTAGAGAAATGGAAAGAAAAAGCATTTCTCCTAGACAACACTGCTTCACATTTCACACATAATTGGTGAACCGAATGATCTAGAACAAGAAACCCTAGATATAAAAAAATTGAACACCTTTAATCAACATATCCAAACCACACAATCAGATATTCAACCATGAAAAAATGCAAAGAAAAACATTGAACACTACTCTTCCATACTGAACACTCTTTACCAAATGGTTTCCTCTTTCATTCAAATTTTCTCAAAATAACTTGGAAACCAAGCACCACAAACATAATCTCATCATCTGCAACACTTTCTCAGCAACTCAACCACACAAGAGATTGAACATCCACAAACACATGCTCATCAAAGAAACACCAAAGGTTGACACCAGTGAGACTACTAATGACTTGACATAATGCAACCAACCAAATCAACTCCATAGGTTGACATAAATGCAACAACATAGACCTGTTGACATCAATAACAACATAAACTTCCAACAAACAATTCACTTCACCTTTTCTTTGTTCTTCACTCTTCAAACATTCGATCACAAATGAAATTTTTCTATATGTGAAATCACATATAAACACTTTTCAAATGACCTAAAATGCATCGATTGTATTAATTTTAAGTTAGTTCAAAAGATGAAAAACCCTAACAACATTATCATAGACACCTCCAGATGCTCCATAAATCTCTACAACAAAAGTAAATCACTAGAGATTTTACCAATAGATAGAGCATATCAAACTACATATTCTATTAATGTGTTGAAGGCATCAACACCACATATTTGGCATAGGCTTAAAGATCTTTTGTTGAAACTCCCCCTGAGCCAAAGCTCTTCATCTAGTTTTCGAAGGAAACATCTGCACCAGGGATCGACACAAACTCATTCTTCATCTCATTCTCTTCCTTCTTCTTCTAGATCTTAATCATCTCTTTCTTCATCTCTACCAAATCAACCTTATTCACCAAATTACTCTTCTTTAAAAAAATGACCTTCACATTCTTACTTCCATAAAAATTCCCTACGTTTCCTGGTTTAAATTGCATTTGTAACATATGATAGCTTTTTGAACAAGCTCACTTATTGTCATTATAGATCTACATTCAAAACTCTTATGCCCAAACCCATTGCATTTATAACAATAGCCACTAAAAGATTGAAACATCATGCCATTATTTGTAACGATTCATCATATGATTTTTGCATTCACTAGCCTTATGACCAAATCTATTACATTTAAAGAACTAACTAGGAAATGATTGAACACTTTGATTCATTCTACTGAACTACATTCATTAGCTCTATGTCAAAATCTATTGCAAGAATGGAAGTAACCATTAAAATGTGAGTACCTTTGTGCATTTGGTTGTCTAATGGGTTGTCTCTTGAAGTATTTCCTTTGATTCCATACTTTCTTTCCATTGCTCTTCTTGTCTCCAATCTTCTTTTGTTCACATTTCTTCTGTTCAACATTGTTTGAAGTTTGATTCTCCTTTGATGTTTCTACTTTTTCAAACCCTAATCCTCCTTTATCCTTAGAATCCTTTTCATTTGAAATAATTTCATCAAGCATGATGGAGTTCTTCTTGAATATTTTATTTCTCTAAATCTAATCTCAAGGTCACAACTTCTTCAAGTCTTGAACATTCAAATGCAATTTTTTTTTTCAATCTTATATTTAGGCTTTCTTCAACTCTTTTTTTTCTTCAACTTGCACTTTCATACTAGTGATTACTTCATTTGATTTCTTTATCTGGTCATTTACCTCCTTATATCTTTCTTTGAACTTCTTGATTTTCTCTCTCAACTCCCTAATGCATTCATTTGCTTCTTTGATATTCTTTTCTAGATATCTATTCTCACATTCAGTTCTTTTTAGATCATCAAGGGTTAATTTGACTTCTCCATTCATATCAACTATGTAATATTCTTCAATAAATCCTACTATAGTAATTTCTTCAAGGGGATATGATATCTCCTACTCGCCATTTGTTCAAACTCCAAGATCTTCCTCAAGTGGTTAAGCTTCTTCCAAGGAACCGAGCTCAGATACCAATTGTTGAACACCCAAAATACTGAGAGGGGGGTGAATCAGTATTCTCTAAAACCACTTAAACATGTATTCAAAACATTACATCAAACTTGCAAAAATGTAAAGGAATAATTAAAGCATGCATTATAACACATAAGAACACCTAATTTACGTGGAAAACCCAAAAAGGGAAAAAACTACGATGAGGATTGACTCACAATATATTATAACTAGTTATAAGATATTATGAAATGGCTCACTTCCTTATGGACTCACTATCCAAAAATAGAAACAAGTAGAAGAAAGGGCGGCTCACTACCAATATTTGAACTAATACAATGCATCTGTAATATGTTGGAGATAGTTCCAATTAAGCTCTATAAATTGACTTAACACACTTCATGCTTCACTAATATTGCACTTTTCTTTATCACATTAAATTTGCATCACATTACCAAACTTATCATTCAATACTACTACCACAACCACACACAACACCGAAATGATATTACATTTATATGCACCACATCTACAAACACCTACAACATCAATTAGGTTGGCCTAATTAGATGGAACATGTAATACAACAACCTGTTGACACAAGATTCAACCATACACTCGTCATAGAATAAACCAAAATGTGTAGCACATCAAAATAGGTTGGTAGGACATATAATAGCTCCCATGAGTCTGATCCACACATCCTTTAATTTTGCACAACCCCAAACCCTTTAGGTTGACACCACTAATGAAGAAACAATAGAATGAACTAATTGTTCATTCACAATTAGACACGTGAACCTCCAAAACACTTGTCACTTGGAGAATAACCAATTTTGAGATTTGTAAACACTCCCTTAGAACCACAAAATAAAATATCCATTTGCGATGGAATGTGGACCATTCTAATCACGTACTCTGTCTCAATAACATTGTCACTACCAAGTCAGATACTATATTAATGAACAATATTCAATTGTGGAGGAATTCAAATCATGAAACTTTGGATTTAGATTCCTCCAACAGGAACCAACATTACCTTAGAACTACATGGCATGATTCTTCATAGTGGAGCAATGCAAACCTTAAAAATGATTCACTAAACATTGAAATTGTGCACCAAGGAATAAGAAAATATCCAACACATCTGGTCATCTCTGGACCAGCACAACTGCATCTCTATAATGGATTGACATTAATTACAACACCATACACTATCATGCTTATCAATCTTCAACAATCTCTACTCAACCATCTCTTCATATTATATCCTCATGTTGCCAACAATCTACTTAATGACAAACAAACTTCCACTAAGACACACTTAAAGTTCAGATCACACACTTTTATCTATCATCAAATCAATTATTTATGGAGGTAGAAATACGAAAAATGAGGGTTTGACCAAAAAATATCCTATATAGCCACCCCCTCTCTTCCCTTTCACTATATTGTATAGGTTAAACTATGAAGGTGACAAATGCCAAAATACAAATGTACAATGCAAACCTATAACTTCCATATTGAAATTCAAGATACCTAAAACCGTTGTTTTCATACTAGAGTGCCCAATGCCCTAGTCCAACTATTTCAAGGTCTTCTTGACATCATAGGTGACCCTCTATTTATTTTTTTCATATTTGCAACTATTTCATAAATTTCTATTTTTGTCTATGCAAATAATTCACATTTTCAAATTAGGGCTTCGTAATAATTAGATTAAATAAATAAAATTTAATCAATCTATTTTCTTTGCAATAAAGGAACTAAACCTAGGGTAGATAGGTTCTCCTTATAGGTAGTTGGTCAATCCTAACACCCTTGTTGGTTTATCTTCCAATGTTAAGCCAAGGAAAGACTGATCTAGGTTAATCTACTAGTTGGATCTAGGATCTCCTTTTACACTTCACACCAACACCATTTAAATTGGCTTCATCATAAACCTTAGTGATATCCTTTATGACCATATGTTCAAATCTACGAATTCTACTCATTAGACCATTAAAGTGGTCTAGATTGCAATTATAAGAAACCTCATCTTATTTTTCTTCCCACCCTATATTGTCACAAATAAAATAATCCCTCACTATCATTGAAAGATTGTACTTGCACAACCTAAGGATTGGACTATGTTGAATTGTTTTTTTTCTTTCCAACAAACTAAATTCAAAATCAATTAGAAGCTTAGAAAATGCCTCTGTAATGCCTACATTATTATCCTTATTGAAATCCTTTACTACCTCTTAGGTGTGCAATAGCCATAATTGGAAGTCTAGGTTTAAGATTTTCTTTTCTAGCTAACATGAGAAGATGTTAATAATATCCTCACCCCACAGCCATTCCTTCCTTAGTTTAACATTGACAATGCTCTTCCCTCTATTCTCCATTCTTTTCTATTTACCCTTTCCCCCACTTTTGGAGGAGACCATCAAGAAATTAGTAAGAAACTAAAGCAAAAATCTCCACTAAGAATCTTTCTTCATTGAAGCCAAAATAATCTTCTTTCAAAACATAACAATCAACTTTAATTCTAATATACTTCTACATTATCTCACTTATATGTGTCAAAATGATGTATAACCACCTTACCAACTTATTCCTTACCATTCCATTAATTAAGTGTATCACTTATATGTTTAGAGATGACTTGCCAACTTTCTTTATAGTAAATAAATTCAATATGCCACCTTTTCAATAGTTATCACGATCCCACCTTCATAATACTCCAAGACCCTTGTCACTTCAAATAATAAATAGTAAATTATAACATTCTTTTACAAACAAATTATTATTATATTATATTAATTATTTAATATAACACATATAGAGTAATTATATATTAATTTATTTTTTAACATAAAAATAATATCATAAAATTAATATGCAATCTAAATGGACGAAATACCCATTTCATGTAAAGAAATATATTCTAATCAATATATTAATCCTTTTATATTTAAAATTATTGTTGAAAATTAATAATGTGCAATAATATTATTTTCTTTTATATTAATAAAAATTAAATATATTATTTTATTAAATAAGGGGTAAATGCTTTTGATCCGGAGTTATGAATAGTGAGGTTACAAAATGGGGACCTCATCCTCGATATAAACATTTAACATCCTAGTGAAGTATGAATCTTGGTAACAAAAACAACACCACAATAACGTAATCATCACAGCATACCACTATTGACAAAATTAAATTTATTTATTTATAATTTAAATTTAATATTGTTTAAAATAAAATAATTATAATTTTTTTATTATATAATATTATTTTCTCATGTCTGCGTTTAGAAAAAATGACGATAACAATAATTTTTTTAATAGTCATGTTTACAATTTTTTTTATAAAATATAATTAAAATTTAAGAACACAAAAAAAATGGTAGGGTCTATTAAGCCCAGTCTCCGACGACTAGCCAACGCAGTTGTTATTGTCTTTCTTAATTCACGTCCGCACATTGACTAGTCAGATAATAAGACAATGTGACATTGCAATTTCCACATTCACAGGACTGTCGAAAAATCAGATTTGACTGGCAGATGGTACCTAATGCGCTAATACGTCCCCCATTCACTTTCATGCCAAATTCAATGAACAAAAGCCACAGTACTTCTTGAAATCAAGACTAGTTGTGGGTGGGGAACGTACAAATTATTTCCCCACTCACAGAATAGTCGATTCCCAAGATAAAGAGTGTAGAAGATATGACTCGATTATTGACAATTTGGCACATTGAAGGGACATGTCGAAAAGAAGGTTTGCGTAATGGATGATCACCATTCAAAGAAGACTCTTAGTTTGGCTTGGAATAGATTTGGAGGCTGTTTTCCACCGTGTATGACTAACCTTAATCCAACCTCGAACACGGCAGTTGAATTCAAAACATATATTTAATGTACAAGAAATTTTCTTGTAGAATCTTAGTTGCCAGGAAATTATTAGAGGACCCTCTTGTTTACCTAAATATGTTACCAGTTGAAAAGGCATTCCTCATCATTGCTGTCTAAACAGGAATAAAATACAGTTGGTTCTTTATCGGCAGCAAAAGAAAATTAGAAAGGACGCAAGAAAGCTTGCAAAGAGAGACGTGTGACAGAGGAGGAAGAAATTTCTTAGAGGCATCCAAGACACGGCAAGCAGGAGTCATCCAATAAAAGTAGAAAATGACAGATAGGAAAGAGCGGACTAAAATATCCGCGTATTTTGCACGGTTGCACAGATTTTCCTTCAACTGTATCACATGGAGGTAGGTAACGCCCGTTCGTAGGCTGCCGCCAGGGGAAAGCAAGTGGGCCCAGGTCTGCCGTCCTCCACCGCCAGCCTCCACCAAGTTTGATCAATTTCGCCTAAATTTCCCGTTGTTTTTTCTCACCGCTTGCAGTAAAATGTAAATTCACCCTAATGCAAATTCCATCCTGCACGCTCTTGCACGCTTGATTATAAATAAAGATATTATTTTTTTTAATAAAATCATGAAATTTGTATGTTTGAAATAGTAGTTTATGTTGTTTTCAAATGAGTAATGATTAATTATTATTTTTTAAATAATTATGAAAATATAAAGAATACAATGTGTTTTATGTCTATATTTAATATTTTTTTATAAGTATTTATTTTAATTAATTTTATTTATGAATAAATTATTAATTTTACAATATAATTTTTTGGAAAAGTTAGTAATTTTTTTGCTAAGTTAAAATGATTAAATAATTTTTTTATAAGATAAGTCATATAATTTGTAAAATGATGTCAAATTTTAAATTTTTAAATATTTAAAATGATTAGAAATTATTATGTTCATATTTCAATGTGTATATTTATTAAACATTAATATATAAAAACTACATTAAATAAATGATAATTAGTGAATAAAGTTGGAAACCTAAAAATATGTTACAAGTCTTTTTTTTTTTTCTAATTCAATTTTAATTACAAAACATATCTAGGAAGAATATAATGAATGAAATATTTGTAATTAATTTTAACATATATATATATATATATATATAAACGTATGAAGAAAAAATAGAGAAACTAAAAATGAAAAATATTATTTTGTTCCATGTTTATAGTAATTTTACATTACATTTATTAAAAAATAAGATTTATTATTTTATTGGTCAAAATTAATTTTTAATTGTTAAATAATAAATTAGATTATATTTAAAAATAGTTAATAAAGAGTTGTTTTTTATGATTTTGAAATTATCAAAAAGTTTTAAAAAAGATAGAAATGGTATTTTGAAACAACAAAAAGATGCTTAGAATAAAAAATCCTAAACAACATAATGGTATTTTGATAGAGAAATGGTCACTTGTTATTATAAGACAATCATATATTTAACTATGACTACCATCATGAAAAGTAAGATTGCAAGAAATAAATAACATATTATTTATAATTCAACCATTCTAAACTGAATATACATTCAAATTTAAATGTTTAAAGCTTGAAAATATGCACACATGAAAAAATTATGTTGTATATTGATTTTTAGTCATCATAGAAAGTAATATTGCAAGAAATAAATCTATAACATGTTATTATTTATAATTCAACCATTCTAAAGTGAATATACATTCAAATTTAAATGTTGAAAGTTGGATAACATGCACATAAGGAAAAATTATATTGTATATCAATTTTTATACATAAAAGCGATATGATTGTTTTATAATAACATGTGACCATTTCTCTATCAAAATACCATTATGTTGTTTAGGATTTTTTATTCTAAGCATCTTTTCATCGTTATGTAATCATTTTTTTGCATTAAGTTGTTTAGGATTGGTTATTCTAAGCGTCTTTTCATCAATGCATATTCATTTCATTTGCATAAAATTGTTTAGAATTTATTTATTATAAACATCTTCTTAATTTAAATTGCATTAAGCATTTGGTGGCACTCCCTAGATAAGCATAGAATAAATTTTGGTGGAATATGGAATACCACTAAATCTTAGTTGTATAGCTACAAGAGGAGAAAAAATGATTGATTGCAACTAACACTAGATAAAAAGAGAGGAAAAAGAGAGGGGAAGGAAGCACAAGGATAGAGGAACAAATTAGAAAAAGGAAAATAAATAACCATAAAAAATGAGAGAAAACATAAACAAATCATAAAAAATGCAACTAAATATAATAGTGAATGACCAAAAATATATGACCACTTAAATAGAAACAACTTAAGATACAAGGAATAAGAGCAAAGATGAATAAATAACAATATTTTGAAAATAAACTATAAAACTATAAGATTAGAAAAAATAAAAATAGGTCAATTTTCAAATTTCCCATGCACAAATATTTAGAGTTTAGAGCTCTGATACCATGTTAATTTCTATAACCCAGCAATAGATTAATTGCACAATAAATTCATAGAAAGAAATTTGATTTATAACAATTAATACAACTGGGTTAATTAACAACTAATAACAGCGGAAGCAAAAATAACATGAAGCCAAACACAAAAAGACAATAACACAGATATACCCAGGAAACCCCAATGTGGGGAAAAACCTGCAAATGTTGGATCTTCTATTCAGCCTAACAGCAAACTTTCTTTTCAAAAATACAATTATAAGTTTGCTACAACAATCTTGTATTTATAGAACCTAGCAGTTTTACTTAGCATGCAAGGAAAGAATCTTTCCTTGCTTTCTTTGGCTTTATTTACACATAAAATCACTCTTGGATTTATCTTATCCTCACAAACTCGGAAACACTCTATTAAAGAAATAAAAAATCTGTTGTTGCTAAAAATCTAGCTCGAATTGATTTAAAGCAAATCTAATCTTGAGTTGCTTTAAAGCAAATCCATATCCCACTTTTTGAGCTACAAAAATCAACAAGCCAACCTCGAACATGGCAGGTCAATTCAAAACATATATTTAATGTACAAGAAATTTTCTTGTAGAATCTTAGTAGTAAGGAAATTATTAGAGGACCCTGTTGTTTACCTAAATATGTTACCAGTTGAAAAGGCATTCCTCATCATTGCTGTCTAAATAGGAATAAAATACAGTTGGTTCTTTATCAGCAGCAAAAGAAAATTAGAAAGGACACAAGAAAGCTTGCAAAGAGAGACGTGTGACAGAGCAGGAAGAAATTTCTTAGAGGCATCCAAGACACGACAAGCAGTAGTCACCCAATAAAAGTAGAAAATGACAGATAGGAAAGAGCGGACTAAAATATCCGCGTATTTTGCACGGTTGCATAGATTTTCCTTCAACTGTATGACATGGAAGTTGGTAGTAGGGGCCTATGACTTTTCATAGAAAATTAGAAAGGACGTAAGCTTGCAAATAGAGACGTGTAATAGATGAGGACGAAAATTCTTGAGAGACCTCCAACACACGGCGAGCAAGAAAAGTAAACAAAGATGGAGAGGAAACTACGGACTAAAATCTATGCCCACTTGCATAATTTTCCTTCGTCTGAATGACTTTGCATTGAAATGTGTGTCTTATTATTCCCTTGATGTTACATATCCTGTGTTGCTTTACCTTTCCTGTCTTCAATTTTTGTGGTCATTTCATCCCGATTACTCTTCGCATCATCTTCGTCATTTGACGTTAATTGCTTAATACTTAAACCCATTTGTGTCTCTTCATTAATTTTCCCAAAAACACACGTTAACAAGTACTTCTAAACACCGTAACAATAAAACACATAATCCAGATGCTAACAATAAAATAGAGTTGTCACTACTTGTTCCGAATATCCAAATTACATTCGTATACCCTGCCACCAACACTTGTGTGTGGAGGTAGCAGAGATTGAATCGAGAGTCAAGCCACAAGATCATTTGATCCCAAGTCATCACATTCTACACTACCTTTGTTTTGTACCCTAAATGCCTATTTGAATTATGGTTTAAATTTTGAAATAATTAAGGATCTTTAAGGTTATAATTTTAAATTTATTGTTTTATGAAAATAATAAAGTTAAAAGAAGGGGAAAAAATTAAAAATTTTAAAAATTATATAATTATAAAGCATAATGTGTTATTATATTCTTAATGAGGGTATAATATGTGAGAGTAATGACAATCTGTTACACTTACTTTACCTACATAATATTGTATAGCATTGTCCTTCTAAACTTTATAGTCAAACATTACCATATGTATATAAAATAGTGTTATCATGCCAATGCATGAAGTCAGTACATATAACATTATCATAATTAGGTGGCTTAAAGAAAACAATGCATTATCTAATGTTATTGGAAAGTCATGATTCTATGCCAAAAGTTCATCATTGTAGTTATTGTATACAACAAGATTATTTACAATGTTTACAAAAGAAAACAAGATTATTTCAATTTGATGAAAACCCTCCTTTACTAATTCATAAAAATTATATAGTGAATAAAAATCCAAGTAAACCTCCTTGACAATACATCAACATCATCTTTGGATGCAAGAAAATATATTAGGGAAAACAAAAAATAAATAAAAAATAACTTGAGACAATGATTAAAAAGTTGAGAGATCCATCAGGAACAACCTCCAATCTGTTTACACTCACCAATTCAGTAGAATCTATCATCTCTCACACAGATTTCATGAATGGTCAAATTAACACTTAGTTAAGAAAGAGGGATGGAAAAAGATAATATTATGTTGATAAATTATCCTATGAACAAATAAAACATAAAATATTGCAGTCAAACTTATGTGCATTACTCATTGATCCATGAACTAATAGACCCCTACACAACACTTGTAGGAGGTTCCCTATCATTGCTACCACCACCAAGGGATAAGGAATATTTTTTGGGAGGTGGTGGATGGATTTTGGTCATCCATGGAATAACAATGATGTTCCACAATACTTTTTGAGGAAAATTTATTGCATTTTTCCTCAATGAGATCCCAAACTACTTCGACATGTGAGAGTCCCAAGGTAAAGGTGGGGGATCTGCATAGGGAAGAGTAGGGTCACAATGTGCCCAAAAATAGGCACTGTGATCTTTTGTAGGAAAAACATTGAGCATGTCACAATCCCTTTTGTGTGTAGTGAATTTACACTTTAAAGTGCAAGGAAATTACAAGAAAACTAAGAAAAATGCAAAATTGAAGAAAACACTTGGATTAGAGCCAAATTACTCATATGTACTCCAAATTGGATGAAACTATAGTTGTTGATGAGCCTGATGTAACAATTTATCCTTTAATAATGATTGGATGTGTGCTCTAGGGTGATTTTGACAGCATAATAGTAGGATTTTTTTCTCAATGTGGTTGCAAGATCTCAAGGTTGCGTGATAATGGATTATTTTTGTAAAATGACTAAGTGTAGTCATTAGAAAGGGGATGGAAGAAATCAAGGATTTTGAGGATATTGAGGAAAATGGAGGGTTGAGATACCTCGAGACATCTCAACCCACATGGTGGTGAAACTTTCTCACCATGAGAAGGGTTGAGAGGAGAAAAGGTACTTCACAAGTACCATGGGAGTATGGGAAAGATCTCCCTCATAAATGGATTTCTTGTCCAATCCTCCCAATTGATTGGAAAGAGAAGTCAAAAGGAATTAAAAAGGGACATTGGAAGAATAAAAGGATTTAAAAATTCCTTAAGTGATGCATGGGTATAATAAAGGGGAATTAAAAATTCCTCAAAGGTGTGGGGTTGCTTCTCCAAAAGGAGAAAGCATTAATGATGAGAGGATAGGGGCTAGGTGCTATAAATGGCAAGGAGATTATGCCCCAATTTCCCAAAAATACATCATAGGCCAACCTTAGGTCTTAAGAAATAAAAACTCGCCAGTAATTTGAAATTATTTTTATTTTTGTGCCAAGAGAGACTCATTCACCCCTAATGGCGAATGGGTTCCACTCAAGGCATGTGAATGGGTGTTGGGAATTATATTGCAATAAATGATGTTTGTCAGGTTTATATTGAAAAATACACTTAATTAAGGCCTATAAGATTATAAAGGGGCCAAATAAGGCATAAGAAAGGTATAATTATTGATGACAAGTCTAGAAAAGCGTGAACGTTTGTTACAAGACTTTACACCACTTTGAAATAAGACTTGGTAAGTGATAAAAATGGGTTATTTAGGTGAATTATAATAAGAAGATTCTAGAAAAGTGCAAAAATGTGTTACAACACTTCACAACACTTTTACAAGACATCATAAAATTCTTAATGATTTATAAGGACTCAAGACCTAATGTG
The DNA here is from genome assembly GCA_007258455.2 of Sequoia sempervirens. Lineage (NCBI taxonomy): Eukaryota > Viridiplantae > Streptophyta > Pinopsida > Cupressales > Cupressaceae > Sequoia > Sequoia sempervirens. Next base: position 407,613,623 of record VDFB02105785.1, read on the forward strand.
AATGTGTGGGCCACATTGCAACATTAAATCAAGGAAAAATCAATCCAATTAAGCACAAGGAGGGACTAAACAAGAAAAGGTAGAAGGGTTACTTTTTTTGTGTCCACATTTAGCCCCCACTTTAGTGAGAGGATGAACTTGCTTCAAACTCACACTAAAGTAGAGAAACACATCTCAAGAGGGGTTCCATTTAACTAATGCTTAGCAAGATGAGACAAAAAAAAATCAAGAGGGATGATCAAGCCCCTAGGATGAAGATCCCATGGAAAACTAAACATAAGCACAAAGAAAAAGAGAGAAAAGGAAAGAGAAAGACGAAAGAAAGAATCGGATCAAGATTTGATCATTTGTCCAACTCGTTGTGGATCAGATCTAGGTTGTTTTTCCAGAAAAAAATGCATACTCACTCTGAGGTGACGAAACTCATGGCTTTCCGCTGGGTGAGAAGGCCTAAAAAGTGAGAAACATACACTCATGGTTGGTAT
>VDFB02105785.1:407619668-407660726 GCA_007258455.2 Sequoia sempervirens
GATGGGTAGACAGAGGTTGTTAATAGGAGTCTGGGTAACCTACTGAGATGTTTGGTAGGAGATAAACCCAAGGGATGGGACTTGATCTTACCCCAGGCAGAATTTTCTTACAACAATTCTATAAATAGAAGTACTGGTAGATCACCATTCCAGATTGTGTATGGAGGTAGCCCTAGAACAACTCCAGAATTGAGGAAGATGGACCAAGAAAAGAAAATAAGTGCTGGAGCCGAAGATTTTGCAGAACACATCAAGGATATACATGAGAAGGTAAGAGAACATATTAACAAGATGAATATGCAGCATAAGGCTAAGGCAGATCAGAAGAGGAGGTATAAGGAGTTTCAAATTGGTTATGAAGTGATGGTCCACTTGAGGAAAGAAAGGTTTCCAGTGGGAACATATAACAAATTAAAGATGAAGAAGTTCGGTCCCTATAAATTTTTGAAGAGGCATGATTCAAGGAATGCATATGAGGTAGAGTTGCCAGATGGATTCAACATTTCCCCTGTGTTCAACATTTCAGATTTGATAGAGTATCATGAAGGTGGCACAGAGGAAGTACCAACGATGGAACAGTGTGGGATTCCAGCACCTACTTCAGAAAAGAAGGAGATTGAAGAAATCCTGGATAGTCGTGTGGGAAGGAGTACCAGGAACAAGCAGTATGAAGAATATCTGGTGAAATGGAAAAGAAGACCTGTTGAAGATTCATCCTGGTTGCCTAAGGCAGAGGTCGACCGTTTGGGTTCTCCTCCACCATCTGAGACGTGACGAGTCACTTCTCAAATTACCCTGGGTGTCTGATGCAGGAGCATCCAGTGGTGTAAGAGCAATCTTGCATCACCCAAAAATAGTTAAATTTCAAGTTTCTCAGTTTTTAGATGTTTTTACATTTTTGGATACCCTTTTCGTCAAAATGAAATTCTCAATTTATGGTTTTTATTTCCTATTCCTGGGTTGAAAGATATTGCAGTTTTAGTTTCCCAAATTTGCACCTGAAAATCTTCCGAGTTAGATTTGAGGCACTTAGAGTTCCCAGATCGGCCCCAAAACTTGTTGAAATTGGTGTAACTAATTTTGAGTGTGTTCTTGACTTTGAGACCTTTCCAACGGTTCAAACGGTTTGCAAATCGGAGTCCCAGATCAAAAGTTATGGCCCCAGGAAGTTGGCGCACTTTCTAGAAGATACAATTGCAATGTTCTTTTGAAATTTGAACTTCAAGTTGTAATTTTTGGCGCCAAACCGCCTAAACTAAAATTTGAATCTTGTTTTGGCTCCAAACTAAAGAGGAGTTCTATTTATGGGCGGGTTTCTAATTTTTGGGTAACTTTTTGGGGACAAGCTCGCATATTGCGAAAGGGTTATTCTGTAGCTTTTTGTAACTTGCATGTGTTGTAAGAACTTGGGGATTTGAGATCCTCTGCATGTAAGAAGCTCCATTTTTTGAATAATAAAATTATTCTCTTGTTTGTGGGTTATTTTCTAAGTCTCGGGTTGTGCCCTCATCAGGTAAACATGATAATTATTGTTCCATTGTCCTAGTGGAGTCTGGGGATCCTTGCATGGGTTATCTTCTTGATATTCTGATCCATGTAGTGGGTCAAAGATGTTATACAATGTGGGTGGTTGTTCAAACACATTCTCCTAATCACTGAATGTTGTATCCTAGTTTTTAGATGTTGCTTTGTTCTTGTTTGTGTTAGATTTAGAAGTAGGGGACCCACGTTTATCTATCCACCTAACATTGTTCTTCTTGGGGCTTTCTTGTGCAAATATCTTCTACCATTCATGTAGCATGATATGGTATATCTTTGATGTCTGTGGTCTATTCTTTCTGACTTGATGTTTACTTTATCAGTCATTAAATTTCTTCAGAGTCGCCACCTACCTTTTCGTGAGTAGGACAATTTAGGGTTTTGAATGATTTTGTTCTTTTCCCAGTGGATTCCCTAACCTATTGTGATACTATTGAATGACTCTCTGATGGAAGGCTTGGGTTTAGAATTGGCTTCGTCCCCAGCAGAGTCACCAATCTGTTAGGTATCAAAAGTGTAGGTTTTTAAATCATAAAGGGGTGCCAATCCCTTAATACACCTTTGGCCCATGAACAAGGTAAACAATACTGATTGTACCTTTTTCTCTCCAAGCTCTACCAAACCTAGCTGGGTATACCTGAACAATAAGGCAGATTTGCAATTAGATATGGTTCCTAGATTGAGCAACCTGCTCACTATGGCATGTGAAGGTGGAGTAGATGCAGAGTTTTGATGACTAATTCCTATTGAGAGTAGTTGAAAATTCAAGATTGTGAGTTGTATTTTTTATGTAATATCCTAAGTATGACCAATGCCTACTCCTATTGGATGAGTAGAGTGGATGAGTGAATGGTGATTTTGGAATGGATACAGAGTTGTAAGATAAATAATCCTATTGTTCATCTTAACTTGAATTACTAGGCAGCTGAGATGTCTGCACCTTGTGCAAACGTGCAAGGTAGTTTATTACAGTGTTCTTCTTTAATAATCCCAATGATATCCCATCAAGTTACTGTGAAAGCATGAAAGGATTTTTTAATTCTTCAGTTAAAATGGAAACAAATCAAAACAACTTCTTTAAAAGGATTTTAACCTTGGGCAAAGACCAATTAAAGTAAACTATCAAAGAGGATTTTAATTCACATCAACTTAGAAACCAATCAACTCTTTCACATAGTAACATTAAATGTGCTCTGATAAATCATGCAGATTTAAATAACTTGAACAGACCACTTTGGATACAACAAAGTAATAAATGAGCATGAAAATAAACATAGTAATTGAACACTGAAAATGAATTACAATTTATAAATAGTCTGCTCCATTGTATTATTTCAAAATATAAGCATTATAACATAAGTCTTTGAAATATGGTATGGATGGGTGAATTGTGCAATCTATCTTCTTACTAATTTCTATTCTAATGAAATGAAATGTGATGATGATGATGATCAAAATTGGGCCTTGGTTTCCCTATTTGTATGGGAAGCAACAAGTTTTGGGCCCGTTTACAAAAATTCACAATGTTTCATAACATAATTAGCATAAACATAAAAATATTTAGAGTTTTTTAGTGGATGCACTATAGTTCGTTAATCTCCAACAAGCTCCCATGGTCATCTAAGACCTGTTCAAGGCTCATGCATCATAATCGTGTATCCAAAACCATCAAACTCTAGTCCCTATCACTCCTCTCTTACATGGCGCATGAAATGAATAAGTTGATCTTCGACAAATGCTCCATGTACCCACTTTTGGCATGAGCGTCTAGATTATGTATAATATCTTTCATGGCATACTCCAATGCAAATATTCTCTCAAGTTGTTGATGCTTCCTCTTAAGCACTTCCTCTTCATCATTAATTGCATCAAGAATAACTGGCAGATAGTTGGCTATTTCATCCTTCCATGTATCTTGATCTTTCAATTCTATCTCTTCAAATAAATTGGGTAAGGTCATACTCAGTGGCTAACTGAAATCACTTAACTCCTATGTTAGGATATTGTGGAAGTCTTTGTGAGCTTTCATGAGTTCCTAGTATTCTTGTAGCACAACAGAGCTATCCTCTTTCTTTGCAATGATCTGAGATTCTACCTCCATCCTATCACTCAATCTGGTGTTTTCTAGTAATGTTGCATATGTTTTATCATGAAAATGCCAAACTTGTTCAGAATGTTTGTACATGTCTTCGAATACCATGAAGACTATTTCTAATGCCATTTCAAAGGTAGTGGTTTTGAGCTTTCCCTTTAACTCTTCCTATTCCTTCTGCACTTTCTCATGCCTTCATTTCCAATATACAGTTTCTAACATTGCCTCAAGAACTTTCCTTTCATGTTCAACCAATGGAGAATAAAGCCCTGAAGAAGAAGGCAGTTTATTCTTGTAGTTGATCAGCTTTTGTTTCAACCTTTCATTTTCTTCTATCAGTCCCTTGTTATTCCTTACTAGTTTCTGAATATGGGCAAATACTTCCTTCTCAAGATCAATGTCCTTCAACCTTTCCCTTACCACCTTTCCTTTATATTCATAGATGAAAGATTTAAATTCAAGAGTCTGGACAAATGCATCATGTGCAATGAATTCCTGGCTAGCTCAATGTCTCACATCATTAGATAAATCATCACAACCCCAACCTCTTTCAATATTTCTCTTCCTCTCTCAGTATTCATGTTTTTCATCTCTCTATCGATTTCATGTTGAAGTTCCTTTAAAGCATATACTTCCTTCTTAGGATCAATGTCCTTCAACCTTTCCCTTACCCCCTTTCCTTTATATTCATAGATGAAAACTTTAAATTCAAGAGTCCGGACCAATGCATCATCTGCAATGAATTCCTGGCTGGCTCAATGTCTCACATCATTAGATAAATCATCAGAAGCTTAAAAGTTTACTACACTCTTTTCCAATGGAATTTCATATTGAGGAATGACAAGAGTGTTGATCTGTGTGACTTCTTCTTCCTCTTCAACATCATCTTCTAACATGATTGGTATATTGACTAAAAAGTTTACCTCTGGAGTAGGCTAAGGTGAGAAATGGCCTAGTGGTGCTACTTTTTTTGCTTGCCTCCAAGAGCCATTATTTCTTCTCCTCTCAAATGCCACTAGTGGTACATCCTTTATTATATCTTCTTCATGTAGAAGCAATTGTTCAACTCTCTCCATGGGGTTTTGAATTTCATGAAAAGATTCTATATAAGATGGGTTAGTGTTCAATCTCTAGGTCTCAGCCATAAAAATCTTATTGTATGCATTCATTCTCATGATCACCTAACTGTCCTCACAATTCCTGATAACATCATCAACATGGAACTTATGCTCATATACTTTTAGTTTCTGAGAAATTTTGGCATCATATATAAAGTGCTCAGGGTCAAAATTCTTCCTCTTATTTCCAATCGGCAAGCCATAATAATTTAACTTGCTTCCAACCAAGTCATACCCTAAATCAACAATAATGGTGAAGTCACCAAAGTACATAGTAGAAGGCATGAAGGTTTTCCTTCCATAGATTTTCAAATGGATAAAGTCTGAATACGACAATTGTCTTATATAATCTCAAGATAAGAAACTCTATCTGGCACAGTCTTAGGCAATAAATATGGTGTTGCCTCAAATGCATACACCCTAATGACAGTACAATCTACAAAAGAATACCAATCCCCCCAATTGTGGTTTATCTTTCCACCATGGCCTTTCTCCTTTGGTCAAAGAAACCTCTATACTTTGGGGGATAGATTATAATCACACTTATGACCAAACAATTTATACAAGGGTTTTACAAAATTCTCTTCAAAGTACAGGCAGTGGGACCTCCCATATTTACTATCCCAAACTAGTGTCCACATTTGCACGGGTCTAGAATTACCATCACTATCCAAATATTTTACTCTTAATTCTTCTCCCCAGATTCCCATCACCTGGCCCTCATATAGTATCATATGCATAAGAAGTGAACAGTGCTTGAAATTGATAGCTTCATTATTGTTCTTAATAGCACTAAGAGCACTATTAATGGCCTCTGATAAATACTCTACATAGTCATAGGGCCTAGCATCTTGACTTTGAATGTTCATGGCCAAAACCATGGGAGCTATAGTCATGTTAGCAGGGGCCTCAATTCCCAATACTTGGCCAGCTAAATAGTATGTTTACTGATAATATTCTTCAAAAAATTCTATAGAAAATGGGGGTTTTTCATTTCTAGCAAACCTCATAGGTTGATTTCCTGGACCCTTGGGTCTGTGCAGAGGAAACTTCCACCTCTTCTAGCTCGTATCCATAGAGAAATACTACTCAAACAAATCTCTCAGTCATAATTTCATCTTAAAAGAAGTGTCCAATTGGAAAACCATACAAATATAATCCCTTGTTATGATCATAAACTGTGACCCATTGTGCAAATAAATTTCCCTTGTTTTGGGATTATAATTCTTTGCCAGTGCTTTAATTAATTCTATGTTCACAAAAACATTTGGCATTACTAGTTTCCCTAAATTCAAATTCCATGGGTTCAAGACCGAGCTATATCTATATTTCTTCCTATAATGATATATGAACAAATCGTAGCCTCTGTGTGGATTCCATACCTCTCCCAAATTCTTATGCTTCTCTTCTAAGGTCTCACATGATGGGTTTAACTAAGCTATTCTTCGTGATTTTCTCCTAGACCCGAGACATTGATCTATCAAGTCTTGATTGAGAGGTCTACTTTCAGTTTTTTGCCTCTTTGCTCTTGTATTTTCTAGGGTTTTATCCATTCTAACCCTAATAGTGTTGTACTTCAAGCTGTATTAAAAAAATTATGTTCAGCTGAGCCAAGGTGTACTTACTTGAGTGAATTCCATAATTTATGAGCTACTTTCTTTCATCCAACTCCATCCTCTGGATGCTTAGCCATAATGTGCAATGAATTTTCATTTCTTAGAGGCTGTATTTATTGAATTTTAGCACGTTTGAGCTAGCTCTGGCTCATAAATGGTGCTCACGCCACCCTTCCTATCAACTTGTGTATTAATGGAATTTGTCTCTTTGATGATTTAATCCGTCAAATCAATCTTGTGAAAATTATTTCATATTTTATAGGTGAGACTTTAATCACAATGTCTATATCTCTCTTCGATATCCTTGGAAATATTTTGAGAAATTTCTAAGAGACATCCAGGTTTCTCTCATCGATATTGCAGTGTCTCTTCAATATTTACTTCTCAGTTTTCTCCTTCACGGTCCTCTTTTTTGTCGATGAAACTGGTGGATTTCTCTTGCTGACAAGCCTATGTCTCGTCGACATGTCTTTATCTCTTCCCTCAGCGGTGATACTTGCTAATGATGTCTATGTGACTTTTTTATGTCAGGGAGACTTGTGGTCAGCTCTCTCTGGCGTCCCTTAGTTTCATCGATATTTTATGCCAGAATGTTAGGGAAAATTTTGATAATGTTGTGTCATAGAAAAATGGACCCTTTGCTTGACATGGGATTAATTCACAATAAAATAAACATAATGAGGTCTTAATCTAGTGTTGTGAGGTATTTTATGCATCCACACTGGGTATGTGCAGGATCATGATGGGCCAAAAAGTGGCAATATGAAGGGTATTTGTAGGGTATGTGGCTGATGACTTTTTTTTTACCCAAAATTTTTGAAATGAAAAGGGTTTTTAAAGGAGATTCTCAGCTTTCCACCAATATAAATTATTCTTTACTTTGAATTTAATAAATAATTATTATTCATTTTCTATTTGAATTACAACGAAAGTCTTGATTGATAGGCTGATTGAAAAACATCTATAGCTTTCAAACATATCACATTTTTGGAATCCAAAACATGCATCAGATTCTATGCTTCACATACTATAGGATTAAAAAAAGAAAAATTAAATTTCATGAATTTTTGACCAAGTTAAGGTGGTCAGACATACGAGTTTTTATATTTTTTTAAAGTTGTAATAAAAAAATCATAATTAATTATTTACTTGGAAAAAAATTACAAAAAAATATGCATCACATCCGAACACGATTTCTCTACTTATGTCTAAAATATTATAGAAAAATATTATCATTTTATTGTGGTTAGGGTGGTCAGACAGACACCTACTTCTTATTTTTTCCCTGAAATTTGAGTACTACTACATTGAAATTTCAAATTTTTACCAAATAGATTTAAAATAAAATAAAATAAACGTAGTAGTTTAGAAACTACATTCAATTTTCTACAAATTCCATTCTTACATATTTCTGAAATAATATAGATAACTTATTCAAATTTTTACATCAAGTTGCTTAACTCTGATTTTTCTGAATTTTTTGCCACTTAAGGGCCTATTTTTTCCATGGTGATCCTGCACATACCCCACTAGGTCTTGGACCCTTGCAAATCGAATAACATGCTTTTAATGACGTCTTGTAAAGGTGTTGTAAACTATTGTAAGACACTTTCACGCTTTTCTAGACTTAATTAATCTTTTTCTTCCTAATTCAACATTATAAAATGCATTTAATAACATTATTACATCAATCTAGAAGGTTTTTAAAATAGACTTAATGATAAACTAGTGTTGTAATATGTCTTGCACATTCACATTGGTTTTTGTGCTTTTCTAGGTTGTGTGGACTTCATTTTAGTGTTGTAAAGTGTATTTAATTAAACTTTCACATTGAATTTTGTGTCCCCATCCCTATTTGGAATTCACATAATCACTAATAGGCCTTTAATAACCCATATTGTGCATACCAAGGCTTAAATTGATTAAATACTCGACAAATTTGCAAAGTAAACCTTATTTCCTTATCTCCTAGCTTCCTAGCTATTGGAATGGCCCCCGTAGGACCCATTCACCATGCATGGTGAATCAGTCCCATCCAGGCAGGACCCATTTTCCATGTGTGGTGAATGAGTCCTATTTGGCCCCATTCTGACATTTGAGTGGGAAATAAAGTGAAATTTGAGTTAATTTCACTACATGTCAACCTGTGATGAGGTATAATCGAGACACTAAGGCACAATTATCTATAAATAAGTGTTTTTATCCTCATTTTATAGAGAAAAACTCATTATCACATCTCTCATCATTAATTCATCTTCTATCTTCTCATCCAAGTCAAGCAAGTTAGGGCTTTTTCATTAGAAGTCATCAAGTTAGCTTTCTAAAGCATTCAAGGGATGAATCTTCATGTATTATTGTATAATTTCAAGATAAATCATCATGGTGAGGTAATAAATTACATTTTTCATGTTTCATTATTTCCTTTCATTAGTTTGGTTTAGTTACCTAAACAGGGTTTGACCAAGGCAAACCCCCATGCCCTAACATTCAACATATCTCTCTTTTGTCTTGTATTTTTGTAGATTTAGGACTCTTGGAAGCTTTGAAATAATTGGATATCAAGTTTTAAATTCATTCAAGTCATCTCTTCATCATTCAAGTCAAAGATTCAACAAAAAGTCATTTTCAGACCCGAATCCGACAGTTTCTGAAGCGAACACTTGTAGAAGACATAAGTGCAGATCTAGACCTACAGAATCAAGTCCTGAATTTGTAGATTCCTGCAAGAGGATTTATTTTCCATGCATGGTGAACTAGTCCAACCTATAGGCCTAAAAATTGATTTTCTCATAATTCAACTCTTAATAGTCAGAAACCTATTTTTGGAAGTTTTCACCAGAAGCAAGACTAATTCGCCATTTGTGGAAAATAAATACCAATATCCATTAGCAGTGACTTTTGGAACATTCCAAAACCTTCCAATAACATCAATCCACCTCCTGGTGCACTCTGCTTAGTTTCATCAATTTATGTTTTCATTTGTCTAAGTTTCTAGTTCATATTTGCAATCAACACTATGTTTGCCAGCATCTTGCATTAGATTAATTTACATTCATTTATTTGCATTTGTAAGAATTCCAACACATCCACACACACTTCACATCAATATTCCATCCATCCTTACATAAATCTTGAGTGAAACATTGTGCATTTTGAACCCTATTCCTTCTCTTTTAGGTGAGAGATCCTAGAAGGGTAAGTGTCCAATAGGGTGCCAAAATACTTCATTTTATTTTGGTGAACCTACTATTTGAATTCCTTCTTTCCTAATTTTGGATTCCATTAGTTCATCCTAGATTAGGTTACATTCTAGGGTTTCATTTTTGCATGTGTAAAAGTGCATAATAGGTTACCTTTTTGCATCTTTAATCATTGAAAGGTTCTAAAATTTTTCATTTTTCATTTAGAACTGCATCATAGAATTCTGAAAACATAAAAATCAGTCACAAATTTCTGAAAATTTTCAAGAAAGTCCATACTAGGACTCATTCGCCACCTTGGGCGAATCAGTCCCTTCTGACCCCTGAAACAACATTTTATAGAACTCAAAAATTCATTTTTAGGATTCTAACTGGTGCCTTAACCTGTATATATCATTTAGTTACATTTATGTAGCATGTATTTCATAAAATTTAGCATTAATTAGCTCCTTTCATGCATTGTTTAATTTCACTTTTTGCATTCAAACATTTCATTTCAGCTAGTTGCATTGTCTAAATAGAAAATTAGCTGACTGAAATTTGCATTTTCTCTTCAGTCATTGCATTATACTTTCTCTCCTTTCTCATCATAACATGTTTTCTTTCAAAAGATGTGGTTTTTATTTCATTAATAGTGGATTATATAAGTACAACATTCCCTCTTATGAGTTCACTTTTGATTACCCCAATGAGGACTTTAAGAAACATGATCAAACCATTGATACAATCCTTAACCTTACATTGCCCATTGGTGAGAATAGTAGTGTTGACAATAATAAAAATCATACTTGTTCTTCTCCTGATACCTCTCCTATTAGAGATGAAGGTATCTTGGTGCAAGAAGTTACAAGCCTTGAGGGTCTTGATTTCCCATCTCCCTATTCCCCTTTGGATGATGTTAGATAACAAGAACATGATATCATAGACACATTCCTAAATATAACCTTACCAAGTCTCCATGGTGATGAAAATCACACTTGTCCATCTCCTAATATCCCTCCTCAATGTAAAAATGATAGGTTGGTGTCAGAAGACATCCATATTACAAATCATGAAACCATTGACCCCACCTTCCCTAATGCTCCTACCATTTGGGAAGATCTATTTGAAAATCATAATGTTCCTTCTCTTGATGTCTCTCCCACTTGTGATGAAGCTACTTTACAAACCTCAAACTTAGATGAACATATTACAAGCTCTCCTAGTATGGTAGACAATATGGAACAAGAGAATGCGACCTTAGAAACAACCAAGACTCAAATACAATCTTCCCCTAATCTCCCCACTATCAATAATCAAATACATTCCACCACTAATAACTCCCTTAGTGATGATGAAGTTATTTCGAATGAGCTAAACCTTAATTTTCATGAACATGTGGTTTGTTGCTCTCCTAAGAACTCTCCTTCTAGGGAGTATATTATGACCCAAGACAACGATAACATGCCCCTCAAAGAAAATGAAGATTCTCACTTGTTACGGGATGTTAACAATATTCAACCTCACTACACCATTTACCCACCCTCGCATAACCTTCATCCTTACAATAAAACTCGCTACACCCTTTACCCACCTTCGCATCCACTTCATCCTTCCAATAAACCTAAAATCATCCTCTACCCACCTAATAATAATGTATCACAAAAATTGAGTTATAATACCATTGCTCATACATATAACACTCGTAATAATCTACAACCACAGCAACCAACCCCAACCCCTTTACCTTTACCCAATCCACCTAGTGCTCCTCGTTACATTCCACACACAAAGGAGTATGATCTTGTTGAACAATTAAAGAATACTCCTGCAAAAATTTCTCTTTGGGATTTACTTTAGAACTCACCAAATTACAACATTCTTCAAACAACCTTAAAAAACAAATCACAATTACCCCTAGTACCACTCCGAATGTTGTGGCAGCTCTCATTCACAAAAATAATCTTGAAATTACCTTCCATCAACATGAGCTCCCTCTTTTGGAGTTGTGTAAACAACATGATGCCTTTATGATAATTGCTCGATTCAATCGCATAGGTATCAAACACACTCTCATAGACAATGGTTCTACCCTTAATGTGTGTAGTGTGAGTCTTGTTGATTGATTACATGTTGAGAGGTCACAAATAATACCTGATTCCACACCTATCCAAGGATTTGATAATACAACAAAGCAACCACTTGGGATAATTACTTTACCTATTATGGTTGGGGTGGCCACTTTGCAAACTCCTATCCATGCCATGCCTTATGATCTTTCATATAATCTTCTTTTAGGTCGACCATGGATTCATGAGATGAATGCAGTACCTTCAACCCTTCACCATATCATGAAATATGTCTATAACAATAACATTTATCAAGTTGAAGCAAATCCCGCGACTGAAAGTTGCTTGCATCTTGAAAAAGGAGTTGTAAGTCCTCTGAAAACTTTGATTCCAACATCCAATATTGACCCTCTAGAAATTGAACATAACGATGAGAAATGGCCATCTAAATTATTCGGTGACAATTGGGGATCCTTAGACTTCACACCATCATTTATGGGCAAATACATAGTCACACAAAAGAAACATGACAAACAAGAACAACCAACCATCATGCCAACGCAAAATTCGGATAACCTTTTGAAAGCATCCACCTCAACCACTTTAGACAAGGCCACAAACTCCACAATACCCCTTGATTAACACAAAGACGAACAACTACCTGATTCCAAAGCAATGATGAAGCTTTATGGAAAAGGTTATGAACTCACTAAACAACAATGATATAGTGGAAAAGGATGTGGTGCTCGAGAACAAGGTATTCACAACCCTATAGAGCTTAACACACAACAAATGACTCATGATCTTGGCTATTGTCATATGATCGAGATCGCCAGGCCCTCACTCAACCTAAAAAACCCCATACAACACACACCTACAACTACACCTTCACTTAAAGTTAATGTCATCTTGCAAAATGTTCATGATTTGAATTCGTTAGATTTTGTATCCTCCTATAGTGGGAAGAAAAAAATCTTGCAATCTAGACACACTTGTGAAAGTATGACATATACTACTAAGCAATATGTATCCATGAAACAAACCACAAGTCCGCCTTCTCCTCTTGATCAAAAGGGTATCTTGTCGAGACTCCTCCAAGATCCCTTGATCATCCTCCCTCCAAGAACTTGAAAGAAATGGCATGAAAAGACTTCATTTTGTGCATATCATAGAGTTCATGGTCATTCCACTAATGAATGTAATGCCTTGAGTCATAAAATACAACATTTTCAGGAGTTTGGTATGCTTCCCTATTTGGGGGCATCTAATTCCTCTAATTTCTCTTGATTTTCACTCTAGCATGCATCAATCATTTCAGCTTGCCTTTGTCCTGCACTAAGTGGGAGCAAGTGGTTCGGTAGCCTTATCCTCATATGCCACTTGTGGTTGCCTCCTTTGGCTAGTCCTTAACCTTTCATGAATACATAAGAGAAAGCTTGGGATGTGGATGACAAGCCTTAAATTGGATCGCATATGACATACTTCTCTCTTTCATGATGTAGCTTATCGGAAACATATGACTTGGCATAGGGATTTTCGAGTAAGCTCTCATGTCTTCCTCTCTCTCCTACTTTAAAGTAATTGCTCGCAGTACAGGTGCTCGCAACTACTTTAAAGTGGGGGGCATACATCACCACTCACATTTCATTGTGTGATTTTCTTTTTCTTACGATTCCCTCTCTTGGAAGCATTAGGTACAATGTTTCCCAGGATGAGATCTTCTACTTATCTTCTCTTGGAGACATTGAGCATGATGCTCCCTAAGATGGGACCTTGCACGAACAAAGAAAAATCCATTTCAACAATCTTTATATTATTCTGCATTAACATTGTCTATGAGTATCTTACATACTAATTTTTGCTTACCTCATGGATCTTGAAAATCATTCTTCTCTGTGGTGCCTTGTTAAAGTTATCAGGCAGGTATAATTTTAACATGGTTGAGTGGGAAGCCCACCTAGCGGCATGACTTTTCCCCATAAGCCACCTTTGTGTTTGTGAGTGGATACCAACTAGCATATGTTTCTCACCTTTTGGGCTTTCTCACCCCACGGACAACTAGTTCTATGGCCCTAGAGTGAGTATATCTTTGCCCTTTCTCACCCGACGAACAACCAAGAAGTCTCGTCGGCCCAAAGTGTGTACATCTTTTCCACCTCATCTTTCTTTTCATCTTTCCTTTGCATGATTTTGTATCTTGAGGGATTGACTTAGGATCTTGGATTCTAGGAGCTTGGCCACCTCCTTTGATCTTTTTCATTCTTTGTCATTTGCATTTGTACATGAGGATCTCTCTTGAATATCTACTTTAGTGTGAGTTTGAAGCAAGTTCATCCTCTCACTAAAGTGGGGGCTAAATGTGTTGTAGAAAAATGGACCCTTTGCTTGACATGGGATTAGTTCATGATAAAATGAACTTAATGAGGTATTAATCTAGTGTTGTGAGGCATTTTATACATCCACACTAGGTCTTGGACCCTTGCAAATCGAATAACATACTTTTAATGACGTCTTGTAAAGGTGTTGTAAAGTATTGTAAGATACTTTCACGTTTTTCTAGACTTAATTAACCTATTTCTTCCTAATTCAACATTATAAAATGTGTTTAATAACATTATTATATCAATCTAGAAGGGTTTTAAAATAAACTTAATGATAAACTAGTGTTGTAATATGTCTTGCATATTCACATTGGTTTTTGTGCTTTTCTAGGATGTGTGGACCCCATTTTAGTGTTGTAAAGTGTATTTAATCAAACTTTCACATTGAATTTTATGTCCCAAGCCCTATTTGGCATTCACATAATCACTAATAGGCCCCTAATAACCCATATTGTGTATCCCGAGGCTTAAATTGATCAAATACCCAACAAAGTTGCAAATTAAACCTTATTTCCTTATCTCCTAGCTTCCTAACTATTGGAATGGTCCCTGTGGGACCCATTCACCATGCATGGTGAATCAGTCCCATCCAGGTGGGACCCATTCACCATGTGTGGCGAATGAGTCCTATCTAGCCCCATTTTGACCTTTGAGTGGGAAATAAAGTGAAATTTGAGTTATTTTCACTATACATGTTAGCCTATGATGAGGTATAATCGGGATACTAAAGCACAATTGTCTATAAATAAGTGTTTTTATCCTCATTTTATGGAGAACAACTCATTCTCACATCTCTCATCATTAATTCATCTTCTATCTTCTCATCCAAGTCAAGCAAGTTAGGGTTTCTTCATTAGAAGTCATCAAGTTAGCTTTCTAAAGCATTCAAGGGTTGAATCTTCTTGTATTGTTGCATAATTTCAAGATAAATCATCATGGTGAGGTAATCAATTCCATTTTTCATGTTTCATTACTTCCTTTCATCATTTTGGTTTAATTACCTAAACAGGGTTTGACCAAGGAAAACCCCCATGCCCTAACATTCAACATATCTCTCTTTTGTCTTGTTTGTTTGCAGATTTAGGACTCTTGGAAGCTTGGAAATCATTGGAGATCAAGTTGTAAAGTCATTCAAGTCATCTCTTCATCATTCAAGTCAAAGAATCAACAAAAAATCATTTTCAGACCCAAATCTGATAGTTTTTGAAGTAGACACCTGTAGAAGATAGAAGTGCAAATCTAGACCTATAGAATCAAGTCTTGACTTTGTAGATTCCTATAGGAGGACTGATTCACCATGCATGGCGAATTAGTCCAACTTGTAGGCCTGAAAATTGATTTTCTCATAATTCAACTCTCAGCAGTCAGAAACCTGTTTCCAGAAGTTTTCACCAGAAGTATAACTGATTCGACATTTGTGGTGAATCAGTCCCAGTATCCATTAGAAGTGACTTTTGGAACATTCTAGAACCTTCCAGTAACATCAGTCCACCTCCAAGTGCATTCTGTTCAATTTCATCAATTGATGTTTTCATTTGTCTAAGTTTCTAGTTCATATTTGCAATCAACACTGTGTTTTCCAGCATCTTGCATTAGATTAGTTTAAATTCATTTATTTTCATTTGTAAGCATTCCAACACATCCACACACACTTCACATAAATATACCATCCATCCTTACATAAATTTTGAGTGAAACATTGTGCATTTTGAACCCGATTCCTTCTCTTTTAGGTGAGAGATCCTAGAAGGGTAAGTGTTCAATAGGGTGCCAAAATCCTTCGTTTGAAATTTATTCTCAATATATTTGTGTCTCCTTGACATATCATTGTTAGTTTTTTGATGATACCTCATCCCATGTCTGTTCGATATCTCTGTGTCTTGTTGATACTTTACTTCTTGAGTGTCGAAGAGACTTCTCTGCTTCTCTCTTTGATATGACGATGTCTCTTCAACATTATTGTTGCATCAGTGCTTGTTCTACCAATGACTTATTATTCATTTTATAATAATATTTCGATGTTTGAGAGATGTTTCTCTATTTCTTGAATGTTGACACTTGTATGATTTGTCGGTGAGACATGTTAGATTCTCTCCTCGACATGTCCAAGTCTCTTAGACATGTCATTCTTTAGGTTGGTGAGAAGACATTTGAATATGTCTCTTAGACATTCGAGAGTCTCATCTACATTTGTTATCAGCCATCTCTGCCTGTGTCAAAGAGACTATGGTGAGACTCTCTCTGACATAGAATTGTCTTGGCGACATGCCATGTGTTGCTAGGAGAACATTTCAGACAAGGACTTCACTTTATTGCAATGATCAAGGGCCTTATTTTGGTACTTCATATTAATGTCAATTATTTTGAAATGGAGATGGAGCATATGATGGATGTGTGAGGATGAGTGAAAATGGAGGTGTGCAGGACAACCAATGTTGATTTTTTAGCTCCAAAAAGACCTAAACACAAAGTGTTCAGAGCTCATGTAATTCATCAATCATGCGACCTCAAGACTCACTATCCCATCAAATTCTCATTCATTCAAAATTCATTAGCTTATCTTCATCATCACAAGACAAAATAATTATTTGTGAAGAAGTGTGGAATATCCCACACTAGTACACTGTACAAAAGATAACTGTGATATACAGAGCCACACGCTGCTATTCATATCTTTCTAGAAACTATACAAAATGTCATAAAAACTTGAATTCTGCTCCATTGATAAACTCAACATTTTAGAATGATTGTAGAATATTATATTGACATGAAGTGAAGTACAGACCCAAACAATAACCCACTAAACCATAACACTTTCAAAGGAAACACTTAGCCAAAATCTTGATAGACCGTTCTTTTTAGACCAATTGGAATTGAAAAAAGGTCACAAAAAATACTTCTCCTTTATGCTAGGATGATCATAAAAATGTTGGCATCAATGACAACACTGGATCAACCAATGTATTTACACTTCATGCTCATGTTTCCAAACTACATCATCAATTTAAAAATTTAAAAATTCTAATAGTGTCAGCAAACTTACTATAAATAAAAAGGGAAAAATGGGATGTAATGAACCTACCTATTCTTGGTTTCATTAAGGAAATGGGATTCTTCAAAGTAGAATCAACTTCCAAGCCTTAGGTGAGTCAATTCTATGGAAGATCTAGCAATTTCCTTTATGTGTGGGTATGTATAGGATCATGACGGGCCAAAAAGAGGCAATATGATGGGTATGCGGCTGACGACTATTTTTTTACCCAAAATTGATGAAACGAAAAATAGTTTTTAATGGATATTATCAGCTTTCCACCAATATAAATTATGATTTACTTTGAATTTAATAAGTAATTATTGCTCATTTTCTATTCAAATTATGACTAAATTCTTGATTGATAGGCTAATTGAAAAACATCTATAGCTTTCAAAAGGTATCACATTTTTTGAATCCAAAACATGCATCACATTCTATGCTTTGCATACTATAGGATTAAAAAAAGAAAAATTGAATTTCATGAAGTTTTTTCCATGTTAAGGTGGTTAGACACACAATTTTTTATATTTTTTAAGAAGTTGTAATTAAAAATTCATAAATAATTATTTACTTGGAAAAAAATTACAAAAAATATGCATCACATCGGGGCATGAGTCCTCTACCTATATCTAAAATCTTATAAAAAAATATTATCATTTTATTATGGTTAGGAATTAGGACAAACACCTACTTCTTATTTTTTTCCACTGAAATTTAAGTACATTTGAAATTTCAAATTTTCACCAAATAGATTTGTTTTTTTAAACAAACCTAGTAGTTTAGAAACTACATTCAATTTCCTATAGATTTTGTTCTTACATATTTTTGAAATAATATAGATAACTTATTCAAATTTTTACGTCAAGTTTCCTAACTCTGATTTTTCTAAATTTTTTGCCACTTAAGGGCCTATTTTTTCCATGATGATCCTGCACATACCCGTGTGTGTGGACAGGGGTACAGTTCAAACAACATTTTTGGGATATGAAAATAAAATAGTAAATGACCTCAAATTTGTAACCTAAGACTTGAATCATGTATATGAAGCCTAGATCTAACATAAACAATCAATTTTATATTTTTTAGATGAGTGGAAGAAGCTTAAAAATTTCCTTAAAAATAGGTTGCTAAGAGTCCAAAAATGGCGAATGGAACTAAATTTTTAGGAGTCTCTAAAGACAGATCTGATATGCAATTTACCCTTAGTTTCACTTGAAAATGATGAAAAATAAATCCAAGATCTAAGTTTTCATGGTCTTGACAACTTTTCATGCAACTTTGACAACTTTTGCAGCTTTAGAGATCTCCAATCTTCAAATTTTCTTCAACCTAAGATTTGGGTATGTGCAGGATCATGATGGGCCAAAAAGTGGCTATATGATGGGTATGTGTAGGGTATGTGGTTGACGAATTTTTTCTTAACCAAAATTGATGAAACGAAAAGGGTTTTTAGAGGAGATTTTCAACTTTCCACCAATATAAATTATGCTTTACTTTGAATTAATAAATAATTATTATTCATTTTTTATTTGAATTATGACTAAAGTCTGAATTGATAGGCTGATTGAAAATCATCTATAGCTTTCAAACAGTATCACATTTTTTGAATCTAAAACATGTGTCACATTCTATGCTTCTCATACTATAAGATTAAACAAAAAAAAAAATTCATGAAGTTTTGACCAAGTTAAGGTGGTCAAACATACGAGTTTTTATATTTTTTAAAAGTTGTAATAAAAAAATTCATAATTAATTATTTACTTGGAAAAAAATTACAAAAAAATATGCATCACATCAGGACATGAATCATCTACTTATATGTAAAATTTTATAAAAAAATATTATCATTTTATTGTGGTTAGGGTGGTCAGACAAACACCTACTTCTTATTTTTTCCTTGAAATTTATGTACTAATGCATTGAAATTTCAAATTTTCACCAAATAGATTTTTTTAAAAATAAACCTAGTAGTTTAGAAACTACATTCAATTTGCCACAGATTCTATTCTTACATATTTTTGAAATAATATTGATAACTTATTCAAATTTTTTATGTCAAGTTTCCTAACTCTGATTTTTCTGAATTTTTTGCCACTTAAGGGCCTCTTTTTTCCATGATGATCTTGCACATACCCATTTGCAAAACACACAAGAGTGAAAAATTATTTGTTTTTGGTGAATGGGGATTTTCCTTGGTCAAACCCGATTTTGGTAATTATGCCTTTAATTGAAATAAAACATGAAAGGAATGATGTGAACATGGCAATGTTGCAACTCACCAAACCCTTGAAGGATTGATTGTTGATGGGTATGTGCAGGATCATCATGGAAAAAATAGGCTCTTAAGTGGAAAAAAATTCAAAAAAATCAGAATTAGGCAACTTGACGTAAAAATTTGAATAAGTTATTTATATTATTTCAAAAAAAAATAAGAATAGAATCTATAGAAAATTGAATGTAGTTTCTAAACTACTAGGTTTATTTAAAAATATAAAAATATATTTGGTGAAAATTTGAAATTTCAATGTAGTAGTACTTAATTTCAGGGAAAAAATAAGAAGAAGGTGTCTATTTAACCACCTAACCACAATCAAATAATAATATTTTTTATAAAATTTTAGATATAAGTAGAGGACTCATGTCCCAATGTTATGCATTTTTTTTGCAATTTTTGTAAATAATTAATTATGAACTTAATCAAATTTTAAAAAATATAAAAAACTCATATGTTTGACCACCTTAACTAAAACTCAAGCAATTTGATTTTTATTTTTAATACTATGTTGTGCAAAGCATAGAATGTGATGCAAGTTTTGGATTCAAAAAATGTGATACCGTTTGAAAGTTATAGATGTTTTTCAATCAGCCTATCAATCAAGACTTTAGTCGTAATTCAAATAGAAAATGAATAATAATTATTTATTAAATTCAAAGTAAAGTATAATTTATATTGGTGGAAAGCTGAGAATATCCTCTAGAAACCCTTTTCGTTTCATCAATTTTGGGTAAAAAAAAGTCGTCAGCCACTACCCTACATATACCCATCATATTGCCACTTTTTGGTCCATCATGATATTGCACATACCCTGATCTTACATGAAATGGCTTCAATGGATGTGGATCTTGATACTTGAAATATGAATTGAATGCTTGACTTGAATCTTTGAAACCTACATCACAATATTAGCTCCGAAAACATGCTTGATACAAGAAGACTTTGACATGATGCTTCAGATCTTGATTGCTGCAAAAAATGTTTGATAAATCTACCCTTGAATTCTCTTGACAATAATATTTTCTCTTATGAAATTTCTCATGAAAAACCTCTAGTTGATTTGATAAAATAACATTGTATTTATAGATATCTATCCTTTATTTCCCAAAAATTAAACATTACAAGCCGACATTGAAATTTGAATTTGAGATTTTAAAAATATTGTCAAAAAAATGTTTTAGAAATGAGGTCGAAGGCTTAGGGAGGACCCATTCACCCATAGGTAAATGGGTCCTAGGTCCCTATTCTTGGAACACACATTTCTCAAGGTAAAGTGTTATATATTGGCATTAATTAATATTAGGTTTCCCCTTCGAAAATGCAATTTATTAGGCTTGTAGATCTAAAATAGGGCTTATTAAGGCATAATTAAGTCCAATTTAATTAATAGGGCACAAACATAGTGTGAAAATGTAATGGAGTAAATTTTTCTACACTACATTTAGCCCCCACTTTAGTGACATGATGACTTTGCATCAAACTCACACTAAAGTAGACAAATATGCACCAGAAGGGGGTCCAAGTGTACAAATATTAGTCAGATAGGATGACAAATATCAAGGAGGTTGTGAAGCCCTCAGGATCTAAGATCCCATGTGGAAAACCAACATAAGCACAAAGGGACACACACAAGATGTATGATATGAAACAATAAGACAAGATACACAAACATACAATGTCAAAGACTTAAAGAAAAATAGAAAAATAACAAGAAAGGAGTGGATCAAGCCTCATCTGTTTTTCCAACTTGGTGTAGATCAAGCCTCAGCTATTTGTCCAAAAAATGTTTACAAGTGGAACTCATTTTCCACTATGAAAATAAAAATGCGCTCACATGGGCTAGTGAAATATTTTTTCCACTAGGTGAGCCCCAAAAAGTGGCTACGTGAGAAAGTCATGCCAGGTCTACAGGCTCTCACCGTACAATGAGAAATTCATGTTGGGTCTATAGGCTCCCATGGTACTAACCATACCAAAGTTATACCTCCTAATAACATTGATAAGGTGCCACACAATATTAACTTCAAGCTTCATAAGGCTAGCAAGCTATGTTATGCTAAGCACCTATGAAAAATCATGGCACTATTGGAAAGGAAGGTGTGTTATTTTTGGTGGTCGTGAAAAAGGTTGTAACTTCAAGCTTCACAAGGCGAGAAAGTTGCATTGTGCTAGGAACTTATGAAAAAAATAAAATAGGATATTAAAAGGGGTTTTTCTTAGTTCATGCAATGTCTCCTCTTAGGGATAATTGTGCATAATGTTTCCAAGAGAGGACAAATTGGGGAAAAATATTTGCAACTTATGGTTCAATGCAATCCGTAGCATCACCACTAAGAGGAATGTTATATTCTCAGAAAGGTTGAATCTTGAAGGACATCAAACCCAATGACACCACAAGGAAGAAGACACATGACGTGAATTATGAAGACCACACTTTGAATAAAAAGTTCACATCTTCTAGGACATGTATGCTATCATAACTAAGAAGGGGGCATGCAAACAATGAACTGGGGACAATATGCCCCCCAATTAAAATGTCAGCATACTTGCTATGTTGATATTTTTAGTAGAAAGAGAGAAAGAGAGGATCCTTGGAAATAATGCACACCTCGAAAGCCTAGTTATCCTTTTCCCCAAATCATAGAGACAAAGAAAACCACCAAGAACTATCATGTTGCTTCCAAGAGAGATATGGTTGCACCAAAAATTGTACCACCATGAATGGCAATGAGCAAGACACATAAAGTTAGTACATTTGGCACATAGTGATGAGCAACATGATAGGATGAAAATTGGTGTCAATTAGAAAAAATATGTGCATCAACAAAAGGAAGAGTACCACAATCCCTAAGATGTTGAATTTTATCACTCAAAGCCTTACATTCATTTGTAGAATGACCATGAATTCTATGATATACACAAAATGAACTTTTGTTGTAAAATTTATTTCATGTTCTTAGAGGGAGAGATATCAAGTGGGCTT
This sequence comes from Sequoia sempervirens, assembly GCA_007258455.2. NCBI lineage: Eukaryota > Viridiplantae > Streptophyta > Pinopsida > Cupressales > Cupressaceae > Sequoia > Sequoia sempervirens. The sequence continues at coordinate 407,641,955 of VDFB02105785.1, forward strand.
GGAGAAGCCTTGACAAGATACCTTCTTGACCAATAGTGTAAAATGTTCCTTTCTTTTGCGACAAAGATACCTCTTTCCTACTACAAGGTGTCATACATACACAAGACTCTTTAGATTGTGAGATTTTGTACTTCCCCACAAAGGAGGGTGTAAAATATACTAAACCCCAATCATTAATAAGGCATGTATTTGAAGATTTCTTAGGAGTTTTTTGATGCAAAGTATCAATTTGATGCATATCTGTGAGATATTCCCACATGTAGTATCTATCAATTTAGGATACACCAAGGTGAAAGTTGTCTTAGAAGAATCTTTTGTAAGAGTGTTGATATTGAGTGAATGCTTGTTTTATGCTTTTGTTTCTTTTGAGGGACAATAACCAAGACCACTAGTGGTTTCCTATGTGTTAGGCTCTATAGGGACATAGATACCTTGTTCTCTAGCATCACATCCTTTTCCACTATAACCAAGTTGTTTCAAAAGTTCATAACCTCTTCCATAAAAATTTTCCATTTCTTTTGGATTTGGTGGTTTCTCATGATCACACTCTTCATATGTGGATGTATAAAGAAAATTAGGGTTTCTCCAAAATGGAAAGGTAAGTTAAGAGGGTGATAATAGACCCTATCTTCCTATTTTCATTAGGAAATGAGATTCCCATAAGGAATTGACTAACAACCCTTAGGTGAATCAACTCAATGTGAGAATCTTCATATTTCCTTATGCTTGAGGACGAGGGTACAAGGATGAACAAAAATTTTGGGAGAAAAACTAGAAATAGAAAATGCATTCCATGTGAAGGGTGGATTTTATAGATGAAACATAAGACTAAAAAAAATAGTAAAACTTCTAACAAATCTAGGAAGGGAAAATACTGTGCACTTGTCACAAAAAACTATTTCTAGAAGTTGTCTTGCGACTCATTCACCCATGGGAAAATGGGTCTTTTTAGGGTTTTCCAAAATTAATTTTTGGGTTCTCTTCTCCCGTGTTTGCACTTCTAGATTCTCAAGGTTTCACACTTGGACAATTAGAAATAAATTTGAGATCTAAGTTTTTGTATCTTGACAACAAAGGTGACAACAAATGCAACTTTGCAAAATTGCTCTTTTGAGATCTTCTACTTTTCTTCAACCTATGAACCTACACATACAAAAGAGGGGAAAAATTGTTTATTTTTGGTGGATGAGGGTTTTCCTTGGTCAAACTCTTTTTTGGTAATTAAATCTTGAATTGAAATAAACCATGAAAGAAATGATGAATGAAAAATTAAATGTTGCAACTCACCAAACCCTTGAATAAACCTTAGGATTGTTGAAATGTTGATCTTGATGTTGCATGAAATGGCTTCAATTGATATGGATCCTGATACTTGAAATGATTCTTGAATGCTTGACTTGAATCTTGAAACCTACATCACAATGTTAGCTCCAAAAACATGCATGATGCAAGAAGACTTTGACATGATGATTGGATCTTGATTTCTACAACAAATCTCTGATAAATCTGCTCTTGAATTCTCTTGATCACCAACTTTAGCTATTTTGAAAGTTCTCTCAATTGTGCTCTTGAATTTCTCTTAAAATTCTCTAGGTGAAATTTAGAAAATAACCTTGTATTTATAGGTATGTATCTTTAATTTCCCAAAATTCGAACATTACAAGCCAACATCAAAAATTTTATTCAGAGATGTTAAAATACTACCAAAAACATGTTTTAAAAACAGGTTCAAAGGCTTAGAGAGGACCCATTTTCCCATGGGTGAATGGGTCCCAGGTCCCTATTTCTGGAACACACATTGCTCAAGGTAAAGTGTTGTGTTGGCCAACATTAATTATTGTTGGGTTTCCCCTTCAAAAAATATAATTTATTAGGCTTGTATATGAAAAATAGGGCTTATTAGGGCATAATTAAGTCCAATTTAATTAGGAGGGCCCAAAAAAAGTGTGAAAATGTAAAGGAGTACATTTTTCTACGCTACATTTAGCCCCCACTTTAGTGAGAGGATGAGTGCAAGCACAAACTCGCACTAAAGTAGAAAAATATGCACCAAGAGGGGATCCAAGTGTACAAATGTTAGTGAGATAGAATGAAAAATATCAAGGAGGTTGTGCAATCCCCCAAGATCAAGATCCCATGGAAAACCAACATAAGCACAAAGGAACACACACAAGATGTATGATAAGCAATAGCAAGACAAGATACAAAAGCATAAAATGTCAAAGACTCAAAGAAAGAAAATCAAAAAGAAAATAAAAGGGGTGGATCAAGCCTTAGTTGTTTACCCAAAAATGTTTACAAGTGGAACCCACTATCCACTATGCAAACAAAATGCGCTCGCATGGGCTAGTGCAGTTTGATATACAGTAGGTTAGCCCCCAGAAAGTGGCTAAGTGAGAAAGTCATGCCGGGTCTATAGGCTCTCACCACACAATGAGAAATTCATGCCAGGTCTACAGGCTCCCATTGTACTAGCCATACCAAAGTTATACCTCGTAATGATAAGTTTGATAAGGCACCACAAAATATGAACTTCAAGCTTCATAAGGCTTAGCAAGTTGCATTATGCTAGAAACTCATGAACAAAATGAAAATAGGATGAGATATGTTCAAGGGGTTTTTCTTAGTTCATGTAAGGTATCCTCTTTGGGAACATCATGCCTAATGTCTCCAAGAGAGGAAAAGTCGAGGTTAAAATATTCACAACTTAGGGTGTGCAATCTGTAGCATCACCACTAAGAGGAATGTCATATGCTAAGAGAGGTCACAATCTTGAAGGATATCAAACCCAATGGCACCACCAAGAAGACACATCGCGTGAATGGAGAAGACCACACTTTGAAACAAAGTTTCACATCTTTTAGGAGATGTATAATACTGTCACTAAGAAGGGAACATGCAAACAATGAATGGGGTACAATTTGCCCCCCACTTAAAATCTCAACATAATTGCACTATGTTGGTAATTTAAGTAGAAAGAGAGGAAGAGGTGATCCTTGAAAATAATTTGCACACCTCAAAAAACTAGTTATCCTTACCCCCCAGTAATAGAGACAAAGACAACCACTAAGAACTATCATGTTGCTACCAAGAGAAATATGGTTGCAACTAAAATTGTACCACCATGAATGGCAATGAGCAAGACACATAAATCTACCAAAGCCACATAGTGATGGGCAACATGATAGGATGAAAATCAGTATCAATTAGAGGAAATAGGTGCATCAACATATACTACATTTTTCCAAGCCCTATTTTACATCTACAAGCCTAATAAATGTAAAGGAGTACATTTTTCCACACTACATATATAATATTATATTTATATAATATAACATATACTATTTATATTAAATATAATGTATATTATATTAATAGTATTATTTCCTACTATATATTAAAGCTATCATATATTATATTATATTATATATATTAATATTTTAAATATATAAATATTTATATTAATATTAATATTCTAAAATGTTAAATTTGAATCTACACTGATATTTATATAGATTAATATTTCTAAGTAAAATAAACGGATATCTGTTTCTTAACTTTCAGAAATGAATATATGTTTCTTAAGTTAAAGAAATAGATATCTATTTTTTTTAACTTTAATAAATGGATATATGTTTCTATCGGATATCCATTTTTGCTAACATGTTTTTTGCCTTGGTATTGCTTTAGGATTTGGCTCAAGGGTGTCCAACCTAAAAACTCAACTACCCCAACATGTTTAGAGGGGTTGTAATGGTTTTATGAACTCCACCCTTCGTGCTGATGACATTTTTTCATTTGAATTTGATGAAACAAAAAGGGTTTATTTAGTAAATTAGCAGCATTATAAAAATATAATATATGCTTTATTTTGAATATAATAGATAATCATTATTGATTTTATATATGCATTGTGTGTAAAGTCTTGATTGATAAGTTGATTGATAGTACTCTTCCCATTCCTTCCTCATTTTATCATTAATAGTACTCTTCCCTCTATTCTCCATGCTTTTCTATTTACCCTTTCCCCCACTTCTGGAGGAGACCATTAAGAAATTAGTGAGAAACTAAAGCAAAAATATCCACTAAGAAGATTTCTTCATTCAAGCCAAAAGAATCTTCTTTGAAAACATAACACTGAACTTTAATCCTAATATGCTTCTACATTATCTCACTTATATGTGTCAAAATGATTAATAACCACCTTACCAACTTGTCCCTTACTATTCCATTAATTAATTCTATCACTTATATGTGTAAAGATGTCTTGCCAACTTTCTTTATAGTAAAAAAAATCAATTTGCCACCTTTTCAATAGTTATTACGATACCACCTTCATACTACTGCAAGACCCTTATCACTTCAAATAAATAACATTAAATTATAACATTATTTTACAAATGAATTATTATTATATTATATTAATTATTTATTGTAACAAGTAATGGCTAAACTATTAATTATATTTAGTATTGTACTAAAGAGTAGTTATGTATTGTCAATCGTGGCATGGTGTGATTGTTAAGTTGTTGAGTTTTTATTCTTTCCATCAAGGTTCAAACACCATTGGGGTGTATTTGTTAAGAATTTAGATTGGGGATGAGGTCCATCATTTGTGACCTCACCGATTCATAGCTCCGGGTAAAAAGCGTTTAACCTCTTAAAAAAAGAAAAGAGTAATTATTTATTAATTATTTACTATATTATATAGTAAATACCTAAAATATAATCATTTATAATGTTTTTATTCTATATATGTAGACAACTTTAATTTTTTTTATTTTAATAATCTTTAGAGACTTACAAAAGTTTTGGTATAATTATAATATTACAATACAATCTTCTTAAAGACTTTATAAGTGAAAAGTCAATTCTTAATATTTTACAATTGAAATTTAAAACTTAAAGATACAAACTATCTTTTTATAATAATACAAATTGTAACTTGGTGTTTACAAATGATTTGTTCTCTTCAAAATATATCTTGTCTATCAAAAGATACAATTGTCATTCTTTGTTGTCATTCACATTGTTTAATACATTTAACTAAGAGCATTTTAATTGTTTTGACATAGTCAAATTATGTTCTTTTGTCTAACTAAAGATAAAATTATTTCATAAGCACAATTAATTACAATAATAAAAAAGATGAAGTTTTAACTACAATATAACATAATCAACTATGTATCCATGTACAGGGATCCAAACATGACTTAGACAAAACCTCAAAATCTAAAAGATAATCTTTCTCTACTACTAACAAGGTCATGTTTTGTTTGCAATACATAAAAAGGGAGAGATGAGAGATGGGGATAGAAAGAGGGAGAGATGGAGGGGGTGGTGATCCAAACATGACTAAAACAAAACCTCGGAATAAAAAAGCTAATCAAGCTCTACTATTAACAAGGTCATGTTATGTTTGCAATATAGAAAGAGGGGGAGAGGAGAGATGGGGATAGAAAGAGGGAGAGAGAGAGAGAGAGAGAGAGAGAGAGAGAGAGAGAGAGAGAGAGAGAGAGAGAGAGAGAGAGAGAGAGAGAGAGGAAATATGGATAGATAGAGATGGAGGAGATAACTATATAGAGAGGGAGAGATAGAAACATAAAGATAGAGATAGAAAGTGATATATAGAGGGAGAGAGGAGGAGAGATATAGAGGTGGAGAGAGATTGAGAGATTATGAGATAGAAATAGAGGGAGAGTTACAGGTCTTAGACATGGAATAAGTCCCTAAATAAGAATAAAAATCTAAAACCCTAGAGATCATAGGGCATGGTTAGGTGGATTAAGAGGTTCTATAGAAAATATAATTTAAAAAATATGTAATTGAATACCTTTAAATATAAATAGAAACAATAAATAAATCCCTTGAAAATTTAGCTTTAACTAAAGACTTTTTCTATAATTTCAAAATAATATAAAATAAATCTATAAATTATTATGTAATATTAGTAAAATTTCAGTGATACTTGTTATCAATTATTAATGTAAATGTAATAAAATGATACAATAAATTATTACTTTTTATGTATAAATTAGTATATAATATATAATAAGATGTAATAATATTTAATACCAATTAACAAATTGAATATAATCTAGGTACAAATATTAAGTATTACAATGTATAATAGTATAGCATATATTAAACAATATAAAATATTAATAATAAATAGCATAATATATAGTATATAATATTATGTATATAACTAGAAATATAATAAATAGTATATAAATATTATATATATATATATATATATATATATATATATATATATATATATTAAGGGAGAGGGACCGATTGTGGGTAGGGCTATATTGTGTGAGGGGTCCATGTCAGTAGGGTTCATGTTAGCCATTTTTCTACAAACCCAAGATAGTCCACTTGGCAACCCGAAAAATCCAACCAAGAGAAAATTCACATGTTTTTCAATGTTTTTAGATCATTTTTTGAGTTCAAAAGTGGCATCGTTTGATGGTGGACACTTGTTACTTGATTCATGGTTTCTCGCCATGCCAGTACTAGCGAAATTAACTCCCATTTACTCTGTATTAACTACCCAACATTCCTTTTTCATCGACCTTTTCCCTACCACTTTGACATGTGTTTCATTTGGTATGTTATTCTTTTGCTTCATGGCTATGTCGCTGATGTTTGGTGTCTACACTTTAAGCCATCAATTGTAGGACCAATGGTGGTTCTCTTCAAGCCTGACAATGGTGAGGCTATGGGCAAGTGGTTGTGATGCATTATTTTCAATTTCTATGTTTTTCAACACCTCCATTTCCAAAAACCAGCATCATCCTAGAACATTGCAAAATGATGAATGACGTGGGTGGGAAGAAGTAGAGAGGTGGGGTTTTGAAACTTTTTGAGAATGCAGAAACATACGACAATGAGCCTGACCTAGATCGCTGTCAGACACGGGTTTCCTGGGCCATGCCTTTGTCGGGGAGGAGGTTTTGTTGGATACTGTTGTTGGAGTCGGCGTGGGCGGGAGATAGTGGATGGGCTCCTATGGACGAGAATGTTGGTGTCTCTAAAGGTGAGGGGGACCCTGTTCGTGTTTGGTCTCTTGCTAGGATCGGCCTTGGAGACTACTCTTCCTTGCTTGAGGTGGCTGGAGATGGTGCTTTTTCTCTATTGGTCGCTTTTGCTATGTCTCCCATGTTGGTGCTCTTTAGTGGTGCTACGGGTGGGGAATCTTTTGATGCCCTAGTTGGGGGTTTTGTTGCTTTTGGTGATGTTGTGGTTTTTGAAGGGTGTTGGCAGGAAGGTCTATTTCCCTAAGTGTTTTCTAGTGATGGCTGGTTGTCCCTTCTGCTTTGTTGCTCTCTGTAGGGAGTGTGGGGTTGCATGGGCTTCCTTGATGTTTCTGGGTTGAAGAAGGGGCTTATCTTTGGTTCTACTCGGTGTAGTAGGATGGCTTGGGGGATTTACTTGTTGGCCCTTTCTTCTTCTCATTTCTTTTGGGGTGTTCTTTGCTTTTGTGCATTCATTTTTTGGTGGATCTTTGGTCTTGGCGGCACAGTTGTGGTTTCCTTTTCGCAGGGAGTGTGGGTTTGCATGGGCTTCCTTGGAGGTTCTAGGTTGAAGAAGGGGCTTATTTCTAGTTCTTCTCAGTGTAGTAGAATGGCTCGGGGGATTTATTTGATGGCCTTTTCTTCTTCTTCTCACTTCTTCTAGGGTGTTCATTGCTTTTACACATTCTCTATCTAGTGGCTCCCTTTTGGGGGTTTTGCTGGCACGGTTTTGGTCTCCAACTGATAGGTGAAGTTCAGTGCTTTTTATCCTAGTTTGGAGGATGTTATGGGTTGTTGCCCCATTAGGTGGAGTGGCTATGTTACCCAATTTTGTTTCTCCCTGTACTCTGATGGGTTTTGTGTGGGCCTGCGCTGGTGTTATCAGAATTTTTTCATGTTGAGAGCAGGTGTCTTTATGAATCCCTTGTTCTTGGTTTACCCATTGTGTGTTGTGTTATATGCTGAAGACATTTGGGGGATGGTGTTGTGGTTGGACCTTTCCATGGGTATGGATTTTTTGTCATATCAGATTGGTTCAATGCTGAAGGTTTTGAGGGCCGGGTGGTTTTGAAAGATAATTTTGATGACCCAGAAGTTGTTGTTGTGGTTGCTTGCTTTGGTTCTCTTTCTCACTGTAGTTTCTTCCTTCTCCCTAAATACTAGGTCTTCTTTTGAGGTGAAGATCTCTCCTTTAGAGGTGGAGTCCTCTGCCTCTTGGGTTGAGGTGTATTCTGTGGCTGAAGGCCTCTTCTTTCTTTTCCCATTAAGGGGATTCCCATTTCTATTGAGGTAGAATGGTGGTTAGCAGAGGTGTTGGGGTTGTGGTGGGTCAAAGGAGTTGGATTTTTTTCTCCTATAGAGGTGGAGAGAGCAATGGGCTTGTATGGAACACACTTGGAGCTTTGAGTTCTTATAATGACCTCTCCTATAGAGGTGGAGAGAGGATGTTGCTGGGAAAGGTTTTGTCTACTTGTGGGGCTTTGCTTCTATAGACCTCTCACTTAGTAGTTATGGCCAGTGGTATGGAGAGACTTGTCTTCTTTAGTAACTAGAATGCTATGGCCTGGATTTTGCAGGCTTTTCTCTTGGGTTTAAGGTCCCCACAAAAACCTAGTTGTAATGAATTGTTGGTCCCATCAAAACCAATGGGGTCAAGATCCATATAACTTCTTGGTTCTATGCTGGGCAGCTGGTTTTGGCTGTTGGTTTGTCTTTTTTCTACTGCGAAGCTTTTTTAACTTCTCTTTAGGCAACTTGGACATCCTTGTTTGGGTTTTGGGTCCCTTCAAAACCTGATGGTTTCGGGTCCATTCAAAACCTGCTGTATATGGCTTTGGGTCCATTCAAAACCTGTTGTATATGGCTTTGGGTCCATCCAAAACTTATTTTTTTCCCAATTTTCAAAAATACCTCCATTTCCAAAAGGAGAAATATTTAACTTTTATTAAGGCAGGTGAGGTTGCATTCCAACCTCCCAAGGGCAATATCTATCCATTGCATACTTTTTTAAAATTTAGCTGCATGTTTTCTTAAAACTAGCTTCTAGTTGGCCAACCAAAAGAAATATGCATAGTTATATTGACAGTGTTTCAGTTACGATATGCTCGAATCTTTAAGGTTTCTTGTAGATATATTATGGTCAGCTGTGTGTGTGTGTGTGTGTGTGTGTGTGTGTGTGTGTGTTTATATATATATACATGTATATGTATATATTCATATTTACATATATATGTGTGTGTATATATTTGTATACATATATGTGCACATGTGTGTGTACCCAATTGTGTGTATATGTGTTTATACACGCATACACACACACACAATAAAACATAATATATTATTGTCTTTTTGTTAATGTACCTCTACAATTTAGATAAGTATATTGACCATATTTGAGGTTATGATAAGCTTCACTATTAAGGGTTTCTTGCAGCTATATTATGGTTGATTGTGTATATATATATATGTGTGTTTGTGTGTGTATACACACAATTGGTCAAATAATATATAATGCATACTGCAATGTCTGTAAACAATGTATGCAACTGTAACGCCCGCCGGGCAAGCCCCAAAGAACAAACATCAAAAGAGCGCACAATATTTTTTTTTTTAAAGAGGAAGATAAATAATCATCACATCAATATTAAATGATCATATATAACAACAAAATCAACTATGTCCTTTGGGGCCCCCACGAGAATTACGTTGCAAAAAGACAATATTAAACTTCATTCCAAAAGATATCAAAAGGAACCATAATGACATCATAAGATGAGTACATACATAAATTTTATCCCAAGATAACCCATAATACATTTCATAGCCAATTAAAATTACAAAGTAAATAATTACATTACATCATCTTTCAATGTTACATCATCCATAGAGTTACATCCAGAATCCCAAACATGTGGGATAAATACAATATACAAGTTATCAAAGATACAATGAGATCAACTGTAATAAATCTTCAACTGGATAAGATTGAAGCCACGAACGCTGATGGGGAACCCAACGGTGTGCGGAGCACGTTCCACCCGACCACCCCCGTGCTAAGAGGTGACAGAGAAGTAACTCCGACCAAGAGTGACAATACAAGGGTACAACCAAATAAAAAGTACCAAAATAAATCCATCACACAATACACCAATTCAAAGAGCAACCAATAACATCCAATCACAATGTCCTAAGGATGCAAGATGATAACCATAATATAAATGAGATCATCCAATACATGATAAAGAAGTAATACTTATAAATCAATTTAATTCAAATTCAAACAACAATATAAATCAATTTAACTCAATTCAAACAATAATATAAATCAATTCCCATACCCCACTTCCAGAGGAACACAATAAAACAACACATGGGCAACTAGGGGAGAGTGTCATCGCATAGTCCTACATGGGTTGTCCTGTGCTCTTCCTCCCAACTGGAGGCGCCGGTCCCATCTATGGCTGTCCTGTGCTCTTCCTCCCAACTGGAGGCGCCGGTCCATAGGGTGACTCATGCGGAGCCGTAGACCTCTCGTGAGGACGAGGCCACGACCTTGCCAACCACGGCCTTCTCAGCCTTCCATTAGTCTGCAGAAGCACTAATGAAGACGAGGCATCCATTTTTAAAATCTTGCAATGATATTACTACCCAACCCAACCCTCCTAAGTTAATTATTAGGTTTTCACTTATTTACTAACTCACTCGTGGGTTATCCTGAGCTCTTCCCCTTAAACGGGGCGCCGGCCCCCACGAGGAGCCACTCTCCCTAGAGACCCATCAAAACAAGGGGGTTGTACCATGCCAAACAATAATCATCAAAGTATGACAACAAAGTAATACGCGAGGCACAAATCATCTCGCAAGTGAAAGTACCACAATAAAATCTCATAATTCGGTACACCCCATTAATAAAATATAACTCAACAGAATTTCAAAATAAAAAGATATAAATTCAACAAACCCAACTTCCTCTGGAAGACTAAAGAGTTACATAAAAAACAAAAGGGTTCCCACATCAAGGAAATAACAAAGTCCCAAAACCCAATAAACCAACGAGATTAAATTTCGAAATTAAATACTTAAAAATGATAACCTATTTAATTCTAAGACAGATTACAAAATCATTTTTCTTTCCTAAAATACAATCGTATTACAAACAAAATAAATAAATAATGCTGTTAAATCAGCAATTCCCTTTCAAAGTTGAGAATCCTATAAAACAGATTTATTTCTATTTCACTACTATTTTCATGGAAACAATTTTTGCTTTATTATAATTTCTAAAACAAAACAAGAAACAGAATCTAACTATACAGATTTATTTTCTAAATAATAACTGAGTTACAGGAAATAAAATATAAATCAGAACAAAATGTCTATTAAACAGATTAACCAGTATATATATATTTTCTTCTAATAACTATTGCATTAACAGAAAAATATTATTTAATTCAGAACGAAACAGAACATAATATTTGCATCCATTCCTTTGTTTATCTATCAGCTTTATATAACAGAATATATTCATCAAAACGAAATTTAATATAAATGTACATTTTATTTTTTTTATTTTTATTTTTAAACAGAAACACAGAATAATAAATTGACTAATAAATATATACATATAAATATATACCAATATATATATATATATATATATATATATATATATATATTGATATATCTTTATAAATATAAACATCCGAAATAAAAGAAATCACCATATAAAAATTCGCGGAGAATTAAAAACTTAACAATAAAATTTATATGGGAATTTTATTCCCAACGCATACCGCCCGAATTAATTCGCCGCCGGCCGTGGCAGTCTACGGACTGCTCACGGCAGTCCTACGGACTGCCGTGGACAGTCCGCAGGCTGTCCCACGGACCGGTGGCGGGGTGGTGGTGGGTACGGCCAAAGCCGACCCCCACACACAACCACCATCAATGCATATAAAATTTAAACAAAAATTTGAATGTTAATTAAAATTTTCGGCGGATTAAATTTTTTTTATTCTATTTTCTTTTCCTCAACAATTTCATAATTTTGAATATATATATATATATATACACAGAGATAAGAATATATATATATATTTTTTAAGAAAACAGGGAAAATATATTATTGCATATTGGCTGTGCCAAATAAAAAAAAAATAGAAGAACTGTTTTTAATAAAATATAGACACAGGCCAGAATATCATACCCAGAAATTTACTGGAAATAAAAATTGTCCCTACCCATATATTTTAATATATATATATATTTTGAAACAATTTGAGACAGCAACTATTGTTTGTTCCCAGATTACACAAAAACCCCTTTTGATTCAGAAACCCCGAAGAATTTCATTGAATAAATAACAATTCTACATTTTCTAATTTAACCATTTTTGAATTAACCATACCCCCAGCAGATTTTCTTTCTACAGTCATATAATTTTTCATCCCTAAAATAAATTGCACACACACAGAAAACAATTCATATTTAACAGAGAATAACGATATCAAGAGTAGAACCTGGCGTCCTACGCTTGCAGCAAACTGTAGAAGCCTTGCCCCCCTCTTGCTGCACTATTCCTTTGCTGCAAATCTCCCAGCAACAGATCCAGAAAACTTCCTTCCTCTTCCCAATTTCTCCAAAACAGAAAATACTAAAGACTCAAGAAACTGATTGCCAAAAGAATTTTCCCAGCATTCGAACCAAATTCCCTCAAACAAGAGAAACTCACAATAAATTTCATGCCCAAAAGTCCTTTCAATTCCTCTTCCCGTGAATACCAGAGGTCATAATTCAAAAATCAAATAATATTTTACCCTAATTTCATTTTGATGTTTTTCCCAAATAACAAATGCATTTAATAAAAACTAAATAATTTATAATTCATAACATAAACTTTTTATTTAAACAAATGTATAAATATGCCTTATTTCCACAATCTTTCATTAAATATTTACTTATTTAAAAACAACCATTGAGAGATTCCAAATAAATGCAATATTTCTATTATTTCTAATATTTATTCATTGCCACATTTAATTATGATTATATGTTTTTTTTTTTTTTTAATTTTACCAATTACTTAATTATTTAATTTACCACATAAAACCATTCACTACTTTAGATAAATCATATAATCATACAAGGACCAACGTAACCTCTCAAACGAATGAGACTACTATGCACAAACCATAAAGATACAAAATTGTTGTCAACTTGGTACGGAGTTACTTTTCATGTCACCTCAAATAATTCAACTTCCTGCCGTTGGGTTGGTTCAATGCTCACCCAGACCTACCGAAATAGGTGGAATCGAGTCTTATTCCTGCAAAGCCTGCATCCACAAAGTGATATACAATATACATAAAATCAAAGCATTGTGAGGAGGATTCACAGCGTAGTAGGGCGCTCGCGAACGAGTGATGCTACCTGTCCCCCCCACCAAAACATATCATCATAAAATTTTACACCGCATCATAAATTACTATTCTATAGTCTATTGCATTCCAAATAACCCATCAAATGATCATAATAGAATGTCATCGCAATATCCATGGCATCATAAGAATATAGTAATGATCTAAGCTACCACACAAGATACCAATAGTATCGATCACAAATCACAATGTACCAAACAGAAATCACAGTAAATGTCAAAAATCAACTAGTAGCATGAGGGGTATTACATCCTCCCCCCCTAAAATCCGGCTTACTCCTGGAAGCCAGTGAAAAGATAAGGATAAGAATCCCTGATACGAGAGGCATCCTCCCAAGTAGCTGAAGCCTCATCATTCGGGTCCCACTGAACCCGCACCTGATCAATCTCTCTGCCTCTGAGGGTAAGTCGCCGACGCTGAAGCACGGCCACGGGCTCGAGTGCCAGCTGCCCGTCCTCGACCTGAAGAGCATTCCAATCCAAAACATGAGTAACATCAGGAAAATATGGTCTAAGAACAGAAACATGAAATACATCGTGGATCCGCGACAAACTGGGTGGCAAAGCTAAACGGTAAGCAACAGGTCCAATTCGCTCCAACACCTCAAAGGGTCCAACAAAACGAGGCGCAAGCTTCGAACCCTTTCCGTAACGAATTGGGCTCTTCCGTGGACGCACTCGAAGGAAAACCCGGTCACCAACTGCAAACTGCCGATCAACTCTATGAGCATCAGCATACTTTTTCTGTCTATCCTGAGCAGCTACGAGATGCTCCCGAATGCGAGACACCTGCTGTTCCATATCTCTAAGCATCTCGGGCCCAAGAAGCACCCTATCCTCCAATCGATCCCAACTCAGAGGAGTACGACAAGGACGACCATACAAAGCCTGAAAAGGAGCCATACCAATAGAGCTATGGTACCCATTGTTATATGCAAACTCAACCAAATACAGATAGTCCTCCCAACATGATTGCTGATCCATAACATACATACGAAGCATATCCTCAAGCACCTGGTTGACCCTCTCAGTTTGACCATCAGTCTCAGGATGATAAGCAGAACTGAAGTTCAATTTCGTTCCCAAAGACTGCTGCAAGGATGTCCACAATGCAGATGTGAATACCGGATCTCTGTCGGAAATGATCCTCCGCGGTATCCCATGCAATCTAACTATATCATTCATGAATACCTTAGCAACATAAGATGCCGTATATGACGATCGAACAGGAGAAAAATGAGCTACCTTAGTCAATTTGTCCACTGTGACCATAATAGCATCATGCCGTCTAGATGACATAGGCAACCCAACGATGAAATCCATAGAAATAACATCCCATTTCCATTCTGGAATGAGGTGAGGCTGTAGCAACCCTGCCGGATGATGATGTTCAGCCTTCACTCTCTGACATTCAAGACATCGAGCCACAAAATCGGCGATATCTCGCTTCATTCCTGACCAAAAATAAAGCGCACGAAGATCCGCATACATTTTCTTAACTCCTGGATGAGCTGCGTAAGGTGCTCGATGACCTTCTGTCAAAATCAATGTGCGAAGACCCTCTGAAGAAGGTACATACAACCGCCCAAAGAAACGCAAAGCACCATCCGAATCTAGCGAATAACCAGCAAATTTCCCCTCCAAAGCTCTACCTGATTCCACTTCCGCTTTCACCTCTAAAAACCAACTATCTGAAGGAAGGGCTGCAAGAATCTGACTCTTCAAATCCACCTCAAGAGATATTGCAGAAACCTCATGCCTTCGCCGACTTAGAGCGTCGGCCACCACATTTTCCTTACCCTGAATATACTTAACCTCAAAATCGTACTCACACAAAAATTCCATCCACCTCCTCTGCCTTGCATTCAAATTCGGCTGAGTGAAGATGTACTGCAAACTTCGATGGTCTGTATGCAACTCAAACCGATGCCCTAACAAAAAGTGCCTCCATCTCACAAGAGCATGAACCACTGCGGCCAATTCAAGGTCATGCGTGGGATAATTGAGTTCATGATCTTTTAACTTCCGAGATTCATAGGCAATCACTCTTCCCTCCTGCATCAACACAGCCCCAAGACCCTCCAATGAAGCATCAGTACAAACCACAAAATCGCCTGAAGGATCCGGCACTGCCAAAATTGGAGCACTAGTCAGTTTCTCCTTAAGGGTTTGGAACGCTAACTGACACTGCTCTGACCAAAGAAATTTCTTTCCCTTCCGCTGAAGAGAAGTGATGGGATGCGCAATTCTTGAGAAACCCTGAACGTACCGCCGATAATACCCAGCTAGTCCCATGAAACTGCGGATTTCTGAGACATTAGTGGGCACGGGCCAATCCATGATAGCCTGGATTTTAGCAGGGTCAACAGAAATTCCCTCTTCAGAAATCACATGGCCCAAATACTGAACCTCAGACTTATAAAAGTCACACTTTGCCAAATTGGCATACAACTGATTGTCCCTTAAGCACTGCAAAACCTGCTTTAGGTGCACCTCATGCTCCTCCATAGACTTAGAATAAATCAAAATATCATCAAGAAACACGAGGACGAACCTATCCAAGAAAGTTCGGAATACCCCATTCATTAGACTCATAAAGACTGAAGGTGCATTTGTCAACCCGAATGGCATCACTGTAAACTCATAATGACCATACCGTGTACGAAAAGCAGTTTTATGAATATCGGCCTCTGCTATCCGCAACTGATGATACCCTGATTTAAGGTCGATCTTGGAAAATACCTTTGCCCCTTTTATCTGATCAAAGAGATCATCAATCCTGGGAAGGGGATAACGATTCTTTACTGTTACCTTGTTCAATTGCCGGTAATCGATACAAAGGCGGAGAGACCCATCCTTCTTTTTGACGAAGATCACTGGTGCTCCCCACGGAGAGACACTAGGGCGGATAAACCCCTTAGCTAACAATTCTTCTAACTGCAGACGAAGCTCTTGGAGCTCCTGAGTGGTCATCCTGTAAGGAGCCCGAGAAATAGGCTCAGCTCCAGGCACCAAATCAATCCTGAAATCCACCTCTCGCTTAGGAGGCATACCTGGTATCTCACTAGGGAAGACATCCGAAAATTCTGCAAGGAGAGGGTAATCATTCAAGGACAACTCCCGACTATCCTCTGACTCAAGGTCATTAACCGATATAGCAAAGAGCTGACAACCCTGCCGAAAACACCTTTTTAACTGCATTGCTGAGATCATTCTCAGAGAGACAGGCCTCTGAGCTCCCACAATGTCTACCTCTTTACCAAAATCATCCACACACCGCACTGCTTTACGGCGGCAATCAATCAAAGCACGATGCGAGCTTAGCCAATCCATGCCCAAAACTACATCATAGGAGCCCAGTGGAAGGATTCTGAGATCCACCTTAGTTGACATGGCCCCCAATTCTAACCTACAACCTTGCACAAGCTTCTCAACCACAACCTTAGATCCTGAAGCTAACTCAACCTGCCACTTTTCGCTTTGCTTTATTGCCCCCAGTTTACATCGATCAACAACTAAAGGAGAGATAAAAGAATCAGATGCACCAGAATCAAATAGAACTGAAATTTTAAACTTATGTATTGAACCTGTAGTTTCGATGACGGTGCTCTGATGATCCGCCTGCCGATTATCCACTGTTGCGAAGACTCGGTGAGATCTCCCTGCATCACCTACTGTCGGCTCGGACAATGCTGGTCTCTGACTAAACTCTGAAGCACTCTTTTGAGGACACATCCTAGCAATATGCCCTTGCTGCCCACACGAGAAACATCCAGAACCTCGACCAAAACCTCTTCCCCCGGACGGAGCATTCGATTGCTGGAAACTCCCACGACTAGGTGCGGATTGAAAACTTAGTGCAGGCTGTCCCGAATTGGTACGATTCCGGTTCCGATCCTTGCGAAACTGAGATTGGCCACCTTGATGAGATTGAAAGTTCTTCTGTCTTGACTGCTGCTGCTGATGACTCCCTTTCGAGGGTCCAAAACGACTCTTAGAAGGTCCTGCTGACTGAGTCTGACCCCCTTGCACAACAGCTCTAGGAGCGGGTACACTACCAATCTGTACTCCTACATGACCACCCAAAGCTAAGGCCAAGTTTTCCTCTACCAAACGAGCCTTTTCGACAGCAACCTCCATGGTCTTAGGTTCGAAGACCCTTACACCACCGCTGATGCGTGCGTTCAAACCTCGAACAAAGTGCTGAACCAACATCCCTTCATCATGGATAATCCCTGCATATTGCTTTAGCTCATAGAAGCGACGTTCATACTGTTCTACTGACATTGCCATTTGCTTAAGATCGTGAAATTCATCTGCCCTACGCTGCCTCCAATGATCTGAGAGGAAGCGAGCCCTGAACCTTTCCAAGAAAAATTCCCAAGTGACCATACTGATATCCATATGCAACTTCTGTTCCTCAAGCTGCCACCAAGTGGACTCGAAACCCCGCAAATGCATAACAGCACATCGAGCCTTGGTATTACTACCGTAGGGGTGCATTGCGAAGCATCGGCCCAAATCAATTAACCAGGTCTCGGCTTCCAAACCTCCTCCAGAGCCATCGAAGGTAGGTGGATGAGCTCTCATTAAGTCCCTCATATGTCCAGCTAATAAAGCATCCTGATCAACTGAAGCTCCCTTGGGCCTTGGAGACCTTTCTCTTTCCCTCACAACCGGCTGATCCCCATTAGGTCTAGGACCCAATCTATCGAGGAGCTCCCCCAGCAGATGCTGCAACTGCCCATCCAACCCCGGCTGTTCCGGAATCGGTCCACCATCTGACGGATTGTTCTGAGAATTCTGTTGCTCCTCAGACTCAGGACCGTGAGAACTTGGTGGTGAAGGATTTGGTTGGTTGGCCCCACGGCCACCACCTCGGCCTCTTCCTCGGCCTCTACCTCTACCTCTGCCTCTGCCTCTAGGCATGCTTCTGCACAACAAGACAAAGGTACACATGAGCTCAAGAGCTAACACGCAAAGGTTACCTAGCGGACATAACTACCCAAAGACCCCAGCGTGTGCAACCTTGGCTCTGATACCAAGTTGTAACGCCCGCCGGGCAAGCCCCAAAGAACAAACATCAAAAGAGCGCACAATATTTTTTTTTTAAAGAGGAAGATAAATAATCATCACATCAATATTAAATGATCATATATAACAACAAAATCAACTATGTCCTTTGGAGCCCCCACGAGAATTACGTTGCAAAAAGACAATATTAAACTTCATTCCAAAAGATATCAAAAGGAACCATAATGACATCATAAGATGAGTACATACATAAATTTTATCCCAAGATAACCCATAATAC
>VDFB02105785.1:407660826-407681159 GCA_007258455.2 Sequoia sempervirens
CCCTTTCCTTGTGCATCCACCCTTGCTAGTTGAAGCACATCTACCCATCTAGTCATGGATCCACCTATCTTCTTATGCATCTTCCCTTGTGAGAAAACACACATCCACTTGTTCTTGAGCGTATCTATCCATTTGTAGATCCACTTCTCCTTTGGTGCATCTGCTCCTGTTAGAAAATGTGTATATGGTAGTTCATCCATGGATCAAGCCTTGTAGTCCTAGCGATGCATCTCCCTATCCCATTATGTGTCTACCCCTATGGATGAATGTGCCTCTTCCTATCTAGCTATAGATCCATCTATGAAGCAGATCTACCCCTCTTCCCTATCCACCCATCTAGTCACAAATCCACCCATTGATGAATCCACTTATGCTTTTCCAGATCCACCTATCTATAGGTACATCTACCCATACCTTAAAAAAATACTCATCTAGAACACATCTACCTGTCTACCTACATGGGTAGATCCACCCTATTGTGATAAGAGGATCCACTCATTTGTGGACTTTGATCCCTAATAAATGCAAGAAATCAAAATGTATGATGAAAAGTCAAAGGTTTTACTTGGGCACCGCACTCTCCTCTCTGCACCTACCCTCAAACCACATCAATCCAGTGAGAGATGCTCTATTTGCACAAAATTTTACTCCATCTACTCATTGAAATGCTTAGGGTATAAATAAATAGTAATGTACCTTAATTACTTTTTATAGCTTTCCCTAATTACATTTGTAACCCTAATTTATTCTTTTCACTCCCATTTCCTCCCAGTAACTCTACTTTCCTTTATTTATTCACTGTTCTTCATCATTCTTTTTTTTCACTCTTGTCGATACCCTCATTTTTTCTCTTTCAAGATGCCACCTAGGCCTCGTTTTTCCCATCCACCCTCTTGAGGTGGCATCATCCTACCATATTCCACCTTTTCTTCTTTTTCATCCTTTCTTCCATGTTGGGCCATCCCTCTACCCATTTTCCTCTATTGAGTCATCTATATTTTATTTTTCTTTGAAACATATTATTTTAATGATATTTCAAAGAGGGGAAAAATCTAGACACCTAAATTTGACCACTTACGTTTGGTCAAATTTGTCCCCTTTTTCGTCTACCATCCCTTCTAATCTACATTAAATAAATAAGTTTTTTGTTATTTAATTAATATTGCTATTTTTTCTAAAGTCCTCTAAATCCTTAAGGTATTTGATTAAATATTTAAATACTTTACCCCCTTATAGCCCTTACTCTCTAAATTAAATAAATATGCCATTTATTTAATTTTGTCACTATATCCCAGAGGACTTAAATTTAATATTTAATTACCTCATTTCTCTCTCCTAGTGACATCCTCCATAATTCTATCCATAATCCTAATCCATTTCCTAATCCCATCATTAGGGATGTGCACATTCCTAATCCATGATTAGGTGTCACAACCTCCAAATTTTGCAAGTGGCCTCTAATCATGCTCACTAGCCTAAATCCCCACCTAATTACCCTCTTTAATCACTTGCACAATCTAAATCTTTTGGTTAGGAGAGACTAATATCCTTGCCATTTATGTTACCTAGCCCTTGTCCTCTCATCACTAATTCTTTCTCCTTTTGGAGAAGTGACCCCACACCTTTGAGGAATTTTTAATTCCCATTTATTATCCCCATGCATGGCTTAAGGAGTTTTTAATTCCATTTATTCTTCCAATGTCCCTTTTTAATTCCTTTTGACTTCCCTTTTGCAATAATTTGGGAAGATTGGACAAGAAATCCCTTTATGAGGGAGATCTTTCCCATACTCTCATGGTACTTGTGAAGTGCCTTTTCTCCTCTCAACCCTTCTCATGGCAACAGAGTGTCACCACCATGTGGGTTGAGATGTCTCAAGGCATCTCAAACCTCCATTTTCATCAATCCCCTTACATCCCTTTATTTCTTCCATCCCCTTTCTAATGACTACATTTAGTCATTTTGCAAAAATCATTCATTATCATGCAACCATAAGATCTTGCAAGCACATTGAGAAAAGATCCTACCATTATGTTGTAAAAATCACCCTAGAGCACACGTCCAATTGTCACTGAAGGATAAATCATTACATCATGTGTTGGAAAATGTTGTCATTGATGTCAAAAGTGTTAAAAGAGAAAATGTTATTGATGCGTTTGTGGCTGGTGTGCAAGTGTTGAGGAGATTGTAGTATTGAGAAGCTTACTTGAAATTCCATGGAAGACAAGACTAGGTGCTTACGGTATAGCGGTCTTCCTGCTAGCCTAAAGAGTCTAAGGAGGGTTCCTTGCAGTACTGCAGTGAACACCACCATCCCACAACTACCCGCCAACCCACAACAAGCTGATCATGTTCCTTGTGGTATTGTGGTGTGAAGTGTCTCAATCCACAACCCTGTGGCACATAGGTGAAGGGGTCTAAAGTACAACAGTTGTGTGTGGTATTGTGGTAATTGACACATTGATGAAAATATCAGAGTAACAAAGTGTTTTCAACATGACCTATTATGTGGTCCCCTTGATATAGCGACAACAGTGTAATCATTGGTGGAAGCATCCATAGGTGGATGGTGATGTATACATAGGTGGAATATAGCGGATGGATGACAGAGCAATTCACATCCTTGTTGTGAATTACGTGGTGACGATGTGGACATACTAATTGTAAAGCTGAGAAATCGATGAATGTGATTCTAAGGAAAATAATCTGATGGTGATGTCTTAATATTGTTGAGATGAATATAGAACTAGGGATCTTGGCGTGTAAAGACAATATCAACAATCAAAATTTAAAGATTGTGGTTTCAAAAGGGTAAGTCTATATAAGCAATTTTTGACTGGAAACTGACCAAAAGAATTAAATTATTTCACCTAGCTGCCCCAACAATCGACTTAATAGGTGATTTGAGTTGCAGAATGACAAAATAGAGTGTTATGTGTACATAAATCAAGTTCAAATCTTACGTAGAGAGGATTACATTAAATGTTATCCGATTTGGGGTTTACAGATTGCTAATCAAAGAAGTCTCTTTGAGGAAGAATTTAATGCGGGTATGGCTCAATGCAGATAGATCTTGAAGAAGCAAGAATGACAAATCTAACTAAAGTACAAGTGGGATTGGTCGGTGGTGCACTGCTCAAAAATTCTACTTGGTAACAAAGAAAAGCATGTTAACAAGGTAGTAGATGTAGGAAAAAGGTAAGTTGAAAAGATTGATGATGAGAGAAGAAAAAAGAGGAGTTGAGAACAGTAGAGTGTAGAGGACGTGATTGAAGATAAAGAATTCACTATTCCTAAATAAGTCAAACCAAACAAAAATCAAGAATTCATATCTGGATTTGTGGTTAGGGTAAATCGCCTAATTATTTTGATGCTTTTTGTTTGGGTTCTACTTATTCAATCCGGTATATTATAGAAAGGGGATAAGGTGTTGAACAAGAAAAAAATGCAAACAACAAAGATGCAAAAAAAGGATGTGAATACAAAAAGGATAAAGAGGTGTAGAGCGAAAGGAGAGTTGAAGTGTGGGAAACATACATGTAAGTGCAGTTGCAAATAAGTTGCAACATAGAATTGTCATTTAAGATTGTAATATCATGCATTGTAAATATGATTGGTGGGTGCCATCAGATAGCTGGATAGAATCTTAGATTAGGGAGTGGGTGCTTCCATGGAGTTGATTCTCCTAAAATTATGGGATTGGAGTCTCTTTAGGGTTGGCACCCTTAAGACATTGTAACTGAACTTTAAAACTTATGAGGTTGGATTAGGACAGTAGATCCTAGTAGCATTTCTCATTGTGATTTTTCCCAACCTTGGGTTTTCCACATACATTGGGTGTAATGTGATGACTATATGTGTGCTCTCTCATGTTCTTGCTTATTGAAGTTTTTATCTCCACATTGAAAGTTTAAATAATTAATCTGCATTAAGGTTAAAGAAGAAATTTTTTCTATATCTATTGATTTACCCCCCTCTTATTAGATCTCTATGTTCCAACATTGTGCTCATAAACAAGTATAATTTCGTCCAATTTGGAGTAGGTATGAGAAATTTGGCTCTAATCCAAGTTTTTTCTTGAATTTCACATTTTTCTTGGTTTTCTCATAATTTCCTTGCACTTTAAAGTGTAAATTCACTACACACAGAAGAGATTGTGACATGCTCAATGTTTATCCTAGGAAAAGGTTGCAATGCCTATTTTTGGGTACATTGTGACCCCACTCTTTCTTGTATAGATTCCCCACATGTACCTTGGGACTCTCACATGTCGAAGTAGTTTGGGATCTCATTGAGGAAATACTCGTAATAAATTTTCCTCAAAAAGTGCTATGGAACATCATTTTTATTTCATGGATGATCAAAATCCATCCACCACCTATCACAAAAATTATTCCTTCTCCCTTGGTGGTGGCACCAATGGATAAGGAACCTATTGCAAGTGTTGTGTAGGGGTTCATTAGTTCATGGATCAAAGAGTAATGCAGGAACCTGCTGCAAGTGTTGTGTAGGGGTTCATTAGTTCATGGATCAATGAGTAATGCACATAAGTCTAATTTCAATACTTTTTTATTTTATTTGTTCATAGGATAATTTATCAACATAATATTATCTTTCTTCATCCCTCTTGCTTGACCAAGTATTAATTTGGCCACTCATGAAATCTATGTGAGAGATGATAGATTCTAGTGAAGTGGTGAATGTAAACCAATTGGAGGTTGTTTCTGATGGATCTCTTAACTTTTTAATCATTGTCTCAAGATATTTTTATTATTTTCTATTTTCCCTCATATGGTTTCTTGCATCTTGATAGGATGTTGAGGTGTTATCAAGGGGGTTTACTTGGATTTTTATTCACTAGAATTTTTATGAATTAGTAAATGAGGGTTTTCATCAAATGTAAATAATCTTGTTGTATACAATGACTACAATGATCAATGTTTGGCATCGAATCATGACTTACCAATAATATTTGATAATGCATTGTTTTCTTTTAGCTACCTAATTATGATAATCTTGTCTAGATTCACCTCATGTAGTGACATATTAATGCTACTATGTATGGTGAAGTTTGACTACACAATTCAAAAGAGCCATACTATACAATATTATGTACATATAGTGAAATGTAACAAATTGTCATTACCCATTCATGTTATACCTTCATTACTTATATATATATATATATATATATATATATACATATATAACTTTATTCTTATAAAAATCATTTAAACTTAATGATTTCAAAGGGTAGTGTACAATGTGATGGATTACCGGGATCAAAGGATCTTGTGGCTTTTCCCTTGATTCAATCTTTGCTACCTGCACACGCAAGTGTTGGTGGTAGGAGGTATGAATACAATTTGGATGTTAGAAATAAGTAGTAACAAATATAATATTGTTAGCATCAGTATTATGTGTTTTATTGTTATGATGTTTGTAGTACTTGTTAATGTGTGTTTTTGGGCAATGAATGAAGAGACACAAATGGGTTTAAGTTTTAAGAAAGTAACACCAAATGACGAAGATGATGTTAAGAGTAACTAGGATGAAATGACCACGAAAATTTAAGACAGGAAAAGTAAAGCAACATAGGATAGGTAACATCAAGTGAATAAATGCTTAGATTGCGAAAGAAACGCATTTCAATGCAAAGTCATACGGTTGAAGGAAAATTATGCAAGCGAGCGGGCATAGATTTTAATATGTTCTTTCCTCTCCATCTTTGTTTACTTTTCTTGCTTGCCATGTGTTGGATGTCTCCCAATAATTTTTTTCCTCGTCTATTACACGTCTCTATTTGTAAGCTTACGTCCTTTCTAATTTTCTATGAAAAGTCATAAGCCCCTACAACCTACCTCCATGTCATACAATTGAAGGAAAATCAATGCAACCGTGCAAAATACGGGGATATTTTAGTTCGTTGTTTCCTCTCTTTCATTTTCTACTTTTATTGGGTGATTCTTGCTTGTTGTGTCTTTGGATGCCTCTCAAGAAATTTCTTCCTCCTGTCACACTTCTCTCTTTGCAAGATTTCTTGCGTCCTTTCTAATTTTCTTCTATTTCCCATAAAGAACCAACGGCATTTTATTCCAATTTAGACAACATTGACGAGGAATTCCTATGCAACTGGTAACATATGTAGGTAAACAAGAGGGTCATCTAATAATTTCCTTATAGATAAGATTCTACAAGAAAATTTATTGTACATTAAATATATGTTTTGAATTCACCTTAGAAACTGTTTTCACATGTTCTGAATATAATCGTTACGTTTATTTTAAAAATATGAATAATGGTGAAATTTGTATATTTATGTCAATTTTTATTTAATTTTGAATTTAATTTAAAGATATGTGCATGTAATATTAGATAGCAATGTATAGTATATTCTTGTATTAAGTTTGGTTTCCTTCTTGATACTTATATGTCTTTATCTACTCTTCTCTTTCACACACTCTTACATGGTTGATTTATCCCCATCATATATGCATCAATTCAACATAATTACTAATCTTAACTTATAGATACTTGATCTCTACTTCATAATTTATATGTTTTGCATGACAATTGGTTATGTCTTAGTATTTAAAAACATTCATTCGAATATAAATTCACATACTAGAATCATCGATGCATTCCTCAAATATAGGAGTATAATTAGAAGAAAACTTCAATTAGTGCAATAGATGAAACAATATTTACTGTAGAATCAACACCTATGACACCTATAAAATTTCCTACTAGTTAACAATCTTTAGCATGACTATAAAGTTGGTCTCTCCTAGGGGTTGACCTAGGAATACTTTCCCTAGTGATTTGATAGCCTCTTTAAGGTATTCTTAAATAATGTCAATAGTTGCCAACAAAGGTTACAAATATTTGCATCATACTATTGCTACAAGTTATATATATAAATGAGCAAGGTTATGTTTGCAATAAAACAAGAAATGCATGTTATGCTACTATATCCCCAATTCTAACTCTTACAAACCTTAAGTGATAATGTTAACTGATTATAAATATGTATGTGTGGACATACAAATATATATGTATGTACATACATATATATAATCACTTCAATATGTATATGTAACTTGAACCAATATTACAAAATTTCTATGTAACTACAAAGAAAATAATGATACAAATTGAAGCAACATATTCATACATGTATCTAATTAAAGAACAAACAAACCATATAGATCTAGTTAAGTTGAATCTAAGTGAACAAGGATATGTCTGCAATGAAACAAGCAATACATTTTATACTATCATATCCCCAATATACAAATGTGTATGTACATACATACACTTATATAATAAGTTCACAATGTATATATATAAATTATAGTATTATTATGAATATTTATCTATAAATTCAAACAATAGTATGATACAAAATGAAACAAAATATTCAAACGTGTGAGTGTAATTGGAGAACAAACAAACCATACATCTAATTTAGATGAATGCAATAACGATACACAATTTGTTGAAGTCATCAATAGTGTTAAACTATGTTGTAGCAATCATTCAATTCACTTTGAATGGTAGACTGCAACATAATTGAACAAGGAGAGAATTTTGAAAGCCATATCTTGTTATATATATATATATATTCAACAATTCTTTAGGGAGAATTGATTTTATGAATTCCTTTCTAATGGTAATCTATGTTGCAATTTTCCACAATTCCCTTTGAATTGTGAAATGAAACATAGGCTACTTTAAAAGACCTTCAGAAAACCACTTCCCGTAAATGCATGCTATACTATCATATCCTCAATTCTAAGTCCTACAAGGAAAAAATGGATACAAATTGAAACAACATATTCACACATGTAAGAGTGAGTGTAATTGAAGAAAAAACTAACCATGCTTCTAATTCACTCGATTGTAAATGAACAAGGGTATGTGTGCAATGAAACAAGAAATGCATGTTATACTATCATATCCTTGATTCTAACTCCTACAAATAAAAGAATGATACAAATTAAAACAATATATCCATACATGTAAGAGTGAGTGTAATTGAAGAAAAAACTAACCATGCATCTAATTTAGTTGATTATTAATGAATAGGGGTATGTGTGCAATGAAACAAGCAATGCATGCTATACTATCATATCCCTAATTCTAGCTCCTACAAAGAAAAGAATGGTACAAATTGAAACAACATATGCATACATTTAAGAGTGAGTGTAACTGAAGAACAAACTAAGCATATATCTAGTTCAGTTGATTGTAAATGAACAAGGGTATGTGTGCAATGAAACAAGAAATGCATGTTATACTATCATATCCCCAATTCAAAATACAAATAAAAGAAAGATACAAATTGAAACAAAATATTCATACATGTAAGAGTGAGTTTAATTGAAGAATAAAATAACCATGCATCTAATTCAGTTGATTGTAAATGAACAAGGGTATGCTTGTAATGAAAAAAACAATGCATTTTATACTAGATCGTACCCCTAGTTATAACTCTTACAACCCTTAGGTGGTCATGTTAAATAATTATATATGTATATGTATGTACATACAAATTTATATACATGTGCATACATTTATACATACATACATACGTACATACACACATACATACATATGTACATACATACACATATATAAGTAGTTCACAATATATATGTAAATGTAAGTAGCATTATGATATTTCTATATAATTTCAAATAATATTATGATACAAATTGAAAAAAAATTACTATACATGTACCTATCATGTCATATTAATACCATTTTTCACAAACAAAATTAGATCTTAAATTTTTATTAAGTGGGGCTTTATTTTCTGCTCCTATCCCAAGTTATACATAATGATCAATGCATGTTAGACTATCATATCCTGAATTCCAACTCTCACAACCCTTAGGTGATCATGTTAACTAATTACTATAAATATATAATTAGTTTAGGGGTTATATATAACTTGAAACAACAAAATGATACTAATATTTAGAGCCCTCTTCTCATACAACATTATGATATTTGTTTATAACTTCAAATACCATTTTGATATAAATTGAAATGTAACATTGTCATACTTGTAAAAGTAATTGAAGATCAACTAAAGCATATATCCAATTCATTTGAATGTAAATGAACAAGGCTATATGAAACATCAATTTCTATATCACCTCCATATATATATATATATATATATATATATAAGCATGCAATTTCCATATTTATATTGACAGTATTGGAGGATAGATCATACACTTCACTATTGAGGGTTTCATGAACCTATCTTTTGGCTGACTATGTCTATGTGTCTGTGAAAGTGACATGGCTAATTACACATTCTTAAAGAAAATGTAAAGTGAGGATGATAGGTGGAATGATATATATGTATATAAATTTTATTAAAGGAAATCAAGATATGTATGAAAAATAAGCATACATTGAACATTGTATACAATTCAACATTGCATACTATCTATTTTGTATTACATACATACATAGATGAATGCATATGCATGCATGTATGTATGTGTTATATACATACATACATACATACATATGCATTTCCATATGTGTGTATGTATGTATGTCATTCATACGTACACCACACCTATTTATTTATAATGTTAATATGATATGTAAATTTAGATAACTAAAATGATTACCAAATTAGGATGAAATTCCTATAAATGCATGTAAAATGATACAAAAATTTGACCATACAAACAGAGGTGAAACTAGTATGGATAGGGTATAGAGGATGATGGGGGGGTGGGTAATGTTGTGCGAGGAGTTCACAACAGTGAAGGACACATTCAGCCAAACCATAGGTACATGAAAACCTTAAGAGTCCACCTTATGCAACCCATAAATGGTATGTATATATCGACACACAGTCGACCAAATGATAGGTGTGTGATACCCTTAATAGGGAGAGTTGCTGTAATACCCCTCATGCTACTAGTTGATTTTTGACATTTATTGTGATTTCTGTTTGGTACATTGTGATTTGTGATCGATACTATTGGTATCTTGTGTGGTAGCTTAGATCATTACTATATTCTTATGATGCCATGGATATTGTGATGACATTCTATTATGATCATTTGATGGGTTATTTGGAATGCAATAGACTATAGAATAGTAATTTATGATGCGGTGTAAAATTTTATGATGATATGTTTTGGTGGGGGGGACAGGTAGCATCACTCGTTCGCGAGCGCCCTGCTACGCTGTGAATCCTCCTCACAATGCTTTGATTTTATGTATATTGTATATCAATTTGTGGATGCAGGATTTGCAGGAATAAGACTCGATTCCACCTATTTCGGTAGGTCTGGGCGAGCATTGAACCAACCCAACGGCAGGAAGTTGAATTATTTGAGGTGACATGAAAAGTAACTCCGTACCAAGTTGACAACAGTTTTGTATCTTTATGGTTTGTGCATAGTAGTCTCATTCGTTTGAGAGGTTACGTTGGTCCTTGTATGATTATATGATTTATCTAAAGTAGTGAATGGTTTTATGTGGTAAATTAAATAATTAAGTAATTGGTAAAATTAAAAAAAAAAAACATATAATCATAATTAAATGTGGCAATGAATAAATATTAGAAATAATAGAAATATTGCATTTATTTGGAATCTCTCAATGGTTGTTTTTAAATAAGTAAATATTTAATGAAAGATTGTGGAAATAAGGCATATTTATACATTTGTTTAAATAAAAAGTTTATGTTATGAATTATAAATTATTTAGTTTTTATTAAATGCATTTGTTATTTGGGAAAAACATCAAAATGAAATTAGGGTAAAATATTATTTGATTTTTGAATTATGACCTCTGGTATTCACGGGAAGAGGAATTGAAAGGACTTTTGGGCATGAAATTTATTGTGAGTTTCTCTTGTTTGGGGGAATTTGGGTTCGAATGCTGGGAAAATTCTTTTGGCAATCAGTTTCTTGAGTCTTTAGTATTTTCTGTTTTGGAGAAATTGGGAAGAGGAAGGAAGTTTTCTGGATCTGTTGCTGGGAGATTTGCAGCAAAGGAATAGTGCAGCAAGAGGGGGGCAAGGCTTCTACAGTTTGCTGCAAGCGTAGGACGCCAGGTTCTACTCTTGATATCGTTATTCTCTGTAAATATGAATTGTTTTCTGTGTGTGTGCAATTTATTTTAGGGATGAAAAATTATATGACTGTAGAAAGAAAATATGCTAGGGGTATGGTTAATTCAAAAATGGTTAAATTAGAAAATGTAGAATTGTTATTTATTCAATGAAATTCTTCGGGGTTTCTGAATCAAAAGGGGTTTTTGTGTAATCTGGGAACAAACAATAGTTGCTGTCTCAAATTGTTTCAAAATATATATATATATTAAAATATATGGGTAGGGACAATTTTTATTTCCAGTAAATTTCTGGGCATGATATTCTGGCCTGTGTCTGTATTTTATTAAAAACAGTTCTTCTATTTTTTTTTAATTTGGCACAGCCAATATGCAGTAATATATTTTCCCTGTTTCCTTAAAAAAAATATATATATTCTTATCTCTGTGTGTGTGTATATATATATATATTCGAAATTATTAAATTGTTGAGGAAAAGAAAATAGAATAAAAAAATTTAATCCGCCAAAAATTTTAATTAACATTCAAATTTTTGTTTAAATTTTATATGCATTGATGGTGGCTGTGTGTGGGGGTCAGCTTTGGCCGTACCCACCACCACCCCGCCACCGGTCCGTGGGACAGCCTGCGGACTGTCCACGGTAGTCCGTAGGACTGCCGTGAGCAGTCCGTAGACTGCCACGGCCGGCGGCGAGTTAATTCGGGCGGTATGCGTTGGGAATAAAATTCCCATATAAATTTTATTGTTAAGTTTTTAATTCTCTGTGAATTTTTATATGGTGATTTCTTTTATTTCGGATGTTTATATTTATAAAGATATATCAACATATATATATATATATATATATATATTGGTATATATTTATATGTATATATTTATTAGTCCATTTATTATTCTGTGTTTCTGTTTAAAAATAAAATGTACATTTATATTAAATTTCATTTTGATGAATATATTCTGTTATATAAAGCTGATAGATAAACAAAGGAATGGATGCAAATATTCTGTTCTGTTTAGTTCTGAATTAAATAATATTTTTCTGTTAATGCAATAGTTATTAGAAGAAAATATATATATACTGGTTAATCTGTTTAATAGACATTTTGTTCTGATTTATATTTTATTTCCTATAACTCAGTTATTATTTAGAAAATAAATCTGTATAGTTAGATTCTGTTTCTTGTTTTGTTTTAGAAATTATAATAAAGCAAAAATTATCTCCATGAAAATAGTAGCGAAATAGAAATAAATCTGTTTTATAGGATTTTCAACTTTGAAAGGGAATTGCTGATTTAACAGCATTATTTATTTTATTTTTTTGTAATACGATTGTATTTTAGGAAAGAAAATGATTTTGTAATCTGTCTTAGAATTAAATAGGTTATCATTTTTAAGTATTTAATTTTGAAATTTAATCTCGTTGGTTTATTGGGTTTTGGGACATTGTTATTTCCTTGATGTGGGAACCCTTTTTTATGTAAACTCTTTAGTCTTCCAGAGGAAGTTGGGTTTGTTGAATTTATATCTTTTTATTTTGAAATTCTGTTGAGTTATATTTTATTAATGGGGTGTACCGAATTATGAGATTTTATTGTGGTACTTTCACTTGCGAGATGATTTGTGCCTCGCGTATTACTTTGTTGTCATACTTTGATGATTATTGTTTGGCATGGTACAACCCCCTTGTTTTGATGGGTCTCTAGGGAGAGTGGCTCCTCGTGGGGGCCGGCGCCCCGTTTAAGGGGAAGAGCTCAGGATAACCCACGAGTGAGTTAGTAAATAAGTGAAAACCTAATAATTAACTTAGGAGGGTTGGGTTGGGTAGTAATATCATTGCAAGATTTTAAAAATGGATGCCTCGTCTTCATTAGTGCTTCTGCAGACTAATGGAAGGCTGAGAAGGCCGTGGTTGGCAAGGTCGTGGCCTCATCCTCACGAGAGGTCTACGGCTCCGCATGAGTCACCCTATGGACCGGCGCCTCCAGTTGGGAGGAAGAGCACAGGACAGCCATAGATGGGACTGACGCCTCCAGTTGGGAGGAAGAGCACAGGACAGCCCATGTAGGACTATGCGATGACACTCTCCCCTAGTTGCCCATGTGTTGTTTTATTGTGTTCCTCTGGAAGTGGGGTATGGGAATTGATTTATATTATTGTTTGAATTGAGTTAAATTGATTTATATTGTTGTTTGAATTTGAATTAAATTGATTTATAAGTATTACTTCTTTATCATGTATTGGATGATCTCATTTATATTATGGTTATCATCTTGCATCCTTAGGACATTGTGATTGGATGTTATTGGTTGCTCTTTGAATTGGTGTATTGTGTGATGGATTTATTTTGGTACTTTTTATTTGGTTGTACCCTTGTATTGTCACTCTTGGTCGGAGTTACTTCTCTGTCACCTCTTAGCACGGGGGTGGTCGGGTGGAACGTGCTCCGCACACCGTTGGGTTCCCCATCAGTGTTCGTGGCTTCAATCTTATCCAGTTGAAGATTTATTACAGTTGATCTCATTGTATCTTTGATAACTTGTATATTGTATTTATCCCACATGTTTGGGATTCTGGATGTAACTCTATGGATGATGTAACATTGAAAGATGATGTAATGTAATTATTTACTTTGTAATTTTAATTGGCTATGAAATGTATTATGGGTTATCTTGGGATAAAATTTATGTATGTACTCATCTTATGATGTCATTATGGTTCCTTTTGATATCTTTTGGAATGAAGTTTAATATTGTCTTTTTGCAACGTAATTCTCGTGGGGGCCCCAAAGGACATAGTTGATTTTGTTGTTATATATGATCATTTAATATTGATGTGATGATTATTTATCTTCCTCTTTAAAAAAAAAATATTGTGCGCTCTTTTGATGTTTGTTCTTTGGGGCTTGCCCGGCGGGCGTTACAACTTGGTATCAGAGCCAAGGTTGCACACGCTGGGGTCTTTGGGTAGTTATGTCCGCTAGGTAACCTTTGCGTGTTAGCTCTTGAGCTCATGTGTACCTTTGTCTTGTTGTGCAGAAGCATGCCTAGAGGCAGAGGCAGAGGTAGAGGTAGAGGCCGAGGAAGAGGCCGAGGTGGTGGCCGTGGGGCCAACCAACCAAATCCTTCACCACCAAGTTCTCACGGTCCTGAGTCTGAGGAGCAACAGAATTCTCAGAACAATCCGTCAGATGGTGGACCGATTCCGGAACAGCCGGGGTTGGATGGGCAGTTGCAGCATCTGCTGGGGGAGCTCCTCGATAGATTGGGTCCTAGACCTAATGGGGATCAGCCGGTTGTGAGGGAAAGAGAAAGGTCTCCAAGGCCCAAGGGAGCTTCAGTTGATCAGGATGCTTTATTAGCTGGACATATGAGGGACTTAATGAGAGCTCATCCACCTACCTTCGATGGCTCTGGAGGAGGTTTGGAAGCCGAGACCTGGTTAATTGATTTGGGCCGATGCTTCGCAATGCACCCCTACGGTAGTAATACCAAGGCTCGATGTGCTGTTATGCATTTGCGGGGTTTCGCGTCCACTTGGTGGCAGCTTGAGGAACAGAAGTTGCATATGGATATCAGTATGGTCACTTGGGAATTTTTCTTGGAAAGGTTCAGGGCTCGCTTCCTCTCAGATCATTGGAGGCAGCGTAGGGCAGATGAATTTCACGATCTTAAGCAAATGGCAATGTCAGTAGAACAGTATGAACGTCGCTTCTATGAGCTAAAGCAGTATGCAGGGATTATCCATGATGAAGGGATGTTGGTTCAGCACTTTGTTCGAGGTTTGAACGCACGCATCAGCGGTGGTGTAAGGGTCTTCGAACCTAAGACCATGGAGGTTGCTGTCGAAAAGGCTCGTTTGGTAGAGGAAAACTTGGCCTTAGCTTTGGGTGGTCATGTAGGAGTACAGATTGGTAGTGTACCCGCTCCTAGAGCTGTTGTGCAAGGGGGTCAGACTCAGTCAGCAGGACCTTCTAAGAGTCGTTTTGGACCCTCGAAAGGGAGTCATCAGCAGCAGCAGTCAAGACAGAAGAACTTTCAATCTCATCAAGGTGGCCAATCTCAGTTTCGCAAGGATCGGAACCGGAATCGTACCAATTCGGGACAGCCTGCACTAAGTTTTCAATCCGCACCTAGTCGTGGGAGTTTCCAGCAATCGAATGCTCCGTCCGGGGGAAGAGGTTTTGGTCGAGGTTCTGGATGTTTCTCGTGTGGACAGCAAGGGCATATTGCTAGGATGTGTCCTCAAAAGAGTGCTTCAGAGTTTAGTCAGAGACCAGCATTGTCCGAGCCGACAGTAGGTGATGCAGGGAGATCTCACCGAGTCTTCGCAACAGTGGATAATCGGCAGGCGGATCATCAGAGCACCGTCATCGAAACTACAGGTTCAATACATAAGTTTAAAATTTCAGTTCTATTTGATTCTGGTGCATCTGATTCTTTTATCTCTCCTTTAGTTGTTGATCGATGTAAACTGGGGGCAATAAAGCAAAGCGAAAAGTGGCAGGTTGAGTTAGCTTCAGGATCTAAGGTTGTGGTTGAGAAGCTTGTGCAAGGTTGTAGGTTAGAATTGGGGGCCATGTCAACTAAGGTGGATCTCAGAATCCTTCCACTGGGCTCCTATGATGTAGTTTTGGGCATGGATTGGCTAAGCTCGCATCGTGCTTTGATTGATTGCCGCCGTAAAGCAGTGCGGTGTGTGGATGATTTTGGTAAAGAGGTAGACATTGTGGGAGCTCAGAGGCCTGTCTCTCTGAGAATGATCTCAGCAATGCAGTTAAAAAGGTGTTTTCGGCAGGGTTGTCAGCTCTTTGCTATATCGGTTAATGACCTTGAGTCAAAGGATAGTCGGGAGTTGTCCTTGAATGATTACCCTCTCCTTGCAGAATTTTCGGATGTCTTCCCTAGTGAGATACCAGGTATGCCTCCTAAGCGAGAGGTGGATTTCAGGATTGATTTGGTGCCTGGAGCTGAGCCTATTTCTCGGGCTCCTTACAGGATGACCACTCAGCAGCTCCAAGAGCTTCGTCTGCAGTTAGAAGAATTGTTAGCTAAGGGGTTTATCCGTCCTAGTGTCTCCCCGTGGGGAGCACCAGTGATCTTCGTCAAAAAGAAGGATGGGTCTCTCCGCCTTTGTATCGATTACCGGCAATTGAACAAGGTAACAGTAAAGAATCGTTATCCCCTTCCCAGGATTGATGATCTCTTTGATCAGATAAAAGGGGCAAAGGTATTTTCCAAGATCGACCTTAAATCAGGGTATCATCAGTTGCGGATAGCAGAGGCTGATATTCATAAAACTGCATTTCGTACGCGGTATGGCCATTATGAGTTTACAGTGATGCCATTCGGGTTGACAAATGCACCTTCAGTCTTTATGAGTCTAATGAATGGGGTATTCCGAACTTTCTTGGATAGGTTCGTCCTCGTGTTTCTTGATGATATTTTGATTTATTCTAAGTCTATGGAGGAGCATGAGGTGCACCTAAAGCAGGTTTTGCAGTGCTTAAGGGACAATCAGTTGTATGCCAATTTGGCAAAGTGTGACTTTTATAAGTCTGAGGTTCAGTATTTGGGCCATGTGATTTCTGAAGAGGGAATTTCTGTTGACCCTGCTAAAATCCAGGCTATCATGGATTGGCCCGTGCCCACTAATGTCTCAGAAATCCGCAGTTTCATGGGACTAGCTGGGTATTATCGGCGGTACGTTCAGGGTTTCTTAAGAATTGCGCATCCCATCACTTCTCTTCAGCGGAAGGGAAAGAAATTTCTTTGGTCAGAGCAGTGTCAGTTAGCGTTCCAAACCCTTAAGGAGAAACTGACTAGTGCTCCAATTTTGGCAGTGCCGGATCCTTCAGGCGATTTTGTGGTTTGTACTGATGCTTCATTGGAGGGTCTTGGGGCTGTGTTGATGCAGGAGGGAAGAGTGATTGCCTATGAATCTCGGAAGTTAAAAGATCATGAACTCAATTATCCCACGCATGACCTTGAATTGGCCGCAGTGGTTCATGCTCTTGTGAGATGGAGGCACTTTTTGTTAGGGCATCGGTTTGAGTTGCATACAGACCATCGAAGTTTGCAGTACATCTTCACTCAGCCGAATTTGAATGCAAGGCAGAGGAGGTGGATGGAATTTTTGTGTGAGTACGATTTTGAGGTTAAGTATATTCAGGGTAAGGAAAATGTGGTGGCCGACGCTCTAA
This sequence comes from Sequoia sempervirens, assembly GCA_007258455.2. Lineage (NCBI taxonomy): Eukaryota > Viridiplantae > Streptophyta > Pinopsida > Cupressales > Cupressaceae > Sequoia > Sequoia sempervirens. The sequence goes on from VDFB02105785.1 coordinate 407,678,142, forward strand.
GTCGGCGAAGGCATGAGGTTTCTGCAATATCTCTTGAGGTGGATTTGAAGAGTCAGATTCTTGCAGCCCTTCCTTCAGATAGTTGGTTTTTAGAGGTGAAAGCGGAAGTGGAATCAGGTAGAGCTTTGGAGGGGAAATTTGCTGGTTATTCGCTAGATTCGGATGGTGCTTTGCGTTTCTTTGGGCGGTTGTATGTACCTTCTTCAGAGGGTCTTCGCACATTGATTTTGACAGAAGGTCATCGAGCACCTTACGCAGCTCATCCAGGAGTTAAGAAAATGTATGCGGATCTTCGTGCGCTTTATTTTTGGTCAGGAATGAAGCGAGATATCGCTGATTTTGTGGCTCGATGTCTTGAATGTCAGAGAGTGAAGGCTGAACATCATCATCCGGCAGGGTTGCTACAGCCTCACCTCGTTCCAGAATGGAAATGGGATGTTATTTCTATGGATTTCATCGTTGGGTTGCCTATGTCATCTAGACGGCATGATGCTATTATGGTCACAGTGGACAAATTGACTAAGGTAGCTCATTTTTCTCCTGTTCGATCGTCATATACGACATCTTATGTTGCTAAGGTATTCATGAATGATATAGTTAGATTGCATGGGATACCGCGGAGGATCATTTCCGACAGAGATCCGGTATTCACATCTGCATTGTGGACATCCTTGCAGCAGTCTTTGGGAACGAAATTGAACTTCAGTTCTGCTTATCATCCTGAGACTGATGGTCAAACTGAGAGGGTCAACCAGGTGCTTGAGGATATGCTTCGTATGTATGTTATGGATCAGCAATCATGTTGGGAGGACTATCTGTATTTGGTTGAGTTTGCATATAACAATGGGTACCATAGCTCTATTGGTATGGCTCCTTTTCAGGCTTTGTATGGTCGTCCTTGTCGTAATCCTCTGAGTTGGGATCGATTGGAGGATAGGGTGCTTCTTGGGCCCGAGATGCTTAGAGATATGGAACAACAGGTGTCTCGCATTCGGGAGCATCTCGTAGCTGCTCAGGATAGACAGAAAAAGTATGCTGATGCTCATAGAGTTGATCGGCAGTTTGCGGTTGGTGACCGGGTTTTCCTTCGAGTGCGTCCACGGAAGAGCCCAATTCGTTACGGAAAGGGTTCGAAGCTTGCGCCTCATTTTGTTGGACCCTTTGAGGTGTTGGAGCGAATTGGACCTGTTGCTTACCGTTTAGCTTTTCCACCCAGTTTGTCGCGGATCCACGATGTATTTCATGTTTCTGTTCTTAGACCATATTTTCCTGATGTTACTCATGTTTTGGATTGGAATGCTCTTCAGGTCGAGGACGGGCAGCTGGCACTCGAGCCCGTGGCCGTGCTTCAGCGTCGGTGACTTACCCTCAGAGGCAGAGAGATTGATCAGGTGCGGGTTCAGTGGGACCCGAATGATGAGGCTTCAGCTACTTGGGAGGATGCCTCTCGTATCAGGGATTCTTATCCTTATCTTTTCACTGGCTTCCAGGAGTAAGCCGGATTTTAGGGGGGGAGGATGTAATACCCCTCATGCTACTAGTTGATTTTTGACATTTATTGTGATTTCTGTTTGGTACATTGTGATTTGTGATCGATACTATTGGTATCTTGTGTGGTAGCTTAGATCATTACTATATTCTTATGATGCCATGGATATTGCGATGACATTCTATTATGATCATTTGATGGGTTATTTGGAATGCAATAGACTATAGAATAGTAATTTATGATGCGGTGTAAAATTTTATGATGATATGTTTTGGTGGGGGGGACAGGTAGCATCACTCGTTCGCGAGCGCCCTACTACGCTGTGAATCCTCCTCACAATGCTTTGATTTTATGTATATTGTATATCACTTTGTGGATGCAGGCTTTGCAGGAATAAGACTCGATTCCACCTATTTCGGTAGGTCTGGGTGAGCATTGAACCAACCCAACGGCAGGAAGTTGAATTATTTGAGGTGACATGAAAAGTAACTCCGTACCAAGTTGACAACAGTTTTGTATATTTATGGGTTGTGCATAGTAGTCTCATTCGTTTGAGTGGTTACGTTGCTCCTTGTATGATTATATGATTTATCTAAAGTAGTGAATGGTGTTATGTGGTAATTTAAATAATTAAATGATTGGTAAAATAAAAACATAAAATAATAATTAAATATGGCAATGAATAAATATTTGAAATAATAAAAAAAAACAACATTGCATTTATTTGGAATCTCTCAATGGTTGTTTTTGAGTTTAATAAAGAATTGTGGAAATGAGGCATATTTATACATTTATTTAAATAAAAGTTTATGTTATGAATTTAGAATTTATTTAGTTTTAATTAAATGCATGAAAATGAAATTGTTATTTGGGAAAAGCATCAAAATGAAATTAGGGTAAAATATTATTTGATTTTTGAATTATGACCTCTGGTATTCATGGGAAGAGGAATTGAAAGGACTTTTGGGCATGAAATTTATTGTGAGTTTCTCTTTTTTTGAGGGAATTTGGTTCGAATGCTGGAAAAATTCTTTTGGGCAATCATTTTCTTCAGTCTTTAGTATTTTCTATTTTTGGAGAAATTGGGAAGAGGAAGGAAGTTTTCTGGATCTGTTGCTGGGAGATTTGCAACAAAGGAATAGTGCAGCAAGAGGGGGAAAGGCTTCTACAGTTTGCTACAAGCGTAGGATGCCAGGTTCTACTCTTGTTAATCGTTATTCTCTGCTAAATATGAATTGCTTTCTGTGTGTGTGAAATTTATTTTAGGGATAAAAATTAAATGATTGTAGAAAGAAAATCTACTGGGGGTATGGTTAATTCAAAAATGTTTAAATCAGAAAATGTAGAATTGTTATTTATTCAATGAAATTCTTTGGGGTTTCTGAATCGTTGTTTGGGGTTTTTGATTTGTTGTTGATTAAAAAGGGTTTTTGTGTAATCTGGGAACAAACAGTAGTTGTTGTCTCAAATTGTTTCAAAATATTTATATATTAAAATATACATATGTGGAGGGACAATTTTTATTTCCA
>VDFB02105785.1:407681259-407704213 GCA_007258455.2 Sequoia sempervirens
ACTCTTTAAGTGGACTTTGTCAATCCACTACTCCTTCAAGGAAATGACCCAACTCACCTAGGGTTCTTGTACTCAACATAACCAAGGGGCTTGGAATTACTTTGAACAAGTTCCAAATGACCAAAATAGGCCACAACATCCTAATTAGCACTTAGGAAACTCCATTTGTTCATCACTCATACCACTAGGCCTCTTTAGCCTTGAATGCTTGTAGCACTGCCCGGTAGGACAGTCTAAATAAAATCCACCCACAAGCCTATATCAGGCTGAAACTATTGAATTTTGGAAACTATGATATGCCTCTACAAGACCCCAAAGTATCACTTTTTGATAGTGGATGGAAGAGTAACCATGAACCACTGTACTCACTTTTTTTTTCACCAATAAGGCATGTCACATGAAGATGCCAGACCTAGTTCAAAGCATAAACTACTCCACACACCTTTCCGCTCTCGAGTACCAAGGAAATATGAAAATATACACAATTACCTTCCATACCACCAAGAATCAACATTTTTACAACGTGGAGATGGAAGGAAGAGCCATTTTTCAACCAAAACCCTAGTTTAGAGGGTTTCAGACCTACCCCTGCTAAAATGGCGATAAATTTTGCTATACTTAGTGAAATTATGTCAAATCAATGCCAAATGAAAGCTAGGTCTTCCCTCTATCCAACCATAGAAATTTTGTACCCGTATAGTTTGTACAACGTTCATACCATGCATTTTAGAAGCAATTTTACACACATATTTTTCTAGAAAACAGAAATTTTCCATTAGAACTTCAAAGAAAGTGTTTCATCAATCATTCCTCGACCATGGGAGGCTTCTTTCAACTTCTAACAACCTTTCCCAACATCCTCCAACTGAAACTTTGATTAGTTGGATGTTGGAACTAATCAAACTTCCTTGTAGACACCAAATTTCCTCACTAAGGCAAATTACACAATCACCACAAACCCGATTACAAGGAGACTTTAAGAGGTGTCAAAATCACTAAAAACACTTCAAAAACACTAAGGCAACTCCCCTCAAGCACCTGGTTGCAACATGGCAATTTGATTATATAATTTTCCAAGGTGCACCAAGCTTACAAAGTGAGGATGGAGACCTTGTTATTACACTGAAATTTATCACCAAGACAAAAAACTCAACAAGCCTAGAAAACCTATTACAAGGCATTTAAGATGGTCCTTAGGACCTTATTACATCAAAAAACTTGACATCAAGCACAAAAACCAAACGAGGCCTCAAGGAGGCATGGAAGCCCAAGGTGCCCTTGCACCAATAAGTTCCCAAAAGCACAGGATCAAATACCCAAAATAAATGTATCAAAAGATTGATTTACAACCCATAAACAAGGCTTCACTAGGCATGTACAAGGAAGCTTTCAACTTGTCAAGGCACACCCCAACACCCATAATGCCTTTAAAAGACTCCAACAGGTTCCCCAAGACCGGTTCCATGCTTTCCATCTATTTATAAATTACCTCATTAGTATTTAGCTACCTCATCACCTTTGTTGTGAGTTTATGAAGCCTTGAATGACATATATATTTCATTTATTTTAATGGATACATTTTTGAGGAACTAATATTCATCTCATTACCATGCTATAGGTAAAATTATCCCCCATGTCGAAGAAATGAACAAGGAAGAAAGATCTAACAGATGAAGAGTATGAAACCTTCAAAGAATGAGAAAGAGAATGGGTGGCGACATATCATGAAAAGAAGAAATTGGAAACAATTGACGAAAACAAGCCAATTGAAGAGGAACCTCAACCGTCTAAAAGAGAAAAGAAATTGATAGCACAAAGGGCATGGATGCAAAAGAGTCATGCTAGGAGAGATGTAGATACCGTAGTTGGAGACACACCTTCTACCGCAAGTGAATATGAAGGGACACCATTAAGCACAAGCGAATATGGAGGGACACCATTAAGCACAAGTGAGTATGGTTGGACACCATTCACCACATCTGAAGTTGAGAGTACATCATATTTGGATTTGATGAAGAAGGTACGCCATCATCCCCACGTGAACCTCAAGGTATGTCTTCTATTCCACCCTCGATCAAAGGTACGCAATCTAGCCCACCTCAATTAAATATTGATGAAATTGCTAATGTTGAGATGTATGTACCTAGGAGAACACCACCTAGAATTTTGCGTAGAAAGCCAAAGTTTTTGATTAATATTGATGAGGATATTTTGCAGCACATGGAAGGTAAGATTCCAGAACGCACTTGTAGAAGATATGCTGATAAGATTTGGAAAATATTCTTTGAAAGGATAAATGAGACTACAAGATGTCAACTATTTGTCTGGCGGATGGGTTTGAAGTATAGAAACATCATGAAGACTCTTGGGTTGAGAACATCGAATGCATAAAGTGAAAACACTATTGTGAAGAATCTAATGGATGCTTATGAGAGTGTGGGTAAGACCTCACGCTCAAAGGATAGTAATGTCACTCGACATGTCATTACATCGACTTTGGTAAGCTATCAAACAAAGAGATCTCATCTCATTAAAAAGACAAGTGAACAAACGGGAATTAGTAGATAAACTTTATCAAAAGTCATTCAAAGGCGGAAAAGAACTGAGGGCACTGATTCAAAGGAATTATGGGCATTCTTGAGAAGACCGCCACATAAAGATAAAAAAGTTGTTGAAGCATTGAGAACACTAATTGAAGATTATTGGAAGAATAATACAAGACCATCTCTGAATCAAAGGGATGTCGTAAGAAGGAGAATCGGTAGTCGGAACTGTGAGCCCCATCCAAAGCATTTTTTGGATACGACTCAAACCCAATTTTTTCATAAATTTCAAAATGCTTATCCTCAAATTAGTATTTCTCAAATATTTTTTGAAATTTTTAAACCTTTTTATGTCAAGATAAATCACACACACACTACTTGTTGCTATAGACTGCATATTGAATTCGCTAACCATTATGATGTTTATCATTCTATATGTTTAGATTTGCATACTAATGATGTTTGTAGGATTGTGGCATAGAAGCCCCACCAAAATATTCAAGAGAGTTCTTATCAAAAAAATTATGTCAAATAGAGGATGGCCAAATATTCTGTAGGACAGCATGCTTGGATGGTTCATGCGAGCATTGCGGTGGCTTGCAACGAATGCCAATATGTCAACATATGGAAATCACATATGAGGTGGGGCATAAACTAGTAGATTTCGGGAAGTATAAAATAGTGGCATACGCTACAAAAGATGGGTCTCAAGAAAAAAGGTGTGATTTGGTTATTGAGAAGATTCTAGTGTATCAGTTTATGTCCATGTTTCGTGAGAATCTAGTGTATGAGTATGCAAGGCATAGCCATAGAGCCCGATGGTTGGACACACAATTCAAGTTATGCAAGGACACCTTTCTAGTTGGCAACATAGTATCAATGGTTGACTTTTCAAAGAACTACACTCTACAGCCATAGTGTGAGGTGCAGTCACAGTATTACAACTCCACACAGGTTTCGATATTTGTGCACATAGCATTCATTCATGCAGCTGATAGTACAGAGGACCAAAGGAAGGTATTGAGGGAGTATCACTTTTATAATAGTGATGATCGCACACATTCTCCAGAGTTGATGCAAGGTTGCTTCTAGATGTTCTTGTTACCCAATTTTTACCTACAGGCTCAGTAGGGGAAAATTGTGTTTTAAATTCGGCACATGGATTAAATGTGGCTCCCACAAGGGTTGAGCCCAACGTGTAGGTGTTCGGTTTTTGGGGTGGGTTTTCATCTTATGTTTTTTCCTTGTTTTCCCCCTTTTTTCTATTTTGTTTCCCTGTGCCCCTTTTCTTTTTGTTCTGTCGGGGGCAGAACCGGAACCAAGATTGAACTCTGGAACTTTTCTGAAGTTCCAGGTTCTGGTCCCATCCCGGTCCCGGCTCTGCTGGGCATGCATGTTTGTTTCTCTTGACTTTGTTCTTCGTTCTTTCGTCAGGGGGTGTTTCCTCCCCTTCTTTGCCTTCCTTTTTCAGCCCTTTTTCGTCGTCTTTGTATGGTGTCGGAGGCGGGTTTGGGACGGAATCCAAACTTCAAACTTGATGAAAGTTTCAGTGTCGGATTTGTTTCCGCCCCCACCCCCGCTGTGTTTTTCTCAGGATCGGTTTTGGTTCCGATCCCGCCTTGTTTTTCATTTTTCTTTGGGTGTTTTCTTTTTTTTGTTAGGCCCGGAGCGTGGACCAAAACTGAGCAATGGAACTTTTCCAAAGTTCTAGTTCCTGTTTCTGATCCGACCCTGGCCCCAGTTCCGCCCATTCTTCATTTCTCTGCTTTTTGTGTGGCCGGTGATCGTGGGATGTATCCTCCTCTTTAATCTTCCTTGTGTTTTTCTTTCTTCCTTCTTGCTTTGAGTTGTCGGGGGCAGGATCGAAATGGGGTCTGAACTTGAAACTTCAAAAAAGTTTCAAGTCTGGATCTGGTTCCGATTCTAGTTTCGCGAACTCTTTGGTTTTACCTCTCATTCTGACTCTGGTCCCATTTTGGTTCCTATCCCTTTTTCGACTCCGCCGAGGGGTTCGAGCTCATCGACATGGAATGAATAGCTGTAATGTCTAGCCGACTGGATGGAGTCTCCCCAAAATAAAATGGTCTCGCTAAAGGAAGTTGAGCTCGCTGCGACCACTTGCCGATAGCGATTATCTCAATGACCACAATGGAATGAATTGATATAACTCTGGCCGCCCACTATGAGGTCTTGCCGACCGTCGTATGTCTAGCCGAATGCTGCTGCGAGTATGATTGCATCGGGGAGACACGACTAGTGTCTCACTGACATGTGATTCTGGCTAAAGCAACCTTTGACCGTCTGGAAATCTACATGGCACAAATTCAACCAATCAGAAGGAACTAAAGATGGTCACGGGAAGTTTGACTGATTGATTCCCCCTGTAAAGAACGATCAACAGAATGTGCACGACATGGGTCAGCTCGGTGAAGCAATGGCGTTTGAATCTAACAGGTAAATCTAACTCTACTTCTCAAAGGGGGTCAACTTGCAGAAAAGATCTAGAGCAAGTGGAGGCCGCTAGTCACGATAACAACTGGGAGGTCAGTTGGAAAAAGTGGGTCGACATTAATGACAATGTCGTAGAGCATTCAAAGCGACTCTAACGAAGTCCCGAGGGTGGACACGAGGGCTGCAGATTGATGCAGTCCTTGTAAAAGATCTGAAGGCCATGTCGAGGAGCGAGCTTTCACCGACATGAGTAGGGTATGCACATTAAATGCCTCATTAACTTCATTCCAAAATGCTTCTAGGGCCGACGTGTCCAGGCACTGACTCATTTTGTAACCCTAAGGGAGGGGCTGACATCTTTCTTGTATATATGTCATTTTTTTCCTCTTTAAAAAGGATTTTGGATTATGCATTCTGGAGAGTTAATGATTTTTTCTCAAATCCTTTCTCAACTGATGTAGATTTTGTAACTCATTTGGACCATGATATATAAAAATTTACCTTGGTTACCATTGATGGTTCATTTTTTTCCTTCTGGTTCTTGTGAAGTATTGCACATTTTTAAGTGATTCATCAAGCTATTTAGTGAAATATTTATTTTCCTTATAGCTTTGTTTCATGTTAGCATGCCTTTCTTTGCAAAAGTAGTATCATGTAGGTTATAAACTATGTTTACTCAATTGCACATGAGTTTTTAATTTGTGAAAATCTGCTTTTCCTTCTTGAAAGTGTGTGCATGCCAAACCTGTTTATGTGCATGATCTACAAAATCTTGTTGTGTAGTCCCATGTCCATCATCAGTATTCAAGTGTAACCTAAGTATTCCATTGCTCTTATCAGTTCAGTGTATCATCATAGGATTTAATTTTCATTTTTATGTATTCTCCTTCTCCGTTTTCCTTACAAGTTCAGTAGTTAGGTGACACCATAGGAAGCCAGCCTTCTCCGGAGGTTGACCTCCATTTACAAGAAATCCACATCTTTAGAGGTCTTCCCATGTTACACTGAGGTGTTTAACATCAAGTTCAACAAGGGTGCAACTTCAGATTGATAACAGTTTTGGCACGCCCGGTGGGACCGTGAGCTACTTCTCAGTTCATGTTATGCATTTTATTGTTGTTGTTTGGTGTGTGCAGCAGTAGTTTCAGCCTTTTGGAGGAATTTTCTTTACATACTTGGCGACTCTAGGAGAATAACAACTGGTTTCAAGTAGATTAAGTGCTAGTATGTTCTTATTTCCAGAAAATTAGACCTAGTTTTCTTATTTTGCAAGAAATTTTAATGCATTTTCAATTTCTATGAAGGCTCCCAAATGTCTACATTTTATGAAGACATGTTCTACCATCCAGCTTGTCATGAAACTACTAATCATCCCTCATTTCATGAAAGTTCTGCTCATATACCCAATTATCAACCATATCAAAATGATTATGCAGTTGTTTTTAGTCCAAGTATCTTTGCTATAGGAGATTATGAACATTCCCCACAAGTTTTCCACCCTCCCACCCCTGCCCAATTCCCCTCGTAGCATATTAATTCCACTTTGAGCCAGCCTTGTGGCTTCCTGAGTCAGTCCCAAAATTCTAACAATGCGAATACCGAGTTGCATAGCATCAAGGAGATGTTGTAGTTTCAAAGGAAGATGTTAGAAATAGATAGGGAAAATGAATATAATATGCAGCAAGAGGAGCTTGCCTTTCAGGCTCACATTCATCAATAGGAGTTGGAAGCACAAATATATGAGAAGGAATTGTTGGTTAGACAAGTTGCAGCTAAGGAGGAGAAGATGAAACACTTGCTTGCACAAGCTCATAGGATAGAACCCCAACTACCTGTGAAGGAGGGGGCCTCAAAGTACAAAATTCCAAGTTTCAGACAGGGTGAATCTAGCATGGAAAGCTACAATGAAATTGCTAAGTTGGAGGAGTGCGTGTTTTTAGTTCTAAGCTTCAAGCAGATTGCTTCTTCTCAAAGCTCAAAGCTGATTGAGGATCTTCCTCAAGTGGAAAGCACTTGCGAGGTTGTAGTTTTAGAATAGCTAGAAGACATCAAGCCATTTGGGTAGTTGTTGATTGAAGACAGTCAGCAAGACAATGGAGCATTAGACTTGGAAGAAAAGCCTAAAACTGAACTGGATACTTTTCTTCAGAAGAGCATGTAGGTTCCTAATTTACCGGTCGATTTGTTACAGCCAGAGAATATTGTTGACTTGTTCGATGAACTTCCTCAATTTGTTGATGAAGATGAAGATCTCACATGCATGATTGCATCTATGCTTGGTATGGAGCAACTAAATGATAAAACTCATCTAGACTTAATGCAAAATTATGAGTTAGATGATATCATAGAGGCTTTTGTTCTAACATAGATGATGAGCTAGTATCATATGAAAGGGAAGCATGTGATCAACCCATTCAAGTCACTGAGACTATTGAAAAGGTTGTAGAAGGTAATGCCTTGCGGCCTATGAACTTATTTGATGAGATGCCCCACTTTGTTGAGGAGGAGGTGTATTCTATCGTGAACGAAGAGCATGAGGAACAACAGTTTGATGATTTGTTTTCAGTTATCCAACAAGGATATCAACTCCTTAGCCAAGAAGATCCAACCATCATAAACATTAATGGTTTCTTTTCAGAGACTATTATACATGACGAAAAGCAGTAGGACTCCTTTTTCATTGGAGAGCTAAAAGAAAGAACAGTTGATCCCCCTATACACAATAATGGTCGAATCTTTCAAGAAGATCAAACTATAGTAGCCAATGAACAACCTGCATATTACCTCCAATCAACATCTTTTCAAGGAAAAGATGAAGTCTTTAGAGATCAACAAGATGCCGGCAAGGAAAGTTCAAGCTTTTCCCTTACCAGAGGCTGTCCAATTAGGTACTTAGCCTAGATAGAGTTTGATAAAGCACCAATGGTTAATCAGGTACTCACACATGGAGCCACAGCTGAAAGTGGCATAAAGGATGTACTTGCAGTTGAAAGAGAGTGTGTTCAATTTACTTATCCTCCTTTGAATATAAATGCACATGATCAGTTTAAGGAGGTAAGTGAACTTGTTACCCTCTTTCATGAAGTAGTACATCATCTTGTTAAACATTTTTTAGTGTACCATCCTTATTCGGTTGCCATTAAGCTTGAAAGTCATTGCATATTGAGGAGAATGGGCAGCTATTTCAGTCATCCTGTGAATGGTTTTGTTTGACCATTTTCATACTGGTTAGTGTAGGGTAGGTTTAGATGCATTTTTCATTCCCTAAGTGTTGTCTCAACACAGTACATAGTTTCACTTCAGTTTTTTCCTATTTTCAATAAGTTTCTAGTTGTCTTGACCTACTTTAATGAATCTCAAATGAGTTACAGCCATGTACAAGTTGGTTTTGGTCTGTTTTTGAGTTTTCCCAAAGACTCCATGCCCAATGGATAGGCCTAGGCTATTGGTCTTCATGTTTAGCAGGCAAACATCCAGAAAAGGTCGCCAGAAATGTTACCCAATTTTCACCTATGGGCTCAGCAGGGGAAAATTGTGTTTTAAATTTGGCACATGGATTAAATGTGGCTCCCACAAGGGTTGAGCCCAGTGTGCAGGTGTTCGGTTTTTGGGGTGGGTTTTCATCTTATGATTTTACCTTGTTTTCCCCCTTTTTTCTATTTTGTTTCCTTGTGCCCCTTTTCTTTTTGTTCTATCGGGGGCGGAACTGGAACCGAGACTGAACTCTGGAACTTTTCTAAACTTCTAGGTTCTGGTCCCATCCCGGTCCTGGTTCCCCTGGGCTTGTTTGTTTTTCTTTCCATTGTTCTTCGTTCTTTGGTCGGGGGGTGTTTCCTCCCCTTCTTTTCCTTCCTTTTTCATCCCTTTTTCATCATCTTTGTATGGTGTTGGAGGCGGGTTCGGGACAGAATCCAAACTTGAAACTTGATGAAAGTTTCAATGTTGGATTTTTTTCCACCCCTACCCCCATTGTGTTTTTCCCAGGATCGGTTTTGGTTTTGATCCCGCCTTGTTTTTTTGTTTTTGTTTGGGAATTTTCTTTTTTTTTTTTAGGCCTAGAGCGCAGACCAAAACCAAGCGATGGAACTTTTCCAAAGTTCTAGTTCCTGTTTCTAATCTGGCCCCGACCCCGGTTCCGCCTGTTCTTCATTTCTCTACTTTTTGCGTGGCTGGTGATCATGGGATGTCTCCTCCTCTTTAATATTCCTTGTATTTTTCTTTCTGCCTTCTTCCTTTGAGTTGCCTGGGGCAGGATCAAAATGGGGTCTGAACTTGAAACTTCAGAAAAGTTTTAGGTTCGGATCTGGTTCCTGTTCTGGTTCCGCGAACTCTTTGGTTTTGCCCCCCATTCTGACTCTGGTCCCGTTTTGGTACTCATCCCATTTCTAACTCTGCCAAGGGGTTCGAGCTCGCCAACATGGAATGAATCGCTGTAATGTCTAGCTGACCGGATGGAGTCTTCCCAAAATAAAATGGTCTCGCTAAAGGAAGTTTAGCTTGCTATGACCTCTTGCCGATAGCGATTGTCTCAGCGACCACAATGGAATGAATTGATATATGGCCACCCGCTATGAGGTCTTGTCGACCGTCGTATGTCTTACCGAATGCTATTGTGAGTATGATCGCATCAGGGAGACATGGCCAGTGTCTCACTGACATGTGATTTTGGCTAAAGTGACCTTTCACCGTCTGGGAATTTGCGTGGCACAAATTCAACCAATTAGAAGGAAATAAAGACGGTCATGGGAAGTTTGATTGATTGACTCCCCCTGTAAAGAATGATCAACAGAATGTGCACGACATGGGTCAGCTCAGTGAAGCAATGTTGTTTGAATCTAACAGGTAAATCTGACGCTGCTTCTCAAAGGGGGTCAACTTGTAGAAAAGATCTAGAGCAAGTGGAGGCAGCTAGTCACTATAACAGCTAGGAGGTCGGCTGGCAAAAGTGGGTCGACATTAATGACCATGCCACAGAGCATTCAAAGTGACTCTAACAAAGTCTCGAGGGTGGACACGAGGGCTGCGAATTGATGCGGTCGTTGTAAAAGATCTGAAGATTCCCAAGAGCGAGCTTTCACCGACATGAGCAGGGTATGCAAATTAAATGCCTCATTAACTTCATTCCAAATTGCTTCTAGGGCCAACGTGTCTAGGCACTGACTCATTTTGTAACCCTAAGGCAGGGGCCGACATCTTTCTTATATATATGTCATTTTTTTGCCTCTTTGAAAAGGAGTTCGTATTATGCATTCTAGAGAGTTAGTGATTTTTTCTCAAATCCTTTCTCAACTGATGTAGATTTTGTAACTCATTTGGACCATGATATATAAAAATTTACCTTGGTTACCATTGATGGTTCATTTTTTACCTTCTAGTTCTTGTGAAGTATTGTGCATTTTTAAGTGATTCATCAAGCTATTTAGTGAAATCTTTCTTTTCCTTATAGCTTTGTTTCATGTTAGCATGCCTTTCTTTGCAAAAGTAGTATCATGTAGGTTATAAACTATGTTTACTCAATTGCACATGAGCTTTTAATTTGTGAAAATTTTCTTTTCCTTCTTGAAAGTGTGTGCATGTCAAACCTATTTGTGTGCATGATCTACAAAATCTTGTTGTGCAGTCCCATGTCCATCATCAATATTCAAGTGTAACCTAAGTATTCCATTGCTCTTATCAGTTTGGTGTATCACCATAGGATTTAATTTTCATTTTTATGTATTCCCCTTCTCCCTTTTCCTTACAAGATCAGTAGTTAGGTGACACCAAAGGAAGCTGGCCTTCTCCGGAGGTTGACCTTCGTTTACAAGAAACCCACATCTTTAGAGGTCTTCCCATGTTACACTGAGGTATTGAACATCAGGTTCAACAAGGGTGCAACTTCAGATTGATAACATTTCTATAGTGATTTGGCTCAGAGGGGCATAGCATACGCTCGGCATATAATATGGTTAGATAACTATGCAACATAGTTCAAGAACATGCGCATGTTCTACTGGTTGTGCAGGATGCATCTCACTACAGGTGTTCAGCATATGTGGAAATTTTTTGAGGCCGGGCATGGAAAGGCGGAGCATAATGGTTTAGGAGCATGCATGAAAAGAGCATTAGCAGGAGAAGGGTTAAAGTATAAAGACAGTGCAAAATTGACAGATGCAAGTTCAATTGTCGAGTGGTGTAATGCTTCGATGGGTCCAAGTAATGTAGGTACGTCTTTAGTTCATAGATTTTTTTGGTTGATGGATGATACTAACATTGCACCATATGAGGATTGTTGTACACTAACAGGATTGAGTGAGCTACACTCTTTCCTTAGCTCAAATGCAGGTTCATGGAGTATCGATACACATAAGATGGAATGCTTTTGTTCATGTACAATGCAAGCCTGGAATGATTGTGAGTCAGGGGAGTGGGTTGACAAATGGTTGACAAGTTATCTTAGCCCATTTCACACATATCACCCTCCGACGGCATTGAAACTAACACAGATGGAATCATCAGTCAAATTTGACCACGTATCAAATATAGTTCAACCAGGTAATATATCTACTTGCTTAGTTTTTGAAATTCCATATTGTTATCTTACTTTGTACTGTATTCATAATGTTGACTAATTTCAAGTGATTTTCTACACATATCAATGCAGGGCATGTTTATGTAGTTATTGCAGATGAAGAAAACGAAGAGGGAATGGACTATTACTTGTGTTGTTGTGTTGAGGCCAAAAAGAAATTGGAAGCCTAGGTTATAGATGGAGAAAACATCGAATACCCTACAGGCTCAGTTGTTGTTACTGGAACGTGGCTTAGAAGGTACCCACATGAGAGTGTTAAACATTGGTTGTTTGAGGACTTTGACACGAATCGTAAGATTATTCATTACTCGAACCTTTTTGTGGCATCCAATGTTCATTTGATAAAATATGGGGGTGGACCTTTGAACAAGACCTTGTGGTGACAATGAGGCAATACTTGACACAATAAAGAGTAGAGCAAATCCAAATGGTTCATTGGATTAATTTGTAAGTATATGCACAATGGTTCTTATCAATTTATACTTGTATCCACGTTAATTTGTCTGATGCCAATGCTATCATCTTATTTTACTTTGTGTATCTGTAAGTAACCTAGTAAACATTGATTGGTGTCCCCTTGCTAAAAATGCAGATTTACGAGCCATCCAAGACAATCTCAGGCATAAAAGCAATGCAACATCCCTATTGTGATGATCTTGACAAATCTCAATTATGATTTTTTAGCCATTACAAAAGTGTGTGCGAATCCTGGTGAGGTACTTTCAAGTTATTCATTTTAAGTTAACCTTATCATGAGCACCTATGATGCAGACATTATAGGAGCATCTCAAATTTCAAGATATTCTAGATTCATGAGAGGTGTTGTGTGCAATAGGTATCTTGGAACTCGCAGTGAAGATGTATGACCGGGAGTGACTAAGTTGAGAGACTGCTATGCCTATCTGTAAGTGCCTTCCATCTATTTTCATTTCATTTCCATTTTGGATGAGTTGTTTCTTTTTATTCTTTTACTTTGCGTACATCTATAACTAAACTAGTAAAAATTGATTGGTCTCTCCTTGCAGAAAATGCTGATTTTTGAGCCATTGAAGAGAATCTCAGCCAAAAAAGCAATGCAACATCCTTATTTTGATGATCTTGAAAAATCTCAATTTTGATTTGAAGCCATTGTAAAAGACCGTGTGAAGCTTTGTGAGGGAATCTCAAGTTACTCATTTGAAGTTAACCTCTAAATGATAACTTATGATGTAGACATTATAAGAAAATCTCGAATGTATGAGTGACATTGTAAAATATCTGTGAGAACAGAGTACTTAAGGCATTGTAATGAGATTTGTACTTATAATGACATTTATTGAAATATTGAAATTTGGTACAATGGCACCATGGTTATTGAGCAAATTTGGTTCATGGAATTATTTTAAGTTAGTAAATTGTGTTTTGAGTAAATTGTCAATTGAATAAGGTCATATTACATGGTCAATTGATTTATAATGTAATAAGTCATGTTAGTTACAAGCTCAACAGTTAGGCATGATTGGAAAGATGTAGAATCATTTGTAAAGGCTAGATTTAATGCAGGTATCGGCTTTAATACCAACTACAATGGAAACATTGAAATTCCCTAGCAGTATTTATGTTGAAGAAATTTCCTTTAGATGCAAGGATTCAAAGCACATCAACCACATGTGGTACAAATGATTAAATCCCAGAGACATTCTATAGCAATGAAAGAGTCTAAAAAGGCAGAGAGAGCAACACTGGTGACTTAGGAGAAACTTCATCTTTCAAAAACAAAGTCAATTAAGTTGGAAAATGTGTGGATCAAGCCAGCATTTGGTGGAAGAGGAAGAAAAATGACTAGAACTCTCGAGTCAATAAAAATGGCTTTTTGACCCATTCCTCTTTTTGTAGCCTCTCTAACTTGAGGAATGAGTCTGCACTAACATTAGTAAGGTGTTGGAATGATGTGTTAGTGTTGGGGAGGTCTGAAAGTGAGATAGGTGTGGAACCCATGTGTGTAAAAGTGAGTTTTCTTTAAGAAAAAAAGTGGTTTTGAAGAGTCAAATTGTGTTTTTGTGTAGGGAAGCATTATTTTATGATTGTTTGAGCTTGTGCATGGTATCAAAAACTTGTTTGAACAATTTTTAGGTTGTGGTTAGCTTTGGAAGTATCATTTTCAATAAACCCCTAAGGTTTAGGCTACAATAGAGGGTTTTGTGGTTTACCCATTGTACAGTGGTATAACTGAGATATGATTGTGGATTTTGAAGTTTTGACACCTTAGAATTGTTTCCCCAAGTGTTGGTAAGGTTTGGATAAGTTTAGAGTATAGACCCTTTGTTCAACCGAATTGATCCCTTAAGGGTCCAAAGGGAAAAATAGCTGCTAACTTCCACATGAGGTTACTCGGACACCATGATGCTTAAAAAATTCTTGTTCGATCCTATGGATTATGTTGGGACCCTCTAAAATAATTTTTGTTATCTCAGAGTGGTTTTTTCGTGGTGTCCATTTTTCAGTTGTGAAAAAAGTGTCAAATCAGTGGAAAGTTGCAAGGTGGTGCAACTTTTGTTCTGCAACTCATGTGACCAAACAAACTGCTCCAATTCATCTCAATAGGCACATTTATGCTATGCATGGTCATCTTTTTCACCCAAACACGCGGAATCACTCCGAGCTACGTTCAACTGGATCGATCCCTTATGGATCCAAAGGGAAAAATGGCTGAAAACTTCAACATGCGGTTAGTCGGACATCGTGATACTTAGAAAGTTCTCATCTAATCCTATGGGATCATGTTGGGCCCCTCTAAAATAACCTCTCTCGGTTTTCATTATCTTGGAGTGGTTTTCCTATGGTGTCCATTTTTTAGTTGATAGAAAAAGTGTCAAATGCAAGCAGTGGAAAGTTGGAAGGTGGTGCAAATTTTGTTCTGCAACTCGTGTGACCAAATGGACTATTCCAACGCATCTAAATAGGAATTTTTATACTAGGCATGATCCTCTTTCGTACCCAAATATTCGGAATCGCTCTGAGCTATGTTCAACCGGATTGATCCCTTAAGGGTCCAAAGGGAAAAATGGCTAGAAACTTCAGCATGAGGTTACTCAGACACCATGACACTTAGAAACTTCTCGTCTAATCCTATGGGATTGAGCTAGGCCCCTCTACAATAACCTCACTCTTTTTTCGTTATTTAGGAGTGGTTTTCCTGTGGTGTCCAGTTTTCAGTTGATGGAAAAAGTGTCAAATGGAAGCAGTAGAAAGTTGCAAAGTGGTGAAACTTTCATTTTGCAACTCGTGTGACCAAATATACTATTCCAACGCATCTGAATAGGCATGTTTACGCTAGGCATGGTCCTCTTTTTCACCCAAACACACAGAATTAATCTAATCTACGTTCAACCAGATCAATCCCTTAAGGGTCCAAAGGACAAAATGGTTGCAAACTTCAGTATGAGGTTACTCGGACACCGTGATGCTTAGAAAATTATTTTCTGATCCTATGGGATCATGTTGGGCCCCTCTACAATAACCTCTCTCAGTTTTCATTATCTCAGAGTGGTTTTCCCGTGGTGTCCAGTTTTTAGTTGATGGAAAAAGTGTCAAATGGAAGTAGTGGAAAGTTGCAAAGTGGTGCAACTTTCGTTCTGCAACTCGTGTGACCAAAAAAACTGTTCCAACGCATCTGAATAGACATTTTTACTCTAGGCATGGTCCTCTTTTGAACCCAAACACGCGGAATCGCTCTGAGCTATGTTCAACCGGACTGATCCCTTAAGGGTCCAAAGGGGAAAATGGCTGCAAACTTCAGCATGAGGTTACTCGGACACCATGATGCTTAGAAACTTCTCGTCTAATCCTATGGGATCATGTGGGGACCCTCTACAATTAACTCTCTCGATTTTTGTTATTTTAGAGTGGTTTTTTTGTGGTGTCTAGTTTTCAGTTGATGGGAAAAGTGTCAAATGGAAGCAGTGGAAAGTTGCAAAGTGGTGCAACTTTCATTCTGCAACTCGTGTTACCAAATAGACTGAACGCATCCGAATAGACATTTTTATGCTAGGCATGGTCCTCTTTCGCACCCAAACACGCAGAATCGCTCTGAGCTACGTTAAACCGGATCGATCCGTTAAGGATCCAAAGGGAAAAATGGCTGCAAACTTCAACATGAGGTTACTTGGACACCGTGAGGCTTATAAAATTCTTGTTTGATCCCATGGGATAGTTTTGAGCCCCTCCACAATAACCTCTCTTTATTTTCGTTATCTCGGAGTGGTTTTCCATGGTGTCTAGTTTTCAATTGATGGAAAAATTGTCAAATGCAAGCAGTGAAAGTTGGAAGGTGGTGTAAATTTTGTTTTGCAACTCGTGTGACCAAATAGACTCTCCCAACACATCTGAATAGGCATGTTTACACTAGGCATGGTCCTCTTTTCCACCCAAACATGTAGAATCACTCTTAGCTACGTTTAACCGAATCGATCCCTTAAGGGTCCAAAGGGAAAAATGGCTGCAAACTTCAGCATGAGGTTACTCAGACACCGTGATGCTTAGAAACTTTTCATCTAATTCTATGGGATCATGTTGGGCCCCTCTACAATAACCTCTCTCGGTTTTCATTATCTCGGAGTGGTTTTCCTATGGTGTCTAGTTTTTAGTTGATGGAAAAAGTGTCAAATGGAAGCAGTGGAAAGTTGCAAAGTGGTGCAACTTTCGTTCTGCAACTCGTGTGACCAAACAGACTATTCCAAAGCATCCAAATAGGCATGTTTATGCTAGGCATGGTCCTCTTCTGCACCCAAACACGTTGGATCGCTCTGAGCTACGTTCAACCGGATCGATACCTTAAGGGTCCAAAGGGAAAAATGCCTACAAACTTCAGCATGAGGTTACTTGGACACCGTGATGCTTAGAAAATTCTCATCTAATCCCATGGGATTGTGTTGGGCATCTCTATAATAACCTCTCTCGGTTTTTGTTATCTCAGAGTGGTTTTCCTGTGGTGTCTAGTTTTCAGTTGATGGAAAAAGTGTCAATGGAAGTAGTAGAAAGTTCCAAAGTGGTGCAACTTTCTTTCTGAAACTTGTGTGACCAAACGGATTGTTCCAACATGTCCAAATAGGCATGTTTATGCTAGGCATGGTCCTCTTTCTCACCCAAACATGCAGAATCGCTTTGAGCTACGTTCAACCGGATTGATCCCTTAAGGGTTTGAGTGTAGTATGTTGAGATAGGCCATTCCACCTATTTTTAAGGCTATGTCTCGGTGATATGGGCCTGATGTAAGTAGGATAGGGAGTAGGAATAAGAAAATAGAATTAGTAAGGGCATTGGAAGAGATTACTAACGCTACCCCTCTTGAAAATTCATAATTGAGGCCCCTTAAAAGCAAGGCTAAAAGAGGTGGAAAGAAGAAATTGCTTGAAAATAAGTTAGAATAGGTTGGAAATAGGGTGAGATTGTGGAGTTTGATGTGTTCAAAATTTCTGCAAGGACAGGGGAGGTCAAAAGTATGTTATGGCATGATATGCCCTAGTTGGAAAAATAGGGGTTTTGAATGAAAAAGAGAGGTTTGAGGGAGTAAATGTGGGTAAAGTCAAGGGGAAACATAATTTGGTGGTCAATTAGGTTTGTGTAGGAAAAATGAAGAGTTTTGGAATAGGTATTGTGGTTCAGGTTTGGGGGTTCGGTTCGTCAATTTGGCCAAAAAAATTTGGAGGGGGGTTCAGTTCGTTTTGGGTTCGTTGGTACAAAAAACATGTAAAAACAAAATATATATCTATACAACCTAGAAGCATAAATTAGGATTAGAATATAACATATCATCATATAAACAACAAAACCACCATAAAATTTATGTCATTTAAAACATAAACATTGCCAAAAAACATGTGTTTATAACCTACAAAAAAATGTGAATAAAATCACGCTGATTTTCGCGTGAAAAAAAACCATGAGACCATAGCTTGTTGCTTACTATTATGCTTTGATATATTTTTTCCAAGCATCCATAGCTTGTTTGAAAGCACTTTTTTTAGGCTTTTAGCCATAGCAGCAAGGAAGTGAATTATTTGATAAAATGCTTTGGTAGACATGTATGAAAAATGTGGTAGCATAGACAAGGCAGTGAATTGTTTGAAAAAATGCCTCAAAGAAATGTGGTTTCATGGTGATGGAATGGCATGATGAATGGCATGACAAATTTTTTTCTATGGATTGTCATGGCATTCCATCACCATTGAGACCACATTTCTTTGAGTCTTTTTTTCAAACAACTCGTTGCCTTGTCTATGCTATTGCTTATTATTATACTTTGATAGATTTTTTCCAAGCATCCATAGCTTGTTTGGAAGCATCTATTTAAGGCTTTTAGCCATAGCAGCAAGGAGGTGAACTATTTGATAAAATGCTTTGGTAAACATATATGAAAAATGTGGTAGCATAGACAAGGCAGTGAACTGTTTGAAAAAATGCCTAAAAGAAATGTGGTCTCATGGTGATGGAATGCCATGAAAATCCATAGCAATTTGCTTGTCATGGCATTCCATCACCATGAGACCACATTTCTTTGAGGCATTTTTTTCAAACAGTTCATTGCCTTGTCTATGCTATTGTTTACTATTATGCTATGATACATTTTTTCCAAGCATCCATAGCTTGTTTGAAAGCACCTATTTTATGCTTTTAGCCATAGCAGCAAGGCAATGAACTGTTTGATAAAATGCTTTGATAGACATGTATGAAAAATGTGTTAGCATAGACAAGGCAGGTGAACTCTTTGAAAAAAATCCTTAAAGAAATGAGGTCTCATGGTGATGGAATTCCATGACAATCAAATGACCATCACCATGAGACCTCATTTCTTTGAGGCATTTCTAAAGAGTTCACTATGTCTATGATATTATATATACTATTATGCTTTTGATAGATTTTTTTCCAAGCATCCATAGCTTGTTAAAGCACTTGTTTTAGGCTTTCACCTTAGCAAAAGGATCCAACTATTTGACAAAATGCTTTTGGTAGACATGTATTAAAAATGTGGTAGTATAGACAAGGTAGTGAACTGTTTGAAAAAATGCCTCAAAGAAATGTGGTCTCATAGAATGCCATGACAAGCAAATGTAATTGGCAGCTACTCCTAGTTATTAGTTATGCAATGTGAAGTAATTGCATAACTACTTAGGTTAAATTTGTAAAAACTATATTGTAATTGAAATTTTGTCATCTATACATCTAGTTATTAGTTATGCAATGTGAAGCAATGCTTTGAGTTTGAAAGATGTGCAATGCACACAATCAACGATATGAATATAAACTACAAAAATCTATATTTTACAATTTATTAGTTAAACTCTTTATTTTATTTTCTCTCTATATCTCTATGCTATGGAAATGCCTTTAAATTTTTTAAAACAAGTTTTTATCTCTTGTTCTACTTTTTACCTTTTTTTAATCTGATTTTTTTTTTCAAATTTTTCCCCAAAAGATTTTTGCTGCTATGGTATAAACACATATGTTTTTGTAATATCAAGGATACTTTTTGAAACTTCCATGCATTTCTAATCTAAAAGGAAAAGTCTTTTACCTAATCTGTATGTAGCCATGCTTTTGACATTGTCAAAAAGAGCAAAACTTCTTGAATGATGCAAAGGCATGGCCAAGCAGTTCTAACTCTTCGCATGAGAGAAGAGAGATGTTGGAGAGTATTTCAAGTCAGTCAGAACAAAAGTGTAATGTGTTTTAGTTTGTAGTATTCCTCTGTTTCTCTATAGATGTGTGATAAATTCTCAGTTCAAATATAGACACCAAATATCGATAAAAAAGATTTGTATTAACCAAATAGCCATGTACGCATACATCAATATATGTCGATATAAGTATAAAATATAGTTACAAAATAGCCATATAGGCTTATGAGAATGCCATATAGGCATACAATGTAAAATATATCCAATACATAATATGTACAAAATTGCCATGTCTAGGCATACAACAAAGGGCTCTGGAATCAAAATTCATTTCTCTCCATGCTCTAGAAATAAATTCTTTCCCTTTGTTTGGCAATCCGATGGTGATAAATCTGTCACTCATTTTGTTGTGCTTGAGGAGTGCTCTTGCTACTCCTCCTAGGGTTTAGCTCCTGGTGAAGTTTTAACTGTTACAATAAGAAGTAAAGACATTAATATATAGAAATTACATTATAAAAAATGATATATTTAACAAAATAATCACTTACGGTCATCTCACGATCACTCTCCATGATGGAAATATTTGCACGTTGATGTTGAGGCATGTTCAAGCCCTATATAAACCATCCAAAGAGGAATTAAACTACAAATCAATAATGGTTTGATTTTTCACTAGAACTAACATCTATAACAACGAATGTAAATTGAAATTTAGTAATTTGCCTCATACCTCCCCTATCAGAGCCATCGAGGATTGTATAGTGGATGAAACACCGATATCCATTGCCCTCGTAACATTTGGAGGTGTTTCCACAACCAACATCTGAAAATAAAACAACAAACTATTCAATCACAAAAAAGTTACAATAGCGATCCACGTCACATGACTTATTGTTTCCTTGTGGTTTGCAAATGAAACAATGTGATTTTTGATGAAAAGAGAAAGAAATTTTAGTTGCTTATTCATTTTGATCTTCTCTTGATTCAATTGGGTTAGATGTTGGTGCAAGAGCACCTAGGTCATCAAATACTTTTCAATTTTGCAAAAGGGACGAGTGTTCAAATTTGTATTGAGTCAATCACAAAAGGTCATGGAAAAATGATGTAAAGCATGTTCAAGGTCATATGAGGTCTTATTTGAGTGTATTTAAGGTTATGGGTAAGTTCTAGGTGGTCAAAGTGGGAGAATGCAAACAATGCAATAATGTAATATTGTTAAAAGTTGTTAAATTGACAAAAACAAGGAAATCAAACATATTAAGGGTTAAAATGGGTAGTTTCAACTGATGGAAAGACAGTTATGGAAAAGGAAATATCTTTAAAAGGAATGTAAAAGTGAGAAAAAGTAGAAGTTTGTGTTCTTGTAATTAGATTTTGAAATAAAAATCCTTGTTTCTGAGTTTGTAGCATTACTCCATTGTTTTGTTTTCTTGTGTTGGTAATTTAGGAACACCCAAAGTTAAATCATAGTGTGAATACATGTAAAGAGGAGTTAGTTTCCAATTTCAAGAGTTGGAAGGTTATTTTTAGGAAACAAAAGAATAAAAGGCAGTTTTCAGTGCCCGACAGAGTCCTTTTAGAAGCAAGTTTGAGAGTCCAATAGGGTTTTTCTTCACTACTCCACCAATGTAGGTCAAGTAAATTGTTGGAGTAGGTTAATGTTAGGATTTTTTACATGTTTTGATGATTGTAAGTGAAGGGAAAGGAAAGAATACCATGGTGGAGTTGCGGCTACACTGGAAAATAGAGGATTTTCCTACACAAAGTGACGCATAAAATAAACCTAATCTACTAGCCTTTCTTCAGAGGATAGTCTGAAATCTGATGATTTTATTTATGTCAAATGTCTAAGAACTTTGATGTGTTGTGATGTGTTGGAAAGTGTTTCTAAATCTACATTGAGTTTTTTAATAAGCTTTGAGATAGGAATGTAACTACTTGATTCAATGGTTGACAGACCTACTAGAGGAATATGATATTGTCTGATCAAAACAAAGATGTTTGTTTAAACAGTGTAAAGTATGATATTGAGTGCTTGTTACTATCAAACTAATGATATGATTGATGTTACTAAATTTGGTTAAGGTGTATAAGATAGGTTTGGTGACTTTGATGGTTGGATGGGTGAGTATTATGAAGCCTTTTGAGCAAATTGGTGATTAACCACAAGATGATAATCAAGATTCTATTGTAGCAGGATTTTGTAACTTGTAAATAGACTACTGTGGTCAAAATATGGTGAGTACAATGCTTGATAATGGACTGACAATAGTGAGGTATGGTTTAGTTGATTTTTTGCCTTGGTGAATAAATGAAAGGATGAATTGTTCAAGTGTCAATAATCAGGTTTATGTTGTTTTTATGGTGCTGAGAATGATGTGAATCTAATTGATTAAGTCAAAGTTTTCTAATATATTTTTTTCTTTGAATGAGTCAATTGGAATACTGATTAGTGGAATGATGAATGATGGCCTATGGAATGGCAAAGAGAATTTGAGTGGATTTTGGTTGAATGAAAAGTAAATTTCTAATGAAATTATATTTGATCTTCTCCTGATTCTATTTGGCATTGAAATCTCTTGAAGAAATGATGTTGATGGTGTTTGTTGGATGCTCTGCATCAGATGTACCTTGATGATTGAGTTTTTTGATATGATGCTCTGCATCACTAACTGCCTTGTCTATGCTATTGCTTACTAATATGGTTTCATAGATTTTTTCCAAGCATCCACAGTTTGTCATGCTGGTGCACCTTTGCAAGCACATGCCTCCATGTGCAGTAATTGCATCATGCTACTTATGTTGACTTTCTAAACAACTATATTGTACAATTGAAATTTTTTCATATATCAACATCTAGTTATTAGTTATGGAATTTGAAGTAATGCTTTGAGTTTGAATGATGTCTAATGCAACGTAACCAACAATATGAATATAAACTACACAAAACTATTAAGTAGAATTCATTAGTTAAGTTATTTTTATTCTATTACCTCTGTGTATGTTTGAGTAAATCCACTAGCACTAGGAGGTGTTTGCTTGAAACCTCCAATATTAGCTTGTTCAACATCCAAAATCACATATTAAAATACCATTCGTAAAACAATGCTATTAACATGTAATAAATTTATAATTATTTACTAGTTACATACCCCACTGATAGGTGTACTGCAAAAATAAGTAGGTGGAGGACCGGTGTATCTAGTCTCAACACTGTGACCCTACAATTTTATTAAAATAATAAAACTAAATTAGTTAATCTTGCATTTCAAAATCAAAATTTAATAAATTAAATTCAATGAACATGCTAACTTGTACCTGACTATCAATGCCATATGCATGATACAAAATGTCAGTCATCCTCTCCATCCCCATAGATGCATACGGATCCTACGTAGCAGCCTCCTAAGTGTTGGTGGG
Source organism: Sequoia sempervirens (assembly GCA_007258455.2). Taxonomy (NCBI): domain Eukaryota; kingdom Viridiplantae; phylum Streptophyta; class Pinopsida; order Cupressales; family Cupressaceae; genus Sequoia; species Sequoia sempervirens. Next base: position 407,703,900 of record VDFB02105785.1, read on the forward strand.
GTCATATGAACAAGTCAACCCTCAAGATTGACACACATGGGTTCAAAGGCCACCACCCAAAGACTCCCCAGGATGGCGTTGTACAATAGGGCTAGTATGATGGATGACACTCTGGGTCAAAGTGTTGATCGCCTGCAATGTCTCTACATCGACACTCTCCTTCCAAAGGCAGGCATAACAATGTGCTCACAAGGCGGCCTAGCGAGAGGTCGTCTCCCTTGCCACGCAGGATCTGACTGTGCATTGAGCCTATCCTGAGCCAACCCCCCACCTCTCCCTTGGAACTCCCTCATATCAAAATAATTTTGGATTTG
>VDFB02105785.1:407704313-407720372 GCA_007258455.2 Sequoia sempervirens
ACCTTCTTGTACAAGATCTAAAACATGATCATAATCATCTGATGCGAACACTTGATTATCTTCAATTGTCATTTCATGTTGAACATGTGTCAATGTAGGCGTTAAAGCTCTTTGTTGCCATTGTTCGACCCATTCCATATTTTCACATGCCTGCCAATCACCTACAATACAAAATTGACAATAGCATGCCAACTCCCTTGTCCATATTGTCCATGTGTTTGCATTCAAACTCTTAAATGAATGCCATTTTGCACTTCCATTAATTGTTTCACAATCCTGTCGAAAAAAAATATCATTTTCTTCAACTAACCAAAAGAAGCGTCGAATTATTGATTTCTCACTTGTTATTGTAGATAATTTGGTATTGCACCAATCTACAATTGCACGTGCATTTCTAAATTTTGCAGCATCCTCAAATTTTAGTTGCTCTCTAGCAAGAGCTCTTTTTACACATGCACCTGCTCCATCGTGTTCTCCCTTACCATGACCAGCTTCAAAAAAAATCCATATGTGTTGGATATTATTTTCCTTATGAACTCTACATAGCCAATAAAACATTCTAGCATTTTTGAATTGACCCGTGCAATTATCTGACCATATGAGATGTTCTAGCATTTGAATTCCTCTCTCTTTTTTAAATTTTTATTAAATATATTCTAAAACAATATTGCACAAACTCGATGAATGTAATCGACATCACTTACATAAAAAATGGTATACTCTTCAAAAATCTATTATCTTCTCGTATCATCTTCAAGATGTTCATAAACAATGTGAACAAATATAGCTACTTTGCAATCAATTATAATATTGTGATTGAATTTCTTCTTGTGGAGCAAGAGTATAATTTTCAGCAAAATCAACAATTGACACATTATAGTTCTTAATTGAAATGTGTTTTACATAAATGAAACTACTATCACAATGAGCATTCTGAGAGTGTTGGAACATATTTAGGTACAAACTTATCTTTAAATTCAGTAATAAAAGCATGCACACTAACTTTTTCCCCAATTAGCTCAACACGTTTTCCAATTTTTCCATCTTTTAAAGAATACTCAATATTTTTAAATTTTTTTACATCCACTAATTGTTTTCCAAATTCATCTAAACTAATTTCATGCATACATTCTCCTAATAATGAAAAGTTACCACATCTATCGTGATTCCTCCTTAAATGCATCCTTTAAAAAATGAGTTTCCATTTAAAGAGGATTACAAACAAACCTCGCTATAAAATCTTTGATTCTTTGTGTATATATATAATACCACAAATGTCCCTCGCGATAATTTGTTAGCACGCAAAGTGCATCAGATATCTAAATATATCATAATAATAATGAAATTGTACATGAGTCTTACAACAAGAGATTCACAAGGCTTATTAATCTCTTAACATACCAGGGTTTACACTTTTCAAATGATCTTTGACTTGCTAATATTCAATGGTAAGATTGAAGCATCTAATTTTTTTTATATAATTTAGTTTGAGTCATATCTAAGAGATGCTTTGGATGAGGTTCACGAATTTTGGAACCCACCCTTAATTTTAAGACATCTCTAATGTTAGGTGATACTCTTGTATTATCATACCAAAATTTTTCGATTAAAGATTTAATTTCATTAGTTAATTTCATGTTTGATCTTGGGAGTCTACCACTAAAACTCCAACATTGATTAATAGGATCTTTTTCAATACTTTCTCTTCTTTTAGCAGCTCTTATCAAAGTTCTAGGATTTAAGTTTATACATTTACTAATCTTAACATTCTTTTATTTGAAGTTGTTTTATCAACTAGAGCAGTTGTTATTGCACGGCGAGCCGCATTCTTATCTTTTGATCGATTTTTCTTACCAATAACATCAATAGCATTAGCAACACTAGATATGACTTGTTCTACTGAATCATCTTTCTTTTTTGGTTTTACAAAAACACCTAATTTTTTCATCACTTTTCTCATTTTAAACATTCTCATCAATTGCACCATGAGTTGACATTGGAATCCTAATTTCTTTCTATAAAAAAACATTTTATATATTTTATTTCCATAATTTCTAATTTGTCTTGAAGAAACTTTACCACGAAGGTTATTTAGCACATTTGTTTCAATTGTTAAAAAAACATTTTCACCTTCATCCATAGATGGAGTTTCATTTTCATTCACACAAGGGGTTTCATTTTCATTTTCAAATGTAAAAGGGATTTCATTCTCATTTTCATCAATATTAGGGATTTCATTCTCATTTACATTCTCATAAGATATAATTTCATCATTTTCTTATTTTTATATTGTTTCAACCCTAGTATTATTAATCTCATCAATTGTGTATCCAACTTCTTCTAAACAAGCAATATCAATATTATAAAAACTTGGGTTTGAAGACATACCTGGATAGATTGTTTGAATAGGTACATTTTCCATATCATTGGGAGGTGGATTTGAAGACACACCCGAAGTTATTTGCATATCATTCAAAGTTGAAGTTGAAGGCACATTTGGGTTTGTCTCCATAGTTGCATTTTCTTCCATATTCACCATCTCCACATTTGCATCATCTACATTGATTTCATCATTCATGGCTTCCTCTTCGACATTCTTAGAACTAGATGCTTCCAAATCTTTCATTTGATGAATCCTTTGTCTCCTTTCCCTTTGTCTTTTTGTCTCCTTATCTTTATTTGCTTGAATTTCTTCGGGTGTCATTACCTTCCTACATCTTTTTCTTTGTCTTTTCTTATCACCCATGGTTACCAAACCCTCTTTGATGACAAAAACAATAATTTAAGAAACCTATTTTAAAATTGCCACCTCCTTCAAATATTCAAATAAAACTATGTACTATGAAGATTATTTTTTCTATAAACTCTGAAGTACAAAATCATCATGAGTACATCCAAAAATTCACTTTTTCCAAATCTTCTTGTAAAAAGTTCTTGCACTTGATTCCACTTCAGAAAATTTAACTTGCACTTTTACTCTTCCAACAATTTGAATAGAATATGCCCTGCACAAGACAAATTTGCAATAAAAAACGCAGAAAATGACACTTTCGGTCCATACTGCAGAAAAAGAATGTTGCAGGAAAATCGTGTTTTACCAGTATTTTTCAAATTAGGGAAAACAACTATTATAGAAATGCGTACGCGTTATGAAACGCGTACACGTTATATTTTAAAAACGCGTACGCGTTTCATAATGCGCACGCGTTGCGGTCTGGCAACGACCAAAACATAACGCGTACGCGTTTCTATAACGCATACGCGTTATTTAAAAGTTGATCTCCCACACCAAATCTAGCCCCGGTTTTAGGCTTGGGAAATGCTTGGCAATCCGAGCCTTAGCTTTTGACCTGCAACTAAAAATCTAAGGCAAACTGAAGAAGAATGTCCAACTTTGACAACATAGATGATGAACTTTTTTTCTGAATTAGTCTATAAAATTAAAACCCATTAGAGAACACAATGTCTACTTTCTAGATATATAATTTTTGTTAAAATTGGATTACGTTTGTTATTTTTTAATTAATTTCTAAGCAAACTAGGCCTTAAACTTGAAAGATCAGGTTTTTTTGGTTTTTTAATAACTTTGTATTGGTTGAGTTTCTTGTAAAAAAAATTATATGGTCCCAAACTTCAGACAATTCTCTACACAATGAAAAAAAAAGAGTCAAAAAATGTTTTGTTTAGGTCCAATTATGTTGTCCGTACACGTTGATTTGAAAAAACATCAATTAAGGCCAATAAAAAATTAATTAAAAAAAATATATTCAACCAAAAATTACAAAAAAAAATCCAGCCCAAACTTCATGTTGTTAGCTCTCTTTTCCTAAAAGGAATTAGCAAAATAATTTTATTTGGGTCAAAAAGTGTTGTCCGTACACCTGCTTGGTATGGTTAAAAAACAGGGACTTTTAAAAAGTGGTTTTTATAGATCTTTATCAAAATTTAATTTCTATAAATTGGGTATTTTAATAATTTACATATTTGGAAACTAGATTCAAAATTCTAAATTTCATATTACTGACTTTTTTTTAAGATTCATTGTGGAAGTGCCTCAAATTTTCAGTCCAAGTGTGACAAATTCTGAAAAACAGCAAAAACATTTCCACTTTTTGAGTTTTTTGTGTACCCAACTTCTTGCATCAACCCCTTTGCAAAGAAAAAGCAACTGTTGTTGATGAATTTTGTAGAATGCCTCCTCTTAGAATGCGAGCACGAAAATGAGGGTTTTTGGCCGCGGGAAGAGCAGAAAAATAGACAACAAAAAATGAATCACTTTCACTTTTTTTTTTTCTTTTAAAATGATATAACGTGAGTGCATTATAACGCGCTCGTGTTATGTCATTTTCAATTTTTTTCTGGAATTGGCCACAAAAGTGTAACCCAACTTCATGCACCCACACAACACTAGATGTGGATGTATCTAAAGATATAGTTCCTGGGATGACACGATATTTATGTGGTTTGATCAATGATTAGTCAATCAGAGTGGGAACTTTTCTAGCTTCACACTAGGGAGAGTGGTATTGGATATGGTTCAGGATATTCTAGAGCTACAGGATAGATTTGCTTGACTATCATGATAGATGATTCTATGGGGCTTGAAGATTGCATAAAAGGTGGCTATAACTTCATGGAGGGACCTAGTAGAGGTCTGCTGGGACTAGAAAGGAGGATTTAATTACCCAGGTGTTACACAATGGTGCATTGAGTGGTGGAGGGATAGGAGGTTGGATGTAGTTATCCCTCTAAGAGGACAACTGGTGGGTACGAGGGCACTAACATAGGTGGAGGTGGCTAGACAGGAGGAGGTGCTAGCTGGAGAGGGGAGGAGAGTACAGAGGAGTATCATGCACCTTGAGTAGAGGTAGGAGGGGAAGCTAGTGGTGAGGAGGAGGTGGTAGAATAGGATGATGATGATGACGAGGAGTTAGGAGATAATGGATATGATGGAGAGAGTGAGGATGATGACGAGAAGGATGGCAGAGAGGGAGAGAAGGAGGCTATGGAGGTGGATCTGGATATGACAGGGATAGGTATGGTGCCCCACATAGCATAGGAGGAGGGGAGGATGGGATATAATGACCTCACAAGGAGATTGGTGGCTACAAAGAGTAGGATAACCTATTTGTAGGGTCTCCTATGACAAGCGTTAGATGACATGATCAATCGAATAACTAAGAGGGATAGGCTCCAACTATAGGTGGATAAGAAGCAAGGGATGGAGCCACCTTTAAATAATAATTATATTAAATAAATCAAATTCAATCAATCTATTTTCTTTGCAACAAAGGAACTAAACCTAGGGTAGATTGGCTCTCCTTATAGGTAGTTGGCCAATCCTAACACGCTTGTTGGTTTATGTTCCAATGTTAAGCCAAGGAAGGATTGATCTAGGTTAATTTACTAGTTGGATCTAGGATCTCCTTTTACACTTAACACCAACTCCATTTAAATTTGCTTCATCATAAACATTAGCAATATCCTTTACGACATATGTTCAAATCTGTGAATTCTACTCATTAGACCATTAAAGTGGTCTAGATTGCAATTATAAGAAACCTCATCGTATTTTTCTTCCCACCCTATATTGTCACAAAGAAAATAAGCCCTCGCTATCATTGAAATATTGTAGGCACAACCTAAGGATTGGAATATGTTAAATTATTTTTTCTTTCCAACAAACTAAATTCAAAATCAATTAGAAGCTTAGAAAATGCCTCTCTAATGCCTACATTATGATCCTTATTGAAATCCTTTACTACCTCTTAGATGTGCAATAGCCATAATTGTAGGTCTAGGCTTAAGATTTTCTTTTCTAGGTAAAATGAGAAGATGTTAATAATATCCTCACCCCACAACCATTCCTTCCTCATTTTACCATTGACAATACTCTTCCCTTTATTCTCCATTCTTTTCTATCTACCCTTTCCCCCACTTCTCGAGGAGACCATAAGAAATTAGTGAGAAACTAAAGCAAAAATCTCCACTAAGAAGCTTTCTTCATTGAATCCAAAATAATCTACTTTGGAAAAATAACACTCAACTTTAATTCTAACATACTTCTACATTATCTCACTTATACGTGTCAAAATGATTAATAACCACCTTACCAACTTTTTCCTTACCATTCCATTAATTAAGTGTATCACTTATATGTTTAAAGATGGATTGCCAACTTTCTTTATAGTAAAAAAATTCAATACGCCACCTTTTCAATAGTTATCACGATACCGCCTTCATAATACTGCAAGACCCTTATCACTTCAAATAATAAATATTAAATTATAACATTCTTTTGTACAAACAAATTATTATTATATTATATTAATTATTTAATGTAACAAGTAATGGCTAAAATATTAATTATACTTAATATTACTAAAGAGTAATTAGGGGAGAAGACCCAGTATCTGTCAGGGCTAACTTCGCGCAACCATAGACTTCAAATCGTATGTCGAATTGAAAAATAAATTTATGGGTTTTTTTCGCTCATGAGTTAAGTGCTCATAACTAAGGTTTTGGCTTGTGGGAAATTCGGTCAAATGCCGGAGTGTTCGATATGCACGTAGGGGTCAAAAAGTCACCTTTTAGAGGTGTCATCCGGTCATCGCCACCTAATGTCCCAGTATCTGCCTGCTATAATTTCAATCATTTATAACTGTTTTATCATTCAAATCCACTCAAAAGTCAATGGGTCTCATTCACTTTACCACTTAATGAGCAGCCATTGGTGTTTTTGTAATTACTTATTCAATAAAATAATGTTTTTTAATGGATCAATGTGAAATTTTTTTTGGGGCGTTAAGTGAGCATGGAGGTGGCAGTAATTCAATGGGTGGTGGTAATTGGGACTTCTCCCCCATATATTAATTTATTTTTTAACATAAAAATAAAACCATAAAACTAACATGCAACCTAAATGGACCAAATACCTATTTCATGTAAAAAATTCAACCAGAAATATATTCTAATCAATATATTAGGTAATCCATTTATATTTAAAATTATTGATAAAAATTAATAACGTACTAATAATTTATTTTTTTCATATTAATAAAAATTAAATATATTCTGTATTAAATAAGGAGTAAAGTCTTTTGAACCAAAGTTATGAATTAGTGAGGTTACAAAATGGGGACCTCATCCTCAATATAATCATTTAACAACATCCTAGTAGAGTATGAACCTTAACGACCAAAACAACACCATAATAACTTAATCATCACAACACACCACTATTAACAAAATTAAATATATTAATTTATAATTTAAATTTAATATTGTTTAAAATAAAATAATTATATATTTTTTATTATTTAATATTATTTTCTCATGTCTGCATTTAAAAAATAAATGACAATAACAATAATTTAATACTCAAAAACAAATGGTAGGGTCTATTATCAAACCCAGTCTCCGACGACTAGCCAACACAGTCATTACTGTCTTTCCTAATTCACGTCGGACATTGACTAGGAGTCAGTTAATAAGACAATGTGAGATTGCAATTTCCACATTCACAGCACTGTCGAAAACATCAGATTTGAGCGGCAGATGGTAATGGCCTAATACATCACCCATTCCCTTTCATACCAAATTAAATGAACAAAAGCCAGAATACTTCTTGAAATCAAAGACTATACTGGGTGGGGAACGTACAAATTATTTCCCCACTCACAGAACAATCAATTCCCAAGATAAGAGTGTAGAAAATATGACTCGATCGTTTGACAAAATGGCACATTGAAAGGAATCGTCGAAAAGGAGGTTTGTGTAATGGATGATCACCATTCAAAGAAGACTCTTAGCTTGGCTTGGAATAGATTTGGAGGCTGTTTTCCACCGTGTATGACTAACCTCAAGCCAACCTCGAACACGGCAGCGGAAAATGATTTGCGCCCTATTCCACTCATATCTCAGAGTCTTGGAAATTGATTAGTCTGTACGGGGACGTGAGCGAAAATAATTTGCACCCTTCTCAACCCGCGGCTAGTCTTCGATTTCAGTAAGTATTCTTGATTTGTTCATTGAATTTGGCATGAAAGGGAATCGTGGACACATGAGCCCATTACCGTATGTCACAATTAAAGGCTAGTGCATCACACTTGTCACCTATTAAATAGTTTTCTAATCTAAAGATATTATTAAGGAATAATAAATTTATCAAGCTTAACCCTAGGTAAATAAATGAAGTGCATAAGATGTCGGTATGGATATATTAGGAAATATAACTAGTAATGGCATGTTGGTGTGTAATGGGTACGTCGAAGAGGTGTGGAAGGTCAATTAGGGAAAAAATGGTTTTTTTTTGCATACATTTGTATAGTTATTGAGGTCAACTAGTAGGTGGTCATTTGGAAAATGATGTTGCTTATGCAACAAAGCTCTAAATTGGGAAGTGATAGCTTTAAATCAACTATGCATCCACATACAAGGATCCAAACATGACTAAGACGAAACGTTAGAATAAAAAAGATAATCTTTCTCTACTACTAAAAAGGTCATGTTCTATTTGCAATATAGAAAAAGGGAGAGATGAGAAATGGGGATAGAAAAAAGGAGAGATAGAGGAGGGCGAGGATCCAAACGTGACTAAAACAAAACCTTAGAATCAAAAAGATAATCGGCCTCTACTATTAACAAGGTCATGTTATGTTTGCAATATAGAAAGAGGGCGAGAGAGAGAGAGAGAGAGAGAGAGAGAGAGAGAGAGAGAGAGAGAGAGAGAGAGAGAGTTACAGGTCTTCCAGATGGAATAAGCCCTAAAATAAGAAAAATACAAATCTATAAATCTATAAATCCTAGGGCATGGCTAGGTGGTTTAAGAGGTTATAGAGCAAATATAATTTAAAAAATATGTAATTGAATACCTTTAAATATAAATAGAAACAATAAATAAAGCCCTTGCAAATTTAGCTTTAACTAAAGATTGTTTCCATAATTACAAAATAATATAAAATAAATCTATAAATTATTATGTAATATTAGTAAAATATAAGTGATGCTTATTATCAATTATTAATGTAAATGTAATAGAATGATACAATAAATTATTATTTTTAATGTATAAATTAGTATATAATATATAATAAGATGTAATAATATTTAATACCAATTAACAATTTGAATATAATCTAGATACACATATTAAATATTACATTGTATAATATTATAACTTATATTAAACTATATAAAATATTAATAATGAATAGCATAATATATAGTATGTAATATTATGTATACATATACAGCAAATTCATTGCCAACAATTCACTGATGGAAAATTCACCGCCAGCAATTCACCGTGGGAAAATTCACCGCCATGACAAATTCATCGTGGGAAAATTCACCACCATGACAAATTCACTGCCAAGTAAAATTCACCACCAGCAATTCACCGAAGGGAAAATTAACTGTATTAAATTTTTTCAATATATATTTCAAAAACTTTGAATTATTATTTTTTAAATAATTTTCACCTGTGTTACAATACAATTTTATTTTTTAAATATTTTTTATGTTTATTTTGATATGAAAATTATGCATTAATTTTCATAAAAAATTTAAAAATAAATAAATTATTTACTTTAATTTCTACTTCAAATATTATTTTATTTTTCAATGTGTTTATTTATATATATATATTTTTAATTTTTCCCTGTGTTTCTTTATTTTATACAATAAACATAAAAAAAGTATTTTATACAATATATATTATACAATATTGTATCATGAAACAATGGAAAAAAAAAATAAATTATATAAAATATTATATATACAATTTTTTAATTTTTCCATGTGTTTATTTATAATATTAAAATTAAGTTAATGTATTTAGTTTTTATTTTTATTATCATAAAATATATTGAAAAATATTTTTATTTTTATTATCCTATATTGAAAAATATATGATTAAATATATTGAAAACTATTTTTATTTTTATTTTTATTATCATAAATCAAATTCTTTAAAGTTAATACAATTATTTTTTTATTATCATAAATTAAATTATTCTTTTGCAAAAAAAATCAAAGTTTTTGAAATATATATTAAAAAACATTAATGGCGGTTAATTTTCTCCTCGGTGAATTGCTGGCAGTGAATTTTACTTGGTAGTGAATTTTTCATGGCGGTAAATTTTCCCACGATAAATTTATCATGGCGGTGAATTTTCCCACAATAAATTTATCATGGCGATGAATTTTCCCACAATGAATTGCTGGATTACTAGCGATTAATTTTCCATTGGTGAATTGTTGGCGATGAATTTTCCTAGAGCCACATATACAATATAATGTATTAAATATAATTTAAATAGTATATAAATATTATATATATTAAAGGAGAGAGGTCGATTGTGGGTAGGGATATATTGTGTGAGGGGTGACCCACGTTAGGAGGGTCCATGTCAGCCATTTTTTTTGCGAACTTAAGATAGTCCACCTGGCAACCCAAAAAATCCAATTGGGCAACCTTGCCAGTTTAGACCTTGATAATGATTAATTTTGCAAAAATCAACACCCTGTCAATTCAGTAGAGCAATTTTAAAATTTCCTTGTTGCTCTACATCTCCATTCAATAGATATTCTTGGCTAGCATAACTACTCTATACAATGAGAGCCTAATTCTCCATTCTATTCGTGCATACAGCCTGATTGTGAGGTTAATCACAAGGGTAGCACCATTCTTGCTCCTAGGCCAAGTTGTTTTGTGGTACTAACTCTCTTGAAGAGATAGGAACATTAGGATCATAGGGCCTAAAAGGCTTGGGGTTAAAATTTCTCTTTTGATAATCATTTTGAAAAGGCCCTCTATTTTTTTGATTTGGTTGAAAAGAGGGTAGGTACGATCTTTGTTCTTGATCGACCTAGTTTTTAAGGCTTACAAACTCATTGCCGAAAGTCTTTCCTAGAGATTACAGCATACTTTTAATCTCTGGAATCTCTCTATTTTTCTTAGGAATGACATTCTCCTAGGTAGCAGCTTGATAACCTATTGTCAGTACAATAGGTATAGAGGCTATAGGTGGCAGATTTATGAGTGACTGAATCTTAGGAAATATAGGCATGGGTGGTCTAGGAGAAATCTTACCTGCTTGAATAAGACAGTTTTCATCCCTTATGGCAATTTAATAAGCATTAGCCAAAGTATAACCCCCCATTGACCAAATCATAATTGAAATCTCAGTGTTCATGGCTTTTAGATAAAAAAAGAAAGGCATGCTCGGGTGATGGTTTGACAATCAGGGGAATCTTGTCCCAGGTTTGCTGAAAAATGGTAATTGAAATCAGTCAGGTGCTCATGTGGAGCACATTTGATGGTGCTTAGCTACTCTAGCAGAGAAAGGTGATCTGACTTGTCAACAAACTGCCTATGAAGACCATCACCAAGCTAGTCCCAAGTGGTAATTGAAATAGTTGGCAACCCTCTGAACCATTGTAGAGCTTTTCCTTTTAGTGAGGTAGCAAAAAATCTCAGACACGTTCTCCTCTGTTATATTGTGTACTAAGCAAAGTGTGGACACATCTCAGATGTGCTTGATCGGGGTAGTTTGATCCTCACTAGTAAAATATGGCAACACTTTCAAAGAATCCACTGGGATATCATTGTGTCTCATCAATAACAATGAGTTGCCTCCATTGAATGGTGCAAAGGAAAATTTCCTTGCCATTGGAGGTGATTGAGACACTAGAATTGGGTTCCTTCTTACAGAAATTATGGGACTGAGCTCCAAAGGAGTGGATTTAGCCCTTCTTGTTGGATCAAAAGTTCTCCTCAGAGTTATGCCTCTCCTTCTTGGTGGGGAGCGCTACAAGTACTCAAATGGAATTGAGCTTGATCTAGTCTGGATTCTTCTCATAAGCTTTTTGAACCAAATCTGTAATCAAACCAAAATTAGGAGTCGCTAGGTATATATTTTGAGACCTCTATAGGTAGAAAAATATTGTTGCATATACCAGATAGCAATTTACAGTCTTGAAAAACTCTAAAAATGAGACTCTTAGTGTCCCACCATGCATGCCAAAAACTATTAGCGATCAAGATTGCACCCTTTAGGCAAGTTGCACTTATCTATCTTGTCGCAACATGGAAACACTCTCTGGTTTGTGGGTAAACCAATTGGGGAGAGTTAATCTCTTGAGTGGGTTGGTTCCCTTCTAGCTAATCACCCAATCTAAGAACTTCTAGAGGAAAGGGGATTAGGAAGAAAACTAGAAATCAACACCTACAAGTTAAGATGATCAGCTAAATATGGAAACTCTAATGAAACTTAACTCACAATACTTCTTTCAAAATAATTAACTCGCATAATTCACCATAATGCATTTATTTCATTAGTGTTTTACATAAAGACCCTTGAATACAATTTACAACCCGAACTACCTGCAAAACTTGACAATAACCCACAAAAATAGGACAAAGAAGGACCCACCAATCTGAATCACAACCAAATCTGACTATCACTATGAGCTAATGACAAGAAAGAGAAAAGGAGAAATTTGTTGCTTTATTGCAAGTGAAGGAGCAAGGCATCAAAATCTGATTCAAAACAAGTTTACAAAGTTCTCAAAATGACTAATAGAGCAAGAAACTAAAAAATTTTGAACCCTGAGAAATTCAAATTTCTTAGATTTATAGCCAAGATGTAACCTTGTAGTGCCAAAATAGGAAAATTGGGTTTGTTGTCCCTCCAAAAGGAAACTCATTTTGCATTTCCAAGCTCCCTCAAAAATCCTAAAAATTAGCCTCCAAAACATATCCAAAAGGCATCAAAAAGATGGAAAATCACCACCACACGAAAGTTGATCCAAAAAGGCCTCAAAATCAGGTACTAACTACTGGAAACTCAAATTAGAAACTTTAGTTTAGCATCTTCTTTTTGAATTCGCCCGAGACTAAACTCAAGAATAGAAAGTTCTGATATGAACTGAAGTGCATCATCAAACTACATTTAAACATTAACAAACACCAAGGTAATTTATAGAAACATTACCATTAGTGTTGTTTTACAATCATATGTAGTATATGAATCAAAAATAGAAAGCCTATTTACACTTGACTTTTACAACGCACCTCCAGTTACTCTAATTTTTCTTCAATCTGATTTCAAATCCTTTTGATTTTTTTGCATTTAATTTTTACAAAAAATCAAACACTATGTATGATGCTCTTTTACATATTTGATTTTTATATAAAAAATCATAAAAAATAACTATGCCCATCAGCCACTTAGGCAAAAAAATTGATGACCCTAAGTCATCACTTGGTCTCAAGGGAAATTAGCATGAAATATTTTTAAGGAATAAAGAAGGGAAAATGCAACCCTAATGAGGGGCCATAGCATGGTGTATGATTTTATTTTCTTCAAAAACCAAAGAAAAATAAAAGGCCAAAGGCTAATGTTTTGGCCTAGGCACTGTGGGGTATTAGCAAGGCATTGGAAATTTTAAAAAATATGATAAAAATTACATCAACCAAAGAATAGGGTTAAAACACTAACTCAAAAAGGCCACCCTTCATTTCATTCACTTTTCATTTTTCATTGGCCTTTTGAGGAAAATGCGGCCTTGCTATGCACCACCATGGGAGATTAGGGTTTGGCTTTGGAGCCACCATTCGAGCTCTTCTCCTTCAATTTTTTGGTGAATTTTATCCTCTGTACTTGCTGGTATGCTACCAACTATGTTTTTTTTCTTCCTTGGCTTTATTTGATGGAAAAGAAAGGCCTTTTGGCCATGGCTTGACTGGTTTTTAATGTGTTTTTGCTCTTCCATTGTGTCAACACTCCTTGAAATTCTCATGGCCACCAATGGATATTTTTTGGAGCATTTCATGAATCTCTGGCTACGGGTTTGTTGGGATTCTCCACCTCAACACAAAAGGTAAGCTCTCCATTCCTCCATTCCACAAGCATTTCCCTCTTAAATAAAGCTTGTTTAAGCTTTCTCTTACAAAAGTATGAAAGATTTGGAGTTTTCTTGAAATGGCTATTGTTCTAGCCACAACCACACTATATATTTTCCTTCTTCTTTTGTATGAAATTGATAGGGTCTGGCCCTCAACATGTAAACCAAAGCATTATTGTTGAATAGAAACACATTTCCAAGTGTAAAGTCTCCATTTCGTGGATCTTCTAAACCCTTCAAAGATGCGGTCCTGTAGCTTTCATTACATAGTTTTGAAAAGATTAAACTAAGGGCTTGAACCCTTGTTGTTCTCCTTTGAATTTGCATTTGATTCTTTGAATACCTAAGTGGGTATCATGACCCATGAAGGCAAAACATTTTGCTTCTCCAGGCCATGGGTATGAGAATGATAATCAGGGTTTCCTTCATTCTGAACTTGAACATTTTCCATTTATGCATTCTTGAAATAACATCATGTAAACTTATGTTGGGTTTACTTTGAAGACCAAGATAGGAACCATTTCAATTTCACTCATTTGGTCCAACCATGGCTTGACACTTAGGCACTGTTGTAGCATAGCATAGATGCATTGTTTAACGATCAGGAGGGTTACAATGCATACATTTTCCATTGTTTTCCTTCAACATACATTAACTTATTCCACCATGCTTACACCAAATGTGTAGATTTTCTTTGTATCTCATTGTTCCTTTGCATTGCTTGCTTGTTGTAACCTACAAAAACTTGCTTTAAAATGGATTGTATATTGATGTCTTTACTTCTCATTATGCAATTATTTTCTTTCAACCATTATGGAGTTATTGTAGGTCGCTTTTGATTCCTATTCTCTCTTTTGGTGCAGTTGAATGCTTTAAAAAGAAATGTATCCTCAACTTCATGCTTAAATGAAACTATGTATTGACCTTCTTTCAGCTGTAGCATTGAAACTTTGAACAAACACATCTTATCCTGTAAACTTACTTCATTAATGGTGTTTCCTTGAACTATATTTTGAGCAAGCTCCTATAATAGATTTGGCCTACCTTAGTGATGTTTTCAATACTTCATTTGTAGCCATTTTTCATGATTCCAATGCATTTGAATGCTTTAAAACACACACATTCTCACTTTTCCCACCTCACTTTTATGCTTTATGAGAACACAAAATCATGCAACAGGGCACCATAATATTGAAATAAACTTACATTTTGCAAATTACCTCCATGAAACAGTGTTTTACATTATGTTTCATCCATTCCCCACACTTAATGTCTTGCGTTTAGTTCACCACGCCATTTTTTCATTCATTCTCTGCCTCCCAGTGGATCGTTTGCAGCCACTTGTCACTTGTTACTAATGGAGCCAACTTCTCTTTTGTACTCTTCATGCATTTTTATCTCCTAAAGAGCAACATGATGATGCAATCACAACTTTGGCATGGAATATTTTGAAATAAAAGCACTTGATTATGATGTTTTGGATATTTTCCATTTTCTTCAGTTGTAATTGATGATTTTTAAACAAGGCATTATGTATGCCTGTTCACTATCACACTATGTGATGATGCACTTGATTGTACTTCACTTGAGGAATGGATCACCTATGATTTTCATTTCATTGCACCTGACTTGAATATCCTAGGTGATCACTTGCTTGATTCTTCATGTCACTTGATGCACTCCTTCATATACATGTTTCTTCGAGCATTATTGAATCTATTTCTTTCTCAATCCCTCTTTGAATGATTGAGGGATAACATGTTGGGTCTCAACCCTTGTGGGAGCTCATTTTACACCACATGCTTTATGATATTTAGACTAGATCAAAAACATGACTTGTCCTATACCTGCACATGGAAACAAATAATGTTAGATTAAAAAAATATATTATTATGACATTTCCTCCTTGGATTCCACCGCACTTCTTGTTCTTGCTTAGTTGTTTCAATGTATCACTAGTAGCATTCTACATTATTGTTGATGGTTCATATAGGAATTTTCATAATCAGAGCTCTAAAAACTTTTAATTGTTGGCATATGGCTTGAGGAGATTGAGTATGACTTCTAGTGTTGTCATTGATGACAACCTAAGTCATCTATGAGGTCTGCAATTTTGGATTTATTCAGTCTAGCAAGAAAAGTGAAGAA
>VDFB02105785.1:407720472-407761665 GCA_007258455.2 Sequoia sempervirens
ATGGAGGGATTGGGTTTGGTGGGAGAGGGGGCGGCATAGCAGGCTATCAGTAGGGAGACAGGGGATGCAGAGAGTATGCAGAGAGAGCTAGCTGAGCTCAGGGATAGGGTGCGCACAGTGGAGGCAGAGAGAGATGTGGCGCAGGCACAGGTCTAGGTGTTGGAGGCAGGGAGGGATGTGTTATAGATGTAGGTCCAGGTAGTATAGAGTGAGAGGTAGGTGGCCGAGATAGAGGTACAGTCACTTCACAGAGAGAGATACAGTGACATCGCAGGCATCTAGCTTGCAACAAGAGCGGGATTCGGCTGAGCTAAGATTGTAGGCTCTACAGAGGGACAGAGATGCAGTGGTGGCACAGGGATAGGCTGCACAGAGGGAAAGGGATGCTACACAGTCGCGGATGCAGACATTACAGTGCGAGAGGGATGCAGCACAGGCTCAGTTGTAGAGAGGGTTGGTTGAGGGGGGAGGGCCAGGGACAGATGTGTAGGAGCTGCACACACAGTTACAGGCATTGTAGGCAGAGAGGGATAGAGGTTCAGAGCAGATACAATAGTTGATACTAGCCCAGGAGGCCTGGGTACGGGAGCGGCAGGCTATCAGTGCGGATCAAGATCGGTATAGGCATGAGTGGAATGCTGCGAGACTGATAGCTGGGCAGAGGGATGAGTTTATGCAGTAGGCGAGCTATTGGAGGGGGGTGTATGAGCAGGTTGTTCCAGATCCAGCACAACGCACGATGCGCTACGTCAGTTAGGCTCCACAGCCACCAGGGTCATCCCAGTCATTAGGGACATGCACTAGGGGTTTCAGCGACTATCGGCGGACTCCGTCTCCATATGGCGGTTACCAGGGGACACCCACCTGTGAGTACTAGGGGACACCCACTCATGAGTACTAGGGGACTCCAGCACATAGAGGGCTAGTACTCGACTCCCCGTAGAGATCAGATGTGGGTAGCTCATAGTAGAGTGGGCAGATGCAAGATATTGGTTATTTTTGGCAGATACAGGATGGATGGATTGTTCATGTCGCCAGAGGGCAGAGGTGATCCAGATCTCTGGATTTTGTATCTTATTAGCCGATGTATGATGGAGATGTATTGTATTATGATAGGATGTTTATTATTTTGATTATGCGATGGCCTTTATTGACATTATGCATGATATTTCTTTTTATGTGGCTATATGGGATGATTCATAATGTGGTTTCATATATATACACATGTTTATATGGATGGTTGGTCTACTCTTTTATGATTAAGTTTTATGGATGCACATGTATGTTATTATGATTATGATGATGGCTGCATAGTTGTTTATGAAAATAGATAATTATGTATGGTTTATGATGTATGGATGCATATGTTTATGATGTATATAAATGTTTCTATGATTTATGATGTATGGATGCACATGTGGATGGACGATTTATGCATGTTTTTATGATGTATGATGTATGGATGCAGATGTGGATGGATGATTTATGCATGTTTTTATGATGTATGATTTATAGATGTAGATGTGGATGGATGATTTATGCATGTTTTTATGATGTATGATTTATGGATGCAGATGTGGATGGACGATTTATGCATGTTTTTATGATGTATGATGTATAGATGCAGATGTGGATGGACGATTTATGCATGTTTTTATGATGTATGATTTATGGATGCAGATGTGGATGGACGATTTATGCATGTTTTTATGATGTATGATTTATGGATTCACCTCATGGATGCACATGTGGATGGACAATTTATGCATGTTTTTATGATGTGTGATTTATGATAATGCCCCTAAGTGTCAATAAAGACCGTTATGAGAATGCGGATAGGCGATAGGCGTATGGAAGAGTGCATTTTCCAAAAAAAATCATTAATATCCTGAGAGGAAGAGCACCTGAGAGGAAAAAGAATGAGAGTACTTGCACAACCGAAATCATAAGCGATGGTCATGATGGAAATGAAGGTTGCATGCAAAGAGGTGAAAATGCAGTGGAAATGAGATTTTTCCATCTTTGGGAGCACTGATCTTTACTATAGCGTAGGATACCCAGTACCTTGATATGGAAGATCAAGGTGAACGAGTACTCTACGCATGAAACAAACACAACAAACAAGAAGGTTATCCCAACACCCCAATGTCGCAATGACCCTGGTCGGGCCCAGTGTTGAGATAACCACAAACACACAAATTTGTCCTAGCGTAATACAAGACCTTGGAGATCTCGGTGGGTCTTACGGGAGACAACTGAGAAGACAGCAGTCAAAACAAATGATCAAAGTATGCCCCCCATGTCAACAGGTCAAGGCACGCCATGGTATGGCGGACCAAGGCGACCCTAACAAATGATGGGAAAGAACCCAAAATGATAAAAAAAAGTCAAAAGCATCAATAGATCACAATCAAAACAACAGGTCCTTTTCCATGGGATCAAGGTGATGGATGTGATTAACGAGGTATGCTAGGAAGGATTCATCCTGTTGAGACCAAAGATGGATGCGAAATTAGGATGACCCAGTTGACGCGGGATGTTATCTAGGGACAAGATCTCGTAACATGAGGGAATTTTGTTTATTAAGAACCGATTAGATGTGGGCATAGCTTGATGACGAAGCATAAAAGACTGACATAACCTACAGACCTAGGGGCTCGGGGGCCGATCATAGATTAGCCTTGCCTACGTGAAAGCACAGAGCCCTCGTAGTTCTAGAAAAGACCATGGATAAAGCGGAAAGAAGACAAATGGCAATCGATGATGATGGACAAATGCCTCGGGGGTGAATCAAATGATCAACCTTGCCTACGTGACAGTGCAGGGGCAACGTAGTTCGATAGACGTACGCGACAAGATGGGACCTAGGTGAAGACTTACACAATGGATGATCCTACCTGATGACACGAACACAACAATGAAGGGAATGAATGATGTAAGCTCAGAGTGGGATACTGAAAAGCTCAGGAATGGGGGATAGGCTAGATGGGTCATCCAATGCTCAATCAATATTTACCAAGCAGCCGGGGATGAGATGGGTGAGGACAATAGTGCGGATGAAGGCATAAAATAACTAGGATGTTAGGTAGATAATGATTAAGCCCTCTATGGATGACGCCTGTTACCAAGTTTTCAGCACCCATACTTATCCAAGGTGCCACGAAAAGGTGGTTTTCACCATAGGACAAATTTATTTCTCTTGACTATTTTTTATTTTTTTGGATTTTTATTTTTTATTTATTTTTTTTTATTTTTTTTGAATTTTTGACAAGGTAGGGTAACCGAGCAGATTTAGGTGTAGAACTTCTTGAGATGCATGATATTGATGGGTTCTTCAAGGAGTTCTCCTTCAAGAGTAGTCAACCTGTATGCCCCAGATCCATATTTAGCGGCTATGATATAGGGCCCCAACCAATTTGCCTCAAATTTTCCTTTCTTGTCTCGGTCTTGTTGAGTGCACTGGTTCTCCTTAAGAACAAGCTCGCCCCTGGAATTTCTGAGGATGAACCTTCTTATTGTAGTTACGTTTGAGGTGATTTTGGTATGCTTGCAGATGGTCATAGGCTTTTATTCTTCATTCATCTAGTAATTCCAGCTGTGCAAGTTGTGCAACACAAGCATCCTCTTCGCTGATAAGGTTCTTCAGAGAGATTCTCAATGATGGAAGTTCAACTTCGATTGGCAAGATGGCTTCGGCACCATACACCAAAGAGTAGGGGGTGGCACCTATCGGGGTGTGGATGGATGTGCAGTACGCCCAGAGGGTAGGATGAATATGGAGGTGCCAATCTCGCCCAGTGGTATTGACAACCTTTTTGAGAATACGGATAAGGGTTTTGTTGGTCGCCTCTGCCTGAGCATTACCCTGAGGGTAATAAGGCGTTGACCAACGGTGCTGGATATGGAAGGTATCACAGAGGTGTTTCATGGCTTGGTTTTTGAAGGGCTTTCCATTGTCGGAGAGAATGGTGGACGGGATACCATATCTGCAGAGAATATGGTAAAGGATGAATTTGGAAATCTGAATGTCGATGATTTGTGAAAGGGGCATTGCCTCCACCCACTTGGTGAAATACTCAGTGGCAATGATTATGAATGTATGGCCGTCGGATGATGGTGGGTAAATCTTGCCAATCAAGTCAAAACCCCATTGAGAAAATGACCATGGTGCCAAGAGGGGCTGAAGATCTTGTGTCAGGGCGTGGATTAAATCTGCATGTTGTTGGCATGGAAGACACTTCTTCACAAACTCATAAGCATTGTGTTCCAATGTAGGCCAATAATATCCAGCTCATAGGATCCTTTTGGCCAGAGCCATACCATTTGAATGTGCTCCACAAACACCGCCATGTACCTCTGTTAGTGTGGCACGGGCTTTGGTCTCATTCAGACATCTAAGGAGGATTCCATCATAC
Organism: Sequoia sempervirens; assembly: GCA_007258455.2. Classification (NCBI taxonomy): domain Eukaryota; kingdom Viridiplantae; phylum Streptophyta; class Pinopsida; order Cupressales; family Cupressaceae; genus Sequoia; species Sequoia sempervirens. Next base: position 407,724,888 of record VDFB02105785.1, read on the forward strand.
CTGCGACGATAAAGCGTATCACCGACGATGACGTATCGGGAAGAGCGATGAACGAAGGATTTGCGTTGATTACGTGTAAGATCTAGGGGTATAATGTTATCATGGAGGTAGGTGTAGATGTCTTGGTACCATGGGGAGGTGGGACCCATGATATCGCACACCATGTCAGTTTTAGGGATATCATAGGCTGGGATTAAAAGTTGTTCTACAAAAAACTCACATTCTGTTCGGTCTTTGGGCATGTCTAGCAGGGAGCCAATAGTGGCCATTGCATAAGCTACTTTGTTTCGTACCCTGGGAATCTGTTCAAATTGTATAGAGGTGAAATATTTCTTGAAATCATCCACCATGCACTTGTAGGGTAACAAATTATCATCCTTGGTTAGGAACTCACCATTAACTTGTCTAATGACTAGCAAAGAATCACCAAAGACTTTCAACTGAGTTATGTGCCACTATTTTTTAAATTTTGAGGCCGGTGAGGAGAGCTTCGTATTCTACCATATTGTTGGTACATGGGAATGCTATCCTGAATGACTTGGGAATGTAGTCACCCTAAGGGGTAACTAATAAAATTCCTGCCCCTGATCCATTATGTGTATATGATCCATCAAAATACAGTGTCCATGTGGGGGTCTCATCAACGGAGAAGACTTCTTCATCAAGGAATTCCATGATCAATGGATGAGTATCAACTAGAGGAGCTTCGGCTAACTAATCTGCGATTATCTATCCTTTAATAGCCTTGTGGTCCACATATTCTATGTCGAATTCACTGAGGAGCATGACCCACTTAGCCATGCGGCCAGTCAGAGTGGTCCTAGATAACAGATACTTCAATGGATCGATCTTGGCAATTAATTTAACTGGATGGCTAAGCATGTAATTTTGAAGCTTCTATGTGCTGAAGACGAGTGCAAGGTAGGATTTTTCCATGGGGGAGTAGTTTAGCTCATAGCCAACCAATGTCCGAATGATGTAGTAGATTGGCCTCTCTTTCGATGACTCATCATCTTGTGCCAACAATGCTGCCAGCGCGACTGAAGTGGCGGAGATGTAAAGCAAGAGGGGTTTTCCGAGAATAGGGGAATCAGTATCAGGCGATGGGCTAAATATTCCTTAATTTTATCGAAGCCCATCTGACACTGCTAGTTCCATCGGAAGGTGGAATCTTTTTTTAGAAGATGAGTGAATGGCTGACACTTATCTGCCAGTTGGGCTATGAACCGATGGATGGACTGCATCTTCCCCTGGAGGCTTCTTAACTGTTTGAGATTGCGTGGTGGCATGTCCAGGATAGCTTTTACCTTGGTGGGATCAACCTCAATGCCTCTGCGAGAGACTATGAAACCCAGCAACTTTCCTAAAGTGACCCCAAAGACACACTTTTTTGGATTTAGCTGCAACTTGTAGTGCTCTAACCGCTCAAATATCTTCTTCAGGATGGTAGGATGTTCTGCTCGTGTTCTAGATTTTCCTAATAGGTCGTCGACATAGTCCTCCATGATGATATGTATAAGGTCATGGAAGATGACCGTCATTGCCCTCTGATATGTTTCTCCCACATTTTTGAGACCAAAGGGCATAACATTGTAACAAAAAGTGCCCCAAGGTGTTGTGAAGGCAGTCTTATGTTGATCCTCAGGTGTGATTTGGATTTGGTTATACCCAAAGAAGCCATCCATAAGGGATAACATCTCATGTCCTGCTGTCAAGTCAACCAACATGTCAATGTTAGGCAGGGGGAAGTCATTTTTTGGGCAGGATTTGTTAAGATCCCTGAAGTCTGTACAGACACGAATGTCTCCATTTGGTTTGGAAATTGGTACTATATTGGAGATCCATTCAGAGTAGTCAATTGGTCTGATAAAACCTGCCTCTAGTAACTTCTCCAATTCCCTCTTGAATAACAACACGACTTGCAGAGCTTTTGTTTGACAAGCTTCGCATTTGGGTGAATGTCCAAGTGATGAACCACTAAGGTGGGGTCTAAGCCTGGCATGTCTGAGTATGACCAAGCAAAGTTAACAATTCCCTCTTGGGGTTGCTGCACAATGATCAGATACTCTTGCTGTGAGAGTGACTTAGCTACATAGGTGACTTTAGGACTTTCAGCAGTTCCCAGATTGACTTATTGAGTCTCTTCAATTAGAATAGATGATCGGGCAGATAACTGAGTTCCTATAAGGGGAAGATGAACATCTCCATCTTCCAGCGGCTCGTTGAGGTTTTTGCCATCAAATGTGTCCTTTATTTTTACTTTTTCAAGGTCAAGAAGTGCTTCAGGGAGGTTTTCACTAGATGACCACTTGTTACTTTTCTTATTCTTATTTTTGCGTCTGGAGTGTTCATCCTCCCCCAATCCCATAAGGTTGACATATGTATCCGTAGACATACTGACAGGTGTGCTATTACGTAGGTCCCAATCAATATGCTCAGGGTGGCGAAGGGATAGGCTAATAGTGCAAACGGATAGGCATTTGAACATAGATGATAGGTCAGTGTGATCGACGTCATCATATGCACGTATGATGGATTCCTCCTCGGGTATGTCTTCCAATGAGCCCTTGTCCACAGCGACACTATTGGAAGCATTAGACGATGTTTCAGGGCCTTTCTGCTTTCTATCATACCCAATTCCCATGTTTTTTGGTAGTTGAGACGTATCAATGGGTTACAACCGCCCTTGTTTTTCTTTTCCTAGGCCTCTGCCTTGATAGTTATGCTTTTTCGTGAACTTTGTTGGCCAGGGGTACTTTTCTTGAAAGTATTCCTTGAGAGGAGTTTTCGGCTGGGGTTCTTCTCAGTAAACCCATTGGCTTATGTCTTCTTCTGGTGCATCTATCTTGATACTTGGGGATCTGAAAGTGGTGGTAGGGATGTTTTTACCACTGAAGGTGATAGTCTTATCTTCCTTTGGGGTAGCATGCAAAGGTTGACCATACATGTGTGGTGACGGTGGCATGGTAGCTACATTAAGAGCAGTATGCATTTCGTACTCGCCACACCCTTTGTCAATGATCTGGACTTTAGTGACTGTAGGATCAATGGTGGAGGATGGAGTGGTTATCGCAGTGGAGGGTGGATTGGTGAATGATGACTGGGATGCCCCCATTTCAACCCCAGGACAATAATGTAAATGCGGAAATGATGCTTCTAAAGCGCGACAATATTCAAATGGTTGGGGGTCGGCATAGATGGTGACCTCTTGTCTGTTGATTGGGAATTTGAGGCACTGATGGTAGGTGGAGGGGACAACTTGCATAGCATGGAGCCATGGACGGCCGAAGAGGAGATTATATGGCAAGTCCAGATCAAGGACATGGCAGGTAATGTACTGAACCACCGGTCCCACTTGGACAGGAAGATTGATGATCCCTTCTGAATTCCTTTCTGCATTATCATAAGCCTTGATTGTAATGATCTAGTTGCTTAAGTCCGCTTGAGTATACCCCACCTATTTTATGAATTTTAGAGTGCACAAGTTGAGGGCAGAGCCATTATCTACCAAGACTCTTTTTATTTTGTGATGGGCAACCACGACTTCAATATGTAAGGGGCGATTGTGATTGACATCAATGTTGGGCATATCATTTTGGCTAAAGTGCAGTTGGTGAGATGAAGCTAGGTGTCCTACCAAGGCTTGGAACTGTGTAGGATCAATGTTATTAGGCACATGGGTTTCCTGTAGGGCTCTGTTGAGGATTTCTTGATGCACAGGGGAAGACTTAAGTAAATCCAAAATGGAGATATGTGCAGGGGTCTTTCCTAAGTGATCAAGGATGTTGTACCAGTAGGTGACAGGAGTCGATTGGGCAGCTGCGGAGGCTGTAGGAATGGTGATGCGGGCTCATCGTGTAGTAACAACACATTGAGGGTCTTTAGCTTTGACATGTATCATGGATACACGAGGTTCTACCTGCTCAATGTAATGAATAATACCCTCGTAATTGAGGGGTACATTCTTATAGCTCACGTTATTTGTGCTATTGTTTTGAGGATTACTGTTGGAGGTGCTCGGGCCTTGGTTATGGTTTGGAAAGGCATTTTGATAGATCTGCAATTGAGCATTGGATGACGGAGCTTGACTGGGGTCAACCTTGATATCACCTCGGTCTATGAGATCTTGGACGTAGTTTTTCAGACCCTGACACTTATTCAAAGAGTGCCCTTTGATTTTATGGAACTCACAATATTCATTTTCCCTAACCATGCGGGCTTAGGTTTGGATTCGTCGAGTGGCTTGGTGACAGGGTACATGATCGGATAGTTGATCTGTAACAGCTTATTGAAGACATGCTCAAAGGTTCTCCTAGTTGAGCATACTGGCGCTTAGTGTTCCCTTGGTTATTCTAATTGACCGTTGGGGAGGACGGGTGTCCCCTTGTGGTACGATGCCATTTAGGTATGGATTACTATTGTTTCGGATGTACCACGTGGACATGTTTAGTATCAGTAACACCATCATTTACTGCATTTTTGTTCTTGTTCCAAAAATGTGGCTTGTCGTTGAATGACCTTTCCTTATCTTGATTATATATTTTGATGTGCCACTTGGCCACAAGGGCACGCTCAAGGATGGGTCCCTTCTCTACTACCTCCGCGAAAGTGGTGACACAATGTAATCTAAAGTTATGAGCCATGTCAGGATGAGAGTTCTCCACAAAGAGGGTGACCATGTCCTTTTCTTTCAAAGGGGTTTTCATTCAGCTTGCGAGGGCACGCCACCTTTGGAGGTAGTTGGTAAAGGTTTCCCCTTCACATTGTTTCTCTTTGAGGAGATCCAAGGTATCGGTATCTTTCTCCAAATTGAAGGAGAAGTAGGAGACAAACTTTTTTGACAGGTCTGCAAAAGATTTTATTGATCCCTTTTCAAGGGTCATGAACCACCCTAGCGCATTGCTTGCCAGACTTCGAGGAAACATGCTCAAGAGATAGTTGTCGTTATGGATAACTTCTTGACACTAGGAGTAAAACTCCTCTAAGTGGGCCTTAGGATCTTTGTTCCCCTTATATTTGTCAAACTTTGGCATTTCAAAATTTTTGGGGAAGGGAATCAATGAGATGGAGGGATAAAAACAAATATGGGCATATATCTTCAAACTTGAACGATTGTTTGTCAGTCCCTACCTGGAGATCTTTCAGAGCGGCTTTGATTTCTAGTATGTCCGCATTGGCCAGTGTGTTGGACAGATATTGATGGTAGGACGATTGTGGATTCTACGATGATGTTTGGAGATGGGCGTATGGATAATGAGTAGGTGGTATCCCCTGCTGATATGCCAAGGGACCTTGTTGATAAAAAGGTTGCTGTTGCGAGGTGAGATATGGATTGGTTGGGTAGTTGTGGGTGGCGTACTGTTGGGAAGTATGGAGAAGGTGTTGTTGATTGGTTTGTGGATATTGGGAGTGCTGATGTGACTGTTGTGAGGCCACATAGGATGGTTGTTGTTGATATTGTTGCTGATTATAATAATTGTAATGATGAGGTGGTTGTTGATGTATGGTTGGCAGCTGTGGTGGGCAAGATGGGATGTTATGTGGTGGTTGCACTTGTGGGTGCAAGATGGATGCAAGGAATGGAGATATGGTTGGGGCAGAAGGCCGAGGTTGATTTCCTTGCGGTTGATGCTATGATGGTTGTGTTGAAAATAGGGGATTGACCAATGGTTGTTGTTGAGGTCGAGGTGCGGTTGAGATGTTTTGTGAGGGAGGTTTTTGAGCACTAGTGGGAGCATAGGATTGGGGAGGTTGTTGGGATACGAATGACGATGGTGGAAGGATGTTGGATTGGGACGGTTGTTGGGGTATGAATGACGATGATGGAGGGATGTTGGATTGGGATGGTTGTTGGGGTACGGATGACGATGACAGAGGGATGTTAGATTGGGGTGGTTTTTGGGCTACGAATGACGATGGTGGAGGATTTGTAGCCCCAAGAGGTGGGGGAAAGGAAGTGAAAGGGCTGCCCCCAGTGTTGACAGGAGGCGGGTTTGAGGGGAGTGGTGCCGGTAGCATTAATGGTTGTGGTTATGGGACATTTTGCGGCATGCCATAGGAAAAAGGATCATTGGGATCAATGGTTTAGGGTTTTCCTGTGACCGAGATGGTGGGATGTGTGGGATTACCAACGGGATACAGGACAACGTTGCCGAATTCAGGTTGATGCCAACCTTCTACGGAAGGAACATTGGGGACATACGAGCTACTGGGGATGTCATGTGAACCTTGGGGTACATCAGATGTGGAGGTGCCATACTTGGATAAGTCGACACCTGATGGCAGCTTAACACCTTTGTCAATCAAGTGAGCCAAGATCTTGTCACCATGTCTTTCGAGAAGGTGTTCTGTCGTTTGTGCATTAACAGGGTTGCTGAAGTGTTCCTCGAATGTGAGCTCAGGTTGATCAGCCATGTTTTCTCCCCCAGGTGGTGATGTGTTTTGACCATCCATGTTGGATTGTGATGAGCTACCGTTGTGGGGATCGTGAGGGATGTTAGCGCCATAGTTAGGATCTGATGAAATGTTCATTGTGTTGTTGGGATCTTGAGGATTGTTCGATTGGGCATTCAGGGCTTGTTGGTCGGCCATTTTCTTTGCCTGTGATCGAGTCTGAATGGGCATGCAAGATGATGAGATGGATCAAGATATTAGAAAGACCTTGATGATGAAAGATTGATTCAATTTGATGGGAGATTAGCTGATGACGATCGATCAGACCATCGTGGATTGATTTGATGACACTGGATTAGTCTCGATTTTGGATTTTATGATGTGGGGGTTGGATTGATCTGATGATTAGGATTGATTTGATGATAAATATGATGAAGAACGAGATCCACAACCGAGTTTAAGAAGGATCCTTGGTAACACTAGGTATTGATTGAAAGGTGGATGTATGATAACGACACTGAATCCAACTTGAGATAGAAGCAGATTGATTGGGTCGGAAAGGATAACTGACTTAAGACGGATAGCGATCCTAAGCTAGTTACGATGATAATGATTAGGGACGAACACCTAGGTCAACTTGGATGACAACTCCAATGGGGTTTATATGGAATAACAGAGATCAGAGATGAAAGCGGATTTAGGACGGATGGGGAGCATCTCAGGATAGATGAATGGCTCCCGAAACAAGCAAAAGAGTGTTCTAGATAAATGACTCTTAGAACGAAGGGATGATGACTCAGAACAGACGTTCAGATGTTCGTTTAGGATGGTGAATGGTCGTATCGATGTTCAAAACAGAGAGACAAGGGATGCCAACTAATCATACAGGCTGGTATTAGGACAGGTCTGCCACAACATTAAGAGAAGTCCGCCACAGCACAAGGACACGTCCGCCAAAGAATTAGGACAGGTCCGCCACTGCATAAGGACAGGTCCTCCACTGCATTAGGACAGGTCCACCACTGCATAAGAGCAGGTCCACCACTACATTAGGATAGGTCCGCCATAGTATTGGGACAGGTCCGCCACAGCATAAGGACAGGTCCGCTAAAGGATAAGGACAGGTCCGACACAGGATAAGTTTAAGCTTGATGTTTCGATGGATGGGTAAGGCAAAGGACCCAAAATATAGCAATCATAAAAGACTTGGCCAAGCTGATAATCATTGGTTTTTGCATGAGAAAGACAATTCAAATAGCACAACCCTAAGATTAGTAGAAATGGGTATGGTCAACAAAGTCTTCTACTCTAGGATGCACATGGTTGCTAAGGAGTCCTCAATATACACCTGGTACGTGAGGCCCAAACTGTGAATACCAACCCATTAAAAGTGTGAGTTGGGAACCTTAGCGAGATACTAAAGGCTTGAACCAACTCTTCATGTCAACCCGACGCTTCACCAATTACAATGTGGTTGGATTGAGGTACAGCTTTCGCTCTCCCCCTTTATATACCCCGTCGGTACGCATGGTTGGAATCGTCCCTTGGGGTGATGAAATCCCCAAGCAGGTCCCACTAAGAAAATGAAAAAGGGGTGACTCAAAGGACTTGGAAAGCTATGATTTTTTGTCACCCAGGATCACCAAATGGCACAAGGGGATTGGATACGTCAAATAGCCTTCCACAAACATGCCAAACAAGGTTTATTGACCCCTTTAATTAAAATATGTGCCTAATTTACCAAAAGACAATCGACAAAAACTTGAAATTTCACCTTCAGGAGGACAGGTCCACCACTCTGCAGGGATAGGTCCACCAGAGCAGGACAGGTCCACCACCATAGGACAGGTCCGCCACCGGGGGATAGGTCCGCCACTCTGTCAGGACAGGTCCGCCACTGCAGGACAGGTCCGCCACTCTGTCAGGACAAGTCCGCCACTGTAGGACAGGTCTGCCACTCTGTAACCCGGACCTACAAAAATGCAAAAAACAACAAATGTGAAAGAAAGAGACCCGTTTGTGGGTCCCACCGGGCATGCCAGAAATGTGATAGATCGAATATATGTGTTAGAAAATGAGCAGCAAACTAAAGAGTGCAAATAAACACCAAAACAACCTACACCTCAAGATTAGCCTAAGTTGGAATCAACACAAGATAAAAGCAACAAATGGAACCTTATACCTTGTCTCGAATCGATCCTTTGGTTGGCCCTTCGATCTTTGATGTGTATGCTCCTTGGATGGCACAAGATGCAAGCTAAATGATGATGTGAGGATGAGTGCAAATGGATGAAAACATGAAAATGACTAAGTGTAGATTGAGAAATAAAATTGTAAGAGTTTGGCTAGCAAAATGATCTCCCCCAAAATGAGAGAAAAGAGGGGGTCTTTATAGGAATTTTGAGAATTCCTAGAGGAGATGGATGGCCAAGATTGAGCCACCAATGATCAAGATGTAGGGCTAAGGTGAGTTGAGAACTCACAAGCCCTCACATCTTGACATGTGGCATGTGATATAGCCCTAAAAGGTGAAGTGGACATGAGGTGGAAGGATGGTACATGACATGGAGGGGGGTACAAAGTACCTTGGGATTGGACAAGATCTCCTCATAAAGGAGGTCCTTGTCTCCATGTGGGTGAGAGGACATGTGAGGAATTAAAAATTCCTCAAATATTCTCATGGGGAGATGGGAAAGAATAAAGAATAAGTGAAGGACATGTGGGAAGAAGTGAAGGAATTAAAAATTCCTTTTGAGTGCCTTGGGGGATTAAAAGGTGAATTAAAAATTCACATGGGGAAGTGGAGTGCTTGCCCAAAAGGAGAAAGCCTTTAATAAGGTTGACTTAAGGACACATGCCATAAGTGGGAGGAGGATTAGGTTAGACTAACCAAATGATTAAGGTTGTGCAAGTACTTAGTTAGATGGACTAATGACTCATTAGGAGCAAGTGGGAGATTATGGAGGATGTGACCCTAATGATGATTAAGGGTGTGCACATGCTAACCCTAGTTAATTAGAAGAAGATGAAGTAATTAAGATGGATTAGAGACCAACTTGCAAAAGTTGGAGGATGTGACCATGAGAGAGAAAAGAGGAATTAGAAAATGAATTTTAATTTCAAAAGGGGAATATGACTAAATTAAATAGAATGGTATATTTATTTAATTTAGAGGAGGAAGAGGGGTAAAGTATTTATTAAATTAAATACTTTAGGACCCTTATGCAGTGTATTAATTAAACAAATGGTTTAATTAATATTAATAGATGGGATAAGCAACTGGATGAATAAGGAGATGCGTTTGATCATATAGAAGTGATCAAATTGGACGTCTATAGTATGCTTACTATTTTATTTCACGAAAAGAATCCATGGGAAGAATGAAGAAGTATTCTAGAACCCATCCAGACTAGTGGGACATCAAATTTTTTATGACATGCATAATCTTGGTAATTTAAATGCTCAAGAGGATTCCCTAATAGCATTCTTTGTTGTATTCAAAATAAATATTAATGAAAGGGATAGGAAGGGATAGGATTCTGAGAAAAATTGTGGGGATGTATAAGAATGACATCATATTTAATGTCTCCATTGATGAATGCATGATTGAGATTGTAGAACCTCAAACTATCTCGATTTAGCCTCTTGGATATGAGATAATAGAAGAAGAAGCTAAAGGTTATTTGCAAATTTTTCTAAAGAATCCAAAGGACCCTAATGAACCTAGAATTAGGACATAAGCTGAGAAGTATATGGAGATTCACCTGGAACAACATAAGCCTAAGATTAGAAAGAATGTGGAAGAAAAACTTAAAAAGGCTAGATTCACAGATGAGGAAATTGCCCTTGGAAGGGCTAGAGGAGAAGAATTGAAGGTAGAATCATCTACTCCGAGGAGATCTGGTAGAACTACCTCTGAAAAAACCTCCACAATCCCTACAATGAAGAATGAAACCAGTACTGTTGATAACGGAAAAGATCTTGTTTCCTCCGGACCTACCACTAGATCTAGGAAGAGGAAAGAAAGAGAAAGAAACAAGAGAGAAGAATCTTAGTGTTACTGATGACCAGGACAAAGAAGAAGAACATCCTAATGCAAAATTGACAAGGAAAATAAGAGGAGGTTTATCCTACGGTGAAGGTGCTTCTACAAAAACTATTGGTTCAAAGAGAGTGCATAACATATCATCTTCTAATGATGAAGATATGCAAGAATTTGGTGTTCATGTGTACACCAAGCTAGAACTATAGAATTCTAAGGTGTCTGATGAAGCCTCTATGGACCAAAATGAAAAATAGGACAATTTGGTATGTTCTGGTCCTCGCTATAAATTAGAGGCAACTGTCAATTCTTTGCTACATTTTGAAAATATGTTGTAACCCACAACAAAATACTATGATAATGTCAGAGAAGAAGATAAGAAAATTATGTTGTTAGTTGTCATTTAGTATGTTGTTATTTTAGATGTTAAATGGGATGACATAGGAAATATGTACCTGAAGGTATGTGGGTATCACTAATGGAAAGAAGAGCAGAATCAGTTGGCTTTGAAGAGAAAATCAGAAATGTTGCATTTGACAAGATTGGGTCTTCCCTGACCCTTGATGATTTGGAATCTTTGAAAAATATTTGCTCAGATATGTTTAGGATGAATAAAAGAGTAAAAATTTTAATGACAAGAAATAAAAGGCTGACAAAGAAGGTAAGAAAGGAAACAACAAAGGTGATCCAGGAAATTGCAAAGAAATATGGCATGCTAAAAAATGATGAAGATGTTGCTGCTAAAGATGCTAAGGAAAATATTCCTCCTGATATAGGTAATGAAAGGTATTTCTAAAAATGTTGATGTTGAAGTTGATATTGGTGATGACAATATTCCTCTGGAAGGTGAAAAGAAGAATGAAAAGATAATGTTGAGGAAGAAAAGGATAAAGATGTAGGCAAAGGAAATAATGATAAAAATAATAGGGATGAAGATAAAGGTGAAGATGAAGGTGAAAAGGATGAAAAGAAAGAGGTTGAAGAAGAAGATGAAGTAGAGGAAGATAAAGAAAATGAAAAGGGAGAGGAAGAAAAGAAAGTTGTGGAATCCTCCAGGAAAAATGAAGAAGAAAATCAAATTATAAAATCTATGAATCATCCTGATGATTCATCCTCTTGTGGTGATGTATTGAAAGGTTTGTTATCTAAGAAAATTAGATTTCAACCAATTATTCCCCAGTCACTTTTGAAACTCCCTATGATTGAAGGATATGTTGATGTGGAAAACATGTCTCCAGTACATAAAGTTGTGTTGGGTGATGCTATGGAAGCATCTGGAAGAAAGGAAATTATTGAAACACATCAAAAGGGAATGGAACTGATAGAAGATTCTCTAAAAGCTTTGTAGGAAGCTATGCCCAGTGCATCCATTGATACATTCCTCGCCCCTATTGAAAATATAAGATTGTTGTTAGACTCTTTCAGGGAGTATTCCTCTAGGCTTAATGAAAAGACAAGACAAGAGATAGAAGAAAATTTGGTAGAGAAAAGGTTGTTGGATTTACATGAAAAAAGTGCTCTTGCACACTCTTGTGTCGACAAGAGTTTGGAAGTGGTGAAGGTTTGTGAGTCAAAGGAAGATGTTGTTCTCTCTTATTGCTTGAAGTGGCTGGATGCCACTGACAACATCAAGATTGTCATGGAATCCATTGAGTCTTACTTGTCTGTCCTTTCCAATACTTATAGTGGATCTAAAGATAAAGATAGGTCAACCTGGAAGGTCATCACTACACAGAAAATTTCTTTGCCTTGGAGAAACAAAAGGAAGAAATTATCAAAAAATTCAATCAATTAAGTGATATTGTAAGAGTTGAATACACTTCGATTGGAGAGGCTCTGGCATGCACTGAAAGGATTAAGAAAATCAACCTTATTCCTGTTACTCTAGACGGTGTTGAAGAAACTCTGATAGAGCAGGAATCTCTGAACAAGATGTTAATTGTAGCAAAGGATGGCTAGGAAAAAGGAAACATAGTCTGAGAAGGTATTATGAAGGAGCTTCAAGGTTTTTCATCCTCTAGTTGATACATGTTCTCTTTTCTTTCTTTGTTTTAATGTTTTTCAGTTGTTTTTGGGACACCCTTTGAACTTGATGTCAAAGGGGGAGTGAAGTACAATGAAATGTTGGTGTAAATAAGGAGAAGTGCGAGTTAGGGGGAGCAGTGTTGTAAATAGGGAGTCTTATAAATATTATTTTTTGGCACATGTTTCCATCAATGACAAAGGGGGAGATTGTTAGAAAAATGAAGAAGAACATCTCATTCTTTTTATTTTGTGTTGGCATTGATGTCATCATGATATTTGAGGTACAATTGGAAGATCAAGTTTGATGTTGCTTTGGTATTTTGGTCTAGTATCTGATTCAGTATTTCGCCTACATCCTCTAGTATTTTGTTCCATATTTCTCTAGAGATGACAGTCATTGATTATGGTTTTGAGAGGTTGATTATGGTTGTTGGAAACATGCACATTCAGAATATTATGTGCTCTGGTGCTCGTATAGCAAAGTTGTATTACTCTGTTAGCTACTTTTTTTGTTGAGGTCTATTCCTGGTTGACCTCTTGGGTTGATTGTGATATTGTGGATTAATTTTGTAAAGAGAAAATTTTTGTGAACTATTTTTGTTTGAGCCGACATGATGTATCATGTGAAATGTTTTGATTGGTTTGTGAGAAGTTTTTATGAAATCTTACATCTGACAAATGATATTTTTTGTGAATAAGAAGTGCATCTAATTAGGTTGACCTAATTGTTGCTTGCGAAGAGATTCGGTATATATAACAAACAATTTTTTGAAGTGCGAAGAAGTGATGTGATGATGTGAAATACTGCTGCAAACATGATGAAGTGTGTCAAGTCTGTTTACTAAGCTTTATTTGGAACTGAATTTGCACTCACTAGGTGTACTCTATCAGTTCATTTTCTAGCTGAAAGCCATTCAATCATTGAAATTCTATAGGCAGTGAGCCTTTGTTTTGGATAGTGAGTCTTAGTAGTGAGCCACCCTTTGTAATATCTCATAATCGGTTATACTATATTTTGAGCTAACACTCACCATGGTTTTTCCCATTTTTGGTTTTCCACATAAAAAATTTGGTGTTCATGTGTGTTGTGTTTCCATGCTCTGTTAATGCTCTTATTATCTTTGTTATTGTGTGCATTCAAGTAGTTGGACTGTATCTGATCAAAAAATTTAAGAAGATATTGATTCACCCCCCCTCTTAATATCTTGGACTAATATCTTGGACTTTCAACAAAAGGTTCTCTCAAATTTACACCCAAACATTCCTATATAGCTTGATGCATTGAACATGCTTGGTCGATGTGACATTGATTTGCACCATGAATGGAAAGCTACCAACGTTACCCATCTACAAAGGAATTTTTATACTACTTTCATAGACTCTAATTGGCCAACCTTTCAAGTGCACTATGTTCTGAATGAACAAACCTATACTACTTTTTCTACTCAGCAGTAGAAAGCGTTTGATATAATTTGGTCTCATCTAAGAACTCTTCCATTGCAATAACTACTAAAGCTAATTGTTCAAGGAATTATAGGAATTGGAAAGTCACACCTCATAAAAGAAATAAGGTGTACCCTCATGAGCTCAACTCCAATTCACCAGTCACCATTACTAGTTCTTCCACCAACAAGTGTTGTTGCTTTCAACATTCAAGCTTCAAAAATTCATTTTTCCCTTTGCATTCCAATAAAAGAAATGGCTCCCCTTCAAGGAAAAACACTTGATACCATCCAAGAAAGCATGTACTTTATTTGGTACATTTTAATAGACGGGATGAGCTTCATTGGTCCAAAGTTGCTAGAGTCTATTGACATGAGACTATGAGAAGCATTCCCTATCTAAAACCACTTTCCCTTTGGAGGGTGTTCAGTTATTCTCTTTGTTGAACTGGGCCACCTATCACCAGTTAAAGATATCCCCATGTATGCTTCTACTTCCTACAATGGAACATTATGGCACAACTTCACAACAATGGTAACTTTGACTAGAATATTTTGAAAAATTGGTGATGCTCCTTCCCAATTGCTTTTCATGCACTTCTCTCAAATCTACAGAATGCAAAGCCTACACAAGAAGACTAGAGATATATTTAATGCTTTGGAAAGCTCTTTTGATGACCATTTACCCTTTGTCCTTGATGTCAAAGGCGGGAGAAAGAGAAAATGTAGAGAAATGGGTAGATATTTTCCTCGTCAATGTTACCATCAATGGAAAATGGGGAGGTTGTTGCAAGTATTTTGTAGGTGTTGTCATTGATGTAAATAGTATGATGTTTGCTAGTTGTCATTTATGTCAATTGTATGGATGTTACTAATGATATTATCTATGTTGTCAGCAAAGTGATAGTATGTGGTTGATTGCATATGCTACAATCGAGAAGAATGTATGGGTTATTGTTAATCATGAATGTGTATATGATTCTATGAATGTTGTATTTATTGTTTATTGTTGTGATTTGCATATAAGAATCTATTTCTATCAAAGGCTTAGGAAGGTGCTCTAAAAAGGCTTTGAAGAATGCTTCACATTCCTCTACTCTTTATGATTTGGTATTTCAGTGTGAAGGCTAGATAAAATCAAGTATGAAGTATGCATGTTTCGGTTTTCAAATCATGAATGTTACCATAGAAGTTTCCTGAGTAAGCAGAGTGATGATTGTATTGTTATAGTCATATATGGTTTTGAGAAACTCTCTACATTTCTCTACTATTTCCATTTTTTTCTTGTGGTTTGGAGGAAGTGTTTACCATATCTATCTATTGTCTATCCTCATGTTTTAGTGGTTGAAGTGTACCACAAGTTAAGTTTTCAAATTTATATCTCAAGAGTGTTGTTTGGTTTTGTGATAGATATGGGCTTAGTGCATAATGACCATCTACCTCAAGTTTTTTCAAGACCCATAACCAAACAATCTCAAATCCTACAAAGCTACAAAATCATTACGATAAAAGGTTCAAGCATATACCCTTTGGAAAACTAAATATTCACCGACAAACAACTAGAAACATACACCACCAACATAAATCATAATTAACTCATGGACATAATTTTAAAAAGATAATTGCATCAATATTTTCCACTAGGATAGAGGCATCCTTGTTGGATGCCCATCTTGACATAGAAAATATTCATTGGACTTTCACCTTCATGATATAATTTCTGATATACTGACTAAGAAAATAATGGATCTCCACATGGGCTTCCTCAATTTAGTAGACATGGCCAGAACCAACACTAGTAATGCATTTGTAGAACAACAAACAAAAATTTAAAACCCTCACATTTGGTTAAAAGATAAGATATTTTTTAAATAGATATGTCTCTTAACAAATAAAAAATTGAAAATATCATTGTATTTAAAGTTATTATCCACATAAAACCAATGTCTACAAAGATTTTCCCACTTTTCACTTTACAAAATTACCCTCCTAAACAAGGCTCATGATATAGTTGCCATAATTATAATGAGTGATACCATGAATCAAGCCAAAAATGACAATATCCATTTTATTTCTAATGAAATTCTCATACTATGACTTCAAGGCTACAACTAAGAGCATTAAAAGTGTATAGAATCTGGTACAGGGAAGTTTTAACATTATGTATAAAGACAAGTTCAATATGAGAAAATTAAAAATGCTATCAAGGTGCTTTATTTTAATATTCATCTTCTAATTCATCAAAATTATCCATTCCACAATCATTAACCATGTAATCATAATCATCTACTAGATATGGATCATCAATCACTTCAAAATATCAAAATCTCTATAATATATCATCTCAATGTATTAGAAGTGAACAATTAAAAAGAAAATTACCTAGGGAAATATGTGTGTATACTTTAGCCCTAAATATGAATAAGGAAGAGGGTAAAGTTTGCAACCTCTTAAAATTTTACAAAATATAATAGATAGGGATTTCTTTATCTAGATGGATTACCATGTCAACCTAGTGGATTTTAGCCATTGACTAACATGTTTAAGCCATTCAAAGGCACATCTAAAAATACAACCATAGCATAATTAACAACTAAATCATGTAAATAATGGGATAGCTAAAGGCTAGGGGAATGAGCCAAACTTCACACAAAACTGCATCATTTGTTAACATGTAGTTACTTTAAACTAGATCCACCTAAAATTAGCACAAACCTAAATGAAAATTAGTATAAACATGCAAATATCACCATTATGCTAGAATTACTTAAATATAAAGCATTAAACCTAAATTTTTCAACCTTGATTTATTATTAGTTTTTTATTTTCGAATTTAGTATTATCCAATTTCAAAGTCCAAAAATAAATCTTTAGTACTCATTAAAAGTAGATTTCCATCTAACTTCCATCTATATTGATGGCTTCTTGTCTTCCCTTCAGTAAAACATTCAAAATAGATGTCATCAACTTCATTCTAAATTTTTAAATCTATTGTTTATTTACCTTTTCATTTCTAATTGCAAGTCATCAACTTTGTTCTAAATTTTTGAACATATTATTTATTTACATTGTTTTTCTAGCTTTTTCTCAAATTTTCCTTTCCCAATCTAATTTACTTTCATTGTTTGTTTGACAATGAAAAATAAATATCATAGTGCAATTTCTTTCAATTGTTTCTATGCTTGACAATTGATTTTTTTTTAAATTCTAAATCAATGTCAATGTCAACATTCCATGATATGGCTTCAACATCTAATTTGCTTTCATCTAAATTTCTAAACCATCATTCCTATTTTTCTTGACATTTCAAATTAAACTGTGTGAAAAAGACAAGCATGATTAACAATAAAAAATCGTTGAGATTCTCAATCAATATCAATTTCAATACTCCATCATATTATTTTCACATCGAATTTACTTTATTCCAAATTCCTAAACTAAGAAAATAAACTGTATTAATAATAAAAAATTATTAAAATTCTTAATTAATATTAATGTCAACAACCATCGTATAACTTTCGCATCCAACTTTCTTGACAGTCCCAAATTAAACAGTATGAAGAAAATTAGCGTGTTTGACAATCAAAATTTTTGTAATGTGCATTAAAATCAGACTGTCCATATCCTCCTGAATATGCCATTTAAATCTGACCTAATCAATACCCACTTTTTCTTAAGTATAGAAAAATGAGTGGTCATATTTATCGTATGTGATAAATGGCAAGCAGTGAGTACAGAGAAAAACAAGAGTAGCAGACATCTAAACCTTTCACACTTGAAACAAAATTTAATAAGTGAAATCTAGATGTATCCAATATTTGCTTGTCTTATTTCTTATGAATCCTTTGCACTCTAAAGTCCACAACTGTAAGATGTTAATCAAGTCAATTGAGATTTTAGATCCGGCTTGGTAGTGACATAAATTTTGGTCCAAGGGAATCAAGATGAGACCAAGAGTAGACACATAGTGAGATCTATCAAGTGGTATTATTTCTTTGACCAATGTGAAAAGTTCTCTAGATAGAAGGGACATAATACAATCCAATTGATTGAATAAGCTTGAATTTTCTATTGTCTATGAGTTCATAGATTTAAGATCATAGATGCAAAATTAAGACCTAAGATGCTTCGAGGTTCATCCAATAGTCTCCGCAAATTTTTTAATTTAATATTCAATCATTTGAACTTATGCATTTATATTAGGATATTATTCATACTAACTATTTTTCATTTTCAACATAATCAACCAAGATTAGAATATTTGTATTTTTCACTACTGTTTTCAACATTTCAACATATTTTCACTAAAAATTGAATATCACTATTAAAACATATGAATCAAATACATCAACCACTAAAAAATTAGTCAAGGAATGATGGCACTCTATAATCTTTAAACTACTCATCATATTCCATTTTAATATTTAAACATAAAAAATCATTCTAAAAAGAAGTGAAGTGAAAAGAAAAAAAGCGAATTATCGCAATGTGATTGAATTTCTATGATATTGAGAAATGGCATATAGATGACACATTAACATATATCCTTGTTTGGTTTATCCTATTAATTGCAATCATATCAAACATTGTTCAACATAGTAGTTGTAGCATTGAAAATTGTCACCCTTAACAAGTTCACACTATATTTTGCTCCCTTTTAAATTATTATACCTGATTGGACCCCTAATTTCCTAGTGTATGCATTCTATGGCCAATTTTTATCATTTTTCAACAAATTACAAGCACAAAAAAAAAACATATATATCTAATACTTTTCCCTCAACACTTTAATTTCTAGAAAATAGGTTTGGGGTACAGATGCCCTATGGGGCCTTTGTCCCCCTATTTTGTCTAGCCCCTATTTCAAGTATGTTGGTTTCATCACTTTATCATTTGCAATTCAAGTTTCCAAAGTTGGCTATTGGAATGTAATTTTGGGGAGATTAGCATAATTGCATATAAATACCAAGTTATTGCATCATTTCAAATCAAAGGAGAATTTATGATCAAGCCATTATCATGAAGAAAAATTCAAGAGCATTCAAGGGAAAATTTATGAACATTATTGTAGAAATCCAAAATCAAAGCATCATGTCATTGAATCCTATGTGAATTTATGTATGTTACAACAAATAGGGTCTAGAATTAGAATTTTAATAATATAAAAAAATATTAAGAACATTTGATATAAACATGATGAAAAACTATATAGTAACAATTATGATATATACATGGGTTGTATTCAATAAGAATTCTTCTCTACCTACCCAAGTCTCTCTACCTCTTCCCCCCATCTCTCTCTCTCTCTCACACACTAGATCTCTCCCTTTTTGGTGCAGGGGCACCATGTCAATTCATGTAAATAAGGTCTTGTGTTTGGTTTTGGGGTGATTGAGTCTTTTTTCATTCAATAAGTTCATAATAGACCATTTGAGATTTAATTAGAGTCATCTAGGGGTCGGTTGTTGAAATTTGATAAGTTTGGTGTTATTCTTGCAAATTGTTGTCAAAATGCAAAGTTGCAAAAATGCAAAAAATGCAAAAAAAAGTGGAAGTTGAAGGGTCATAAGTTCAAATTTCTGTTATGGACCATTGGTTTTTGGTTAGACAAGTTTAAACTGGCCTGAAAAAATTTGAGTTAGACTTCTGGATGTCACTGGTGATCAAATAACATTTGAAATTCTATTTTCCTATCTAATTTATGTGTTTTATGTTGCTCTAAAGATTTGTACGGTTCCACATAGGAAGATTATGGTCTAAAATGCATTGTGTTTTGTGAAGGCATGTGTTACATTTTTTTTTGACGTTAGATTGACTTGTTTCAAAGATTTGGTGAGCATTTTTCTGACAATAGTCTGAAAACCTTGGTTTAAGGGTTTGAAGGTGAGAAAAATGGATTGTTGACCCATTCCACAAATAGAATAGCTTGTAAATTGGTGGAATAGGTAAATTTAAGTAGGGTTCAATGTTAAAGTAGGTTTTAGGAACATGGAGTAGGATTTGAAGGCTTTTTGATGCTGCCCTAGTTGTAATTCAATGAGTTTTGACTTGAAATTGATAGCCATGAGTGGGAGGTTGCATAAAATGCAATGATAAAGGATGGGAGATGGTTTGGAAAGCATGGGAAGAACTCTTGTTATGTGTTCAAGGATTTGGTAAGGTGAGGAAAGGTTTGGAGGTTGTAATTTCAATAAACCCTCTCATGTGTAAGTTTAAATAGGCCTAAAACAAGGGTTTTGTGATTGGGTGAGTTTGTTCGAATTCCTTTTGGTAAAAGTTGTGGATCTAGACCATTTGTAACCTATTGAGAGCATTAAAATAGAGTTTTGGGGTTTGGGTGAAGGATTTTACCAATTTTCTTTGGAAAAGTGACCTAATTAGCTTAAGGTGCAGCAAAACAGTAGAGATGTGGGGTTGATGGTCCAAAGTGACCCTATAATATTTTGAGATATGCTATGTAAGAGGATCATGGGTGTCTAAAAAATATTTTGTTTTCTAGGTTGGAGGCCTAACATGAATGTTGTGAAAGAAAAATAGGGTTTGTTGACCTACTAGGAGAAAGGTCAGTTTGTAAGGGAAAACCATGAAGATGAAATACTAAGTTTGGAAACTTGATTCATTTGAGTTAGTTTTGAGTAGATTTTCATTTTACCTCCTTGCTTTGTATAAAGTGGTATCAGAGCATAGGTGTTAGATATTTTGAAGGAGAAAAGTTGTAGTTTGAAGAACGGAGAGTGGTGATTTGAAAAGACAAGATGCCTCCTAAAGGTTGTGCAATTCTTGCTAGAGAGATAAAGTTGTTAAAGGATTCACACGAAGCAATATTAGCTAGATTTGTAGCATTAGAGACAAAGAAAAGAAGAGGAAAGGTCACTGAAGAGGAAAATGGCCAAGAAGAAGAGGATGAAACTGAGAACCCTAGAGGAAGAGTCCAAGATGATCAAGAGGAATTGGACCCAAATGAGAGAAGGATGGTAAAAAATGTCAAGGTTATCAGAGGAGATGCTTCTAGTGAGAAAATAGATGTGCTAATGTAAAATGGAAAGTTGGATGCTGAAGAGGTATTGGATTGGATAGATGCACTGGATAGTTACTTTGAGTTCAAGGAGGTTGCTGAAGAACAAAAGGTAAAGTTTTCTACTTAAGACTAAGTTGAAAGGTCCTAATCTGACATGGTGGAATTCTGTGAAAAAGGAAAGAGTGAAGAAGGGGAAAACAAAAATCAGTTCATGGGATATGATGTTGTCAAAGATTAAGAGCCAATTCTTTCTAGGTGATAATGCAATACAAACTTTCAAGAAGTTGCCAAGCTAAAAGCTGGAGGATAAGGATGTCATAGAATACACTAAAGAATTTCATAAATTAAGTATTAGAGTTGGTCACGTGGAAGATGAAAATGAAAAGATAGCAAGGTGTATGTGTGGGTTAAGATTTCAAATTCAGGATGAATTGAGTTTGGCTACGCCTAGGATAGTTGAAGAATGTTTTCAATTCGCTGCTAGGGCAGAATAGAAGTTAAAAATAAGGCAAGAAAGACAAGGAAGAGGCAGAGGAAACACTAGTAGAGGAAGAGGTTCAAGTCAGTCCTATGAAGACCAAGAAGATGCAAGTAAAGGTAAAGACCAAGTTGCTTATCAAAAAGGTGGATTTAGAGCTTTTAGAGGAAGATTTGGACATGTATGGTAGAGGTTCAAACTCATTTTTAGGAAGATGTTACCATTGCAATAAATTTTTCCATCAAGCATGGAAGTTTCTAGATAAACAAGCTTCTACTTCAACTGGTGGTGATAAAATAGTTCAATTGGTGCAAGAGGAAGATTCTAAGAGTGCTAATTCTCCTAATCAACTTGTTGCTCCTAAAGTTGGAGAATCATAGATGGTGAGAAGAACACTACTTAAAGCATCCAAGGAGAAGGAACCAACACAAAGGATAACACTTTTCAAGACCACTTGCAAGTGCAAAGGAAAGGTATGTAAAGTTGTCATCGACTCTAAAATTATTGCTAATATGGTGTTGATAGAAATGGTTGACAAACTGAAATTGGAAAAGGTACCTCATGAAACACCTTATAAAGTGTCTTGGCTGAATGATAATCAATCTATTTTGCTTAATGAGCAAGCTTGGGTTGAGTTTAATATTGGTGGATATAAGGAAAAAATTCTTTGTGATGTGTTGCCTATGGATGTGTGCCACTTGTTGCTAGGAAGACCGTGGCAGTTTGATAGAAATACAATTTATGATGGCAGACACAATACTTATGCTATTGAAAAGGATGGAACCGCTTTTACATTAACTCGTTTGGTAGAGGATGATAAAGGATAGAGTAAAGCAGCTAAGGTGATCATGTTGGGAAAGAAAGAGTTTATAAAGATAGAGGGAGAGAAGAATTTGGAATTTGCAGCTACCACACAAAGTGAAGATGCTAAAACATCATATTTGAAGAGTGATTTAGTTTTGGGAAGAAAATATGATGATTTGGTGACAAAAATCGATAAAGAGAAGGTCAAGGATGAATTGATTGTGAAAATGCAAGATTGGTTAGAAAGGAATGATAAGGTCATGATAGGAACAGTGCTTTGTTCTTTTATTTCAAAAGAGGTTAGTTGGCAGTCAAATTCTGTCAAGACAGAGATTTGTGAGCCCAATGATACAAAGATTTTAGAGGTAGAGAATCTGAAGGGAGAGATGAAGGGAAGATATAGAGTGATTCAAGGTGAATGGAGAAGACAAATGGGTGAGTTTAAGCATGCATCAAGAGTAAAGAAGAGGATAGTTCAAGAAAAGGTTGGTAGAGGTAATTTTGTAGGTGTTCAAGAAATTTCAACATTAGTTTCAAAGGAGGGAAAGGTCAAAGAATCTTCATCAAATCATCTTGTGAAGGAAGAACAATTTCTAGGTGGTAAAGAGTTTAC
Source organism: Sequoia sempervirens (assembly GCA_007258455.2). NCBI lineage: Eukaryota > Viridiplantae > Streptophyta > Pinopsida > Cupressales > Cupressaceae > Sequoia > Sequoia sempervirens. The sequence continues at coordinate 407,747,703 of VDFB02105785.1, forward strand.
AAATACAAAAGACAATACAAACCTTCAATACCTGATCTAGAAGAAGGGGTTACCAGATGAAAGGACATTGGAAGATCAAATAGATGATATGATGAAGCATGATTCAATGCAATACAGTCCTGAAGGGACTTGAGTTCCTTTTTAGTCTGGGTGTATGGTGCAGGGGCACCATGTCAATTCACGTAAATAAGGTCTTGTGTTGGTTTTGGGTTGTTTGAGTCTTTTTTCATGCAATAATATCATAATAGACCATTTGAAATGTAATTAGAGTCATCTACGGATTGGTTGTTGAAATTTGACAAGTTTGGTGTTGTTCTTGCAAAATATTAGCAAAATGCAAAGTTGCAAAAATGCAAAAAATGCAAAAAAAGTGGAAGTTGAAGGGTCATAATTTCAAAATTTTGTTATAGACTATTGGCTTTTGGTTAGAAAAGCTTAATTTTAGATGAAAAAATTTGATCCAGACATTTGTATGTAATTGATGATCAAGCAACATTTGAAATTATGTTTTCTTATGTAATTTATGTGTTTTATACTACTCTAAAGATCTGTACTATTCTGCACATGGAGATTATGGTCTGAAATGCATTGTGTTTTGTGAAGGCATGTGTTAGCTTTTTTTTTGAGTTGGATTGACTTAATTTCATCAAGTTTGAAAGATTTGGTGAGCATTTTCCTGAGAACGGTCTGAAAACCTTGTTTTGAGGGTTTGAAGGTGAGAAAATGGATTGTTGACCCATTCCACTAGTAGAAAAGCTTGTAAATTGGTGGAATGGGTAAATTTAGGTAGGGTTCAATGTTAAATCAAGGTTTAGGAGCAGTGAGTAGGATTTGAAGGATTTTTTTATGCTACCCTAGTTGTAATTTCATGAGTTTTGACATGAAATTGATGGCCAAGAGTGGGAGTTTCCATAAAATGCAATGATAAAGGATGGGAGATAGTTTGTAAATCATGGGAATACTTTTTGTGATGTGTTCAAGGAGTTGTTAAGGTGAGGAAATGTTTGGAGGTTGTGATTTCTATAAACCCTCTCATGTGTAAGCCTAAATAGGCCTAAAACAAGGGTTTTGTGATTGGGTGAGTTTATAGGCATTCCTTTTGGTAAAATTTGTAGATCTAGACCATTTTTAACCTATTGAGAGAATTAGAATAGAGTTTTTTGGTTTGGGTGAAGTATTTTACCAAGTTGATTTGGAAAAGTGGTCTAATTGACTTAAGGGGTAGTGTAGCAGCAAAGATTTGGGGTTGATGGTCCAAAGTGACCCTATAAAATTTTGAGATACCTTAAGTAAGAGGAAAATGGGTTTCTCAAACATGTTTTGGTTTCTAAGTTGGAGGCCTAACATGAAATTTGTGAAAGGAAAATAGGGTTTGTTGATCTACTAGGAGAAAGGTGAGTTTGTAAGGGAAAACCATGAGGATGGAATGCTAAGTTTGGAAACTTGATTCATTTGGGTTAGTTTTGGGTTGATTTTTCATTTTACCTCCCTACTCTGTATCACTTCTCCCACCCTACATTTGTGTCTATATTTACCTACATCTCTCTTTATTCCTTACACCTTATGTCTCTCTATCTACACCTCTCTATAAATGATTAATTTTATCCATATTTACACTACAATTGATTAAACTATAAATGAACTAATGAAACTATAAATTATTAATATTATCCATATATACACTATAATTGATTAATTAAACAATTGAAGAAGGCTCACTTTTACCATGTAATTGATGCAATCATCGTAATTAATCATTCATATTTTTTCCTCACACATGTTTTGTAAGGCATGTGGATGAGAGTTTGAAATATTAAAATGCCTTATAGAAGCTATGAGTTATAAAAGAAAGTGATAGAGGAACTAGGGTTTTTTTAAATAGTCATGGTATTGATAAAGAACTAGTACAAATGATGAGTCTCTTTAGAAATATATACAAAACTAAATATAAGTGCTATAAATTCATAATATATAATGGTTGTAAAGATATTTTAATGCCAAAAGAGATGGTTGATAAATTAAAATTGAAAAAATTAGAATATCCAAGTCCATATTAAATTTCACAATTATAGAAATAACATAAGGTACTAGTCAGTGAGCGAGGGAAAGGAGAGTGATAGGAAGTGTTAAGGTGGGAGGTATAGAGGGAAGGAGAGAAAGAGGGAAGGAGAGAGATGGAGAAGGGGAAGGAGGGAGATAGGAAGTGGTACAGTGGGAGGGATAGAAGGAAGGAGAGAAAGAGGGGAGGGAGGGGTACCTTATTATAAGATAGTGATGGAACCTATATCAATTAGGTGTCGTATTTATGTTTTAGTGCTTTGCATTGATTAGAAATATGAACTATGACTTAATGATATATGCAAGAGAGGTGTTGAATAATAATTCTTAGGACCTTTTTTATTCATATGAGGAACTAGGATGATCAATTGAGATTCTAAAAGAATGGATAGGACATGTTTATGGAAGTAATGGATAGGACATGTTTAGGTTGGTCACCGTGATGTTTATAGGATCATTGGTTATGTTTGGATGAAATCAAAGAAGGTTGGTTAGTTGATAGGGGCTTGCAATAAATAGAAATAATTTTCATTACAAAGAAATGGTACCAAAGGGGTAGTGGGTAAAGAAGGTGGAGCGATGAAATGGTAAGGATTTATGTCAATAAGGGATCATTTATAGGCGGAATATAAGATTGAATTATATATTGTTAAAATAATATATACACAAGGTGTTGAATGAAAATTATTAGGACCTTTCTCCCTCTTTCCCCCATATCTCTCTTTCAATCTACCCCTCCCTTTATTGTTCACTCCCTCATTTCCTCTCTCTCCCCCTATCCATCCCACCACCCCACATCTCCCTCACTCTACCTAACCTTCTCTCTATACCTCTCCCTCCACTCCTCTCACAAACACCACCTCTCTCTACCTCTCCCACTCTACCTAGATCCCTCTCTTTATACATACACACACACAACCTCTCTCCACCTACCTCTCCATATCTCCTTTTATCCTTCACATGCTACCTTGCTAGACCTCTCTCTCCCCTCATACCTCTATACTTATCTCGATCTCTCATATCTCACCATCCCTCGTAACCTTCCTCTCCCTCCCTTTGTCCCTAAGAGAGAGAGAGAGGGAAGAATGAAGAGAGAGAGGGAAGGTGAGAGATAGGGAGAGGTAGGTAGAGAGAGGTAGGTAAAGATATGGATATAGGTAGGGTGGGATAGGTAGAGAGAGGTGGTGTGTGAGAGAGAGAAGGGGAGGGAGAGGTGGAGAGAGAGAGGAGTAGGTAGAGTGAGGGAGATGTGGGGTGGGAGGGATGGAAGGATGGAGAGAGAGCGAAGGAGGGATTGAATGATAAATAGAGGGGTAGGTAGAAATAGAGAGAGGGGAAAGGAGGGACAAAGGGAGTAAGAGGAACATTATGAGGGATGGTGAGAGAGGAGTGATAAAGGAAAGTATAGAGGAATGGGGGGAGGGAGAGCTCTAGTGAGGTAGCATGGGAGGGATAAAGGGAGAGAGAGGAAATGAGAGAGACATGGAGAGGTAGGTAGAGAGAGGTAAAGTTGAAGGAATAGAGGGAGAGGTAGGTAGAGAGAGTGAGGGGAGATATGGAAAGTGGAGAGGGAAGGGGAGAGAAAAGTAGAAAAGGGGGGGAAGTTGGGAAGGAGTGGGATGTAGGTATAATGTGATATAGATATAGGGTAGAACCACTATAGAATGTTCTCAAGATACTTCCTCTAGTTTAACCATATAGTTATTATTATCCATATTTCTATATATTTATATACCAAGGATGTATCTTATAACTCCTAGATATTTCATATCAAACCTATAATCCAACTAAACCTTGAGTTCTCTAATCAACGATTCATTAGTCCTAATGATTAACATACCATCAACATGTAAAAATATGGTTAACTCAATTGAATTCCTTGGAAAACCCAATTAAAATGCATATGGATCAAAATTTTGATACAACATACATGGTGAGCACTTTATTCTATATAAAGACCCTTTTAGATTTCAAACCCTATATTTTATACCCCTCATCTAAAATTCTAGAACAAAATTTTAGACCCTTTTAGTTTTTACACACCAACAATGTAATGAGGACCACCTTAAAATTTTAGAACAACTATTTGGTATAGTAAAAATGGCATTTCACTTTCTTCATTTGATTGGAACGAAAAATGCTCACATTATTTGCAATGTTGGAAAACACACTATCCCTTGTCAATTATTTCCTTATGAAAAATTCTCACATTATTTTGAGTGTTCAAAAATACACTATCCCCTATCAATTATTTCATTATGAAAAATGCTCACATTATTGCAGTGTTGGAAAACACATTGTCCCTTGTCAAATATTTCCTTATGAAAACTTTTTTATTCATACACACCAACAATGTAATGAAGTCCACCATAAAATTTTAGAACTATTTGGTTCAATACAAATGGCATTTCACTTTCTTCATTTGATTGGAACAAAAAATTCTCACATTATTTGCAGTGTTAGAAAACACATTGTCCCTTGTTAATTATTTCCTTATGAAAAATGCTCATCTAGTGTTGGAAAACACACTATCCCCTATCAATTATTTCCTTATGAAAAATTCTCACATTATTGTAGTGGTTGAAAACACACTGTCCCTTGTTAGATATTTTCTTATGAATTTTTTTTTATTCTTACACACCAACAATGCAATGAAGTCCACCTTAATATTTTAGAACTATTTGGTACATTAAAAATGGCATTTCACTTTCTTCATTTCAATGGAACAAAAAATGCTCACATTATTTGCAGTTTTGGAAAACACACTGTCCCTTGTCAATTATTTCCTTATGAAAAATGCTCACATTATTTTGAATGTTGGAAAGCACACTGTCCCCTGCCAATTATTTCCTAATGAAAAATTATCACATTATTGCAGTATTGGAAAACACACTATTCCTTGTTAGATATTTTCTTATTAAAAGTTTGTGATTCATACACACCAAAAATGTAATGAAGTATACCTTAAAATTTTAGAACAACTATTTGGTATAGTAAAAATTGCATTTCACTTTCTTCATTTCAATGGAACAAAAAAATTCTCACATTATTTGCAGTTTTGGAAAACACACTATCCTTTGTCAATTATTTCCTTATGAAAAATGCTCACATTATTTTAAGTGTTGGAAAACACGTTGTCCCTTGTCACTTATTTCCTTATGAAAAATGCTCACATTACTGCAGTATTGGAAAACACATTATCCCTTGTTAGATATTTCCTTATGAATTTTTTTTTATTTGTACAAAGCAACAATGTAATGAAGTCCACCTTAAAATTTTAGAACTATTTGGTATGGTGTAATTGGAGTTTCACTTTATTCATTTGATGGGAACAAAAAATTATCACATTATTTGCAGTGTTAGAAAACACACTGTCCCTTGTCAATTATTTCCTTATGAAAAATGTTCACATTATTTCTAGTGTTGGAAAACACACTATCCCTTGTCAATTATTTTCTTATGAAAAATGCTCACATTATTACAGTGTTGGAAAGCACACAGTCCCTTGTTAGATATTTCCATATGAAATTTTTTTTATTCGTACACACCAACAATGTAATGAAGTCCACCTTAAAGTTTTAGAACAACTATTTGGTATAGTAAGAATTGTAATTCACTTTCTTCATTTCATTGGAACAAAAAAATGCTCAGATTATTTGCAGTTTTGGAGAACACACTATCCCTTGTCAATTATTTCCTTATGAAAAATGCTCACATTATTTCCAGTGTTGGAAAATACGCTGTCCCTTATCAATTACTTCCTTATTAAAAATTCCTACATTATAGCAGGGTTGTGTAGGATCATCATGGAAAAAACGGGCCCTTAAGTGACGAAAATTTCAGAAAAATTAGAGTTAGGCAACTTGATGTAAAAAATTGAAAAAGTTATCTATATTATTTCAAAAATATGTAGAAATAGAATATGTAGAATGTAGTTTCTAAACTACTAGGTTTGTTCAAAAAAAAATCTATTTGGTGAAAATTTGAAATTTCAATGCATAGTACTTAAATTTCAGGGAAAAAATAAGTAGGTGTCTGTCTGACCACCCTAACCACAATAAAATGATAATATTTTTTTATAATATTTTAGATATAAGTAGAGGACTCATGTCCCGATGTGATGCATATGTTTTTGTAATTTTTTTGGGGTAAATAATTAATTATGATTTTTTTATTACAAATTTTAAAAAATATAAAAACTTGTATGTCTGAGCACCTTAACTTAGTTAAAACTTCATGAAATTCATTTTTATATTTTAATCATATAGTATGTGAAGTGTAGAATGTGGCCGTATGTTTTAGATTCAAAAATGTGATATCGTTTGAAAGATATAGATGTTTTTCAATCAGCCTATCAATCAGGACTTTAGTCGTAATTCAAATAGAAAATGAATAATAATTATTTATTAAGTTCAAAGTAAAACATAATTTATATTGGTGGAAAGATGAGAATCTCTTTTAAAAACCCTTTTCATTTCATCAATTTTGGGTTAAAAAAAGGTTGTCAACCACATACCCTACAAGGGTATGTGTAGGATCATCATGGAAAAAATAGGCCCATAAGTGGCAAAAAATTTTAAAAAAAATCAGAGTTACGAAACTTGGCGTAAAAATTTGAATAAGTTATCTGTATTATTTGAAAATATGTAAGAATAGAATCTGTAGAAAATTGAATGTAGTTTCTAAACTACTAGGTTTATTTAAAAAAATCTATTTGGTGAAATTTGAAATTTCAATGCAAGGTACTTAAATTTCAGGGAAAAATAGAAGTAGGTGTCTATCGACCACCCTAACCACAATAAATTGTTAACATTTTTTATAAGATTTTAGATATAAGTAGAGGATTCATGTCCTGATGTGATGCATAAATTATTTATAATTTTTCCCAAGTAAATAATTAATTATGATTTTTATTACAACTTTTAAAAATATAAAAAATCATATGTCGACCACCTTAACTTGGTCAAAACTTCATGAAATTTAATTTTTCTTTTTTTAATCCTATAGTATGTGAAGCATACAATGTAACACACGTTCTGGATTCAAAAAATGTTATACTGTTTGAAAGCTATTGATATTTTTCAATTAGCCTATCAATCGAGACTTTAGTCGTAATTTGAATAGAAAATGAATAATAATTACTTGTTTAATTCAAAGTAAAGCATAATTTATATTGGTGGACAGATGAGAATCTCCTTTAAAAAAAAATTTGGTTTCATCAATTTTGCGTAAAAAAAAGTCATTAGCCACATACCCATCATATTGCCACTTTTTGGCCCATCATGATCCTGCACATACCCACACATACCCATAATATCACCACTTTTTGGCCCATCATGATCCTACACATACCCAACAGTGTTGGAAAATAGATTGTCACTTGTCAGATATTTCCTTATAATTTTTTTTTGATTCGTACACACCAACAATGTAATGAAGTCCACCTTAAAATTTTAGAACAACTATTTGGTACAGTAAAAATGACATTTCACTTTCTTCATTTCAATGGAACAAAAAAAATCTCACATTATTTGTAGTTTTGGAAAACACACTGTCCCTTGTCAATTATTTCCTTATGAAAAATGCTCACATTATTTTCAGTGTTGGAAAACATATTGTCCCTTGTTAATTATTTCTTTATGAAAAATGCTCACATTATTGCAGCATTGAAAAACACACTGTCACTTGTTAGATATTTCCTTATGAATTTTTTTTTTATTCATACACACCAACAATGTAATGAATTCAACCTTAAAATTTTAGAACAACTATTTGGTACAGTAAAAATGGCATTTCAGTTTCTACATTCAATGATTGGAACAAAAAAATTCTCACATTATTTGCAATGTTGGAAAACATATTGTCCCTTGTCAATTATTTTCTTAAGAAAAATGCTCACATTATTTACAATGTTGGAAAACACACTGTCCCCTGTCAATTATTCCTCATGAAAAATGCTCGCATTATTGCAGTGTTGGAAAACACATTGTCACTTGTCAGATATTTCCTTATGAATTTTTGTTTATTGGTACACACCAACAATGTAAGGAAGTCCACCTTAAAATTTTAGAACAACTATTTGGTACAGTAAAAATGTTATTTCACTTTCTTCATTTGATTGGAACAAAAATATGCTCACATTATTTGTAGTGTTGGAAAACACTCTCTCCCTTGTCAATTATTTCCTTATGAAAAGTTTTTGTTTCGTACGCACCAAGAATGTAATGAAGTCCACCTTCAAATTGAAATAATTTTTTTAATCTAAGAGTTGTAAATTTTCAAGGTGTCTTACATTATGTTACTCTGATTGTTGTGGAAGGTGGAAATAAGTTCTAGATCAATGGTCACTTTACAAAACCCTTGTGTGTAGAAGAGCCTTTTTCATTTTGTGTAGCTCAATGTCAACAACCCAGATTCCATTTAGACTCTATAAATAAGAAAATGTTCTCATTACAATAATTACAGGTTGGAAAACACTAGGTGTTATAAAACCTACAACCCACATACTATTCTAAAACCCTCTACATGTAACAACCCCAATTTGGTAGTAACCTCAAGTCAATTTGATTAGCTTTATCTATCCACCACTTGGAACTCCTCCCCAAGCTCTCCATTCCTTTCCATTTATACTTATTTCCACCATATTACAATATATCACTTCAATTTAGTCTTAATAAGCCTAACCCTCTTAAGACCTACAATTTCCTCATACAAAAAATAACTTTTAAGATAATTTCTCTAATTGATCATTTAATTATTTCAAAATAAAACTACCAAAATAAGTAGAAATACAAAGTTTAGGTCCCTTCTAAATTCTTAAAATATATTTCAATATCTTTTAAAAATTTATATCTTCCTCTTCTTGTTCATCCACAACTTGTTTTGATAAATAATGCATTCTCTAGAGTGTTTATTCTTCTTTAAATTTCTTAATCAACTCTTTAATCACAAACACCACCAATGTATAAATTATAATCTTTTGAGTTGATAAGTAATACAATGCTCTTCACAATGTGCTACAAAACTCTGCCAATATTAACAAAAAAAATATCTTAAATGGAGATTAAAAGAATAAACACCTCCGAGTGATAACCAATGACATTTATATATATAGTGCAATAAATTAATTTTTATTGTACCAATTAGCAAGGTGATGCAATGTTTTATTCACATGAAATTTGTAGATATGCCCATTTGGGATGAATGAAGTGAGTAGTAAGATCAATATAATGAAAATAAATGAGGTTAAAACCATGAATATGTTTGGGACCAATGATATTGGATATATATTTCAATATTGGCACAAAGCTCAGATATTTGTTGCATAGTTTGATCATGCCTTGTTTGGTAGTTTTTGTACAAGGAACATTATTGGCCAATGGCTAGATTTGAGTAATCAAATCACATTATGTAAAATCAAACTACAATGATCTATGATGTATTTTAACATTTTTTAAATAACTTGTTCTACTTTAGAAATAACATGTGGTGCTACAAAACAGAGTCTTCATCCTAGAACTTTTCATATGTTGATATGATAATTGAGAGACAAATGTATTTATAATGAGAATTATGTTGTGATGAGAATACTATTAGAAATTTATTAGAAACTTATGAAATGGCCCTAAATGTTCTCTCGATGACCCAACATACTACTATAGGTGTCACCAACACTATTGTAGGAGGAGCATAGAAGGGAAAGCATCAAAATCTAGGCACTTCGATGTGAATCCAAATTTTGTTGAGATTATCTACAAAGATATTGGAAAAATTCCTTTCACATATCTACAATAACAAAGTGTTGCCATGTCTTCTTCGGTAGAGCATGTTTCCACTAACCTGCCCACACCATCAATGTAGAATGAAATAGTATTTTTGTGAATGTTAAATTACCCATAAATACAAATTTGATACTATATGCAATAGATAATATGATGATGAAAAAATAATTCCTAATTTCATAGCCTTCTTGATCTACAAATATTAAACCAGACAAAAAAACATTCCTCACAAAGAACAATTACATAAAAGTAGCTTTTTATTTTAACGCTTGTGTTTTCCTTTAGCTCACATGACATAGTAACACTAGTAGGAAATTGGTTTTCCCAAAACATAAATCAAATACACTTTATCCCATTCTGTTTGGGAATTCTCCCCATCACTTGTATTGTATTGAATTATTAAGCATTTGTCTTGTGGAAATGACAATTCTCATAGGCAATAGCCTTTTGTAGCATCCAAGCCCTAAACAATCTAAAAATGAATGATGATACTTCAATTATATTGACATTAACAACACACATTAGATAGATAATTAATAGGGCACATTACATAGATAATAATATCAATGTAAGAGAGTGGTGAGAAATTAATTTGACAAATTCAAATATCTAGGTATTTAATAAATTACATTATTTTAATAGTATTTACCAATTTTAAAATATAATTAACACAACAAACAACATAAACAACAATAAAATTTTAACAAAGATATAGGTAGCTTATGATGTTTAGGATCAAAATCACCAACTAGAAATTATTTAGCTTGCTAAAATACCAGTAATTTCAAGGCTCTTAGCCAACACAAAGAGGAGTTTTACAACCAATTTTTTCACTTCACCCGTATTTTGTAATCCAGCATCTCTGCACACAATAGGAAAATATCTTCGTTAAGGAAGAAAATAAGTATAAACTTGAATATACAAGGCACAAATATTGTACCGAATGACTGAAGGCCAAAATTCAACTATTTGGGCATCAATTGCTCCAACCATATGCATGAGAAATTCCCTCCACTCCATAATTATTTCATCTTTTGCGGTGAAGCTGGTACCACATATTATACACTTTTTATTATATTTTTTCCTCGTAACTGCATTCTACATTAAAACGAGCATTTAAATATATAAACCTATCTATTATGATGCTTAACAAAAAAATAAAACAATTATTTCCAAACCCAAAAAAAAATTAGACAAAAGCGTGTAATTGTAAAACTTATGTCTACTTGGAGCCATATAACCATAAGAACTAGCAAACATAGAGAAGCTATTGCATTGTTGTTTTAAAACAATCAGTTTCGCAACACCAAAGTCAGAACCATGTGGTATCTATTCCTGGCTCAACAAAATGTTAATAAATTTAACACCAATGTGAATGATTGGAAGTCTAATCATGGTGTAAGTATTTGAGTCCTTTTTCGACTCCCACTACTATGTTGTAATGAGCCTTCTAGTTCAATATGTCTAATTCTGAATATGAATCTGAATGATTCATGTTATTTGCATTAACTATGAGCCTTACTCTATCACCTAAATATAATTCTTCCCACAAAGAAACCCTAGGCATATATTCATAGACAATAATATCGAGGTTGACGCTAGGAACTTACATCCAACGAAGTAGGGGACACTATTTCTATGGGGAAAGAACAACCATTGCGAAAAGATGCTCTATGAAAATGAACAATGCAATATTCATATATTCATGCCAAATATTCAAACCTAGGCAACATAATTAATAACATATGTTCAATACTACAAGATCTTAGGACCAATCTTGCACCCCTATAACTACAATGGTGCAGGAGCACCTTTGCAATTTTTGGGTTTGTTTATGCATTGTAGTGTCTAGGTTAGGTGTGAGTCATTTTTTTATGTAATAAGGCTACTTTGACCAATATTTGATGCAATTTAGGTTTTTTAGGGTCCTAGAGGTGTTGTGATTAAATGTTGTCAATAATGTTGCAATTTTGTAAAAGTTGCACTTTGCACTTTTTGTCAATTTTGGTGTTAGATGGAAATTGAATGGTCATCTTTTCAAATGGTGGTTAAATACTATTGGTATGAAATGTAAAAAAGTGTAAAATTTCTCTAATATCATTGAGGTAGGTTGTCTTGTTGAAGTTTTGAAGACAAAATAATTATTGCTCTGTTTTAAGGTGATTTTTTGTGTATTCTTGTAATTCCTGAACCTATGTGGCTTTGTATTGAAAGTATTTGATGTGAAACCTATATGATCAATTGGAGAATTGTTTAATCTTTCATTTTAATCCTCTTAGAGAGAATTTCATTCAAATTTGTAGAAGTTAGAGTCAAATTCTTGAAGGTTACTCCATTTGTTAGGGTTTCTAGGGTTTTGGTGAAAAATATGGAATTTTGGGCCATTCCACCGTAGGAGAAACCTATATATTGGTAGAATGGGCCTCTTAGGTGTAATATTTAATATTTTTTAGGGTTTTGAGGAAGGGTGATACTATTTGGAGTTTATTTGTGCGTGCCCTAGTCTAGAAAGTTTGAGTTCTAGGCTTGAATTTGTTGGTTTTGGCATAGGACAACAAAAAATTGGTGTGTTCTACGAGATCCAATGTTGAAATTGTGTTTTTGGTGACTGGTTGAAGGTGGTGGTGAATATTTTCATGTTTTTTGTGAATAATATTAAGGACCTCCTTTGGAAAAGAGGCCTAATTAGGCCTAGAAATAGCGTTGAAGGGAAAATTTTGGTATGATCCAAAACGACCCATGGCAAGGGTTTGATATGTTGAATGATAGGAAATTGGGTTACTGAAATTTTTTTGACAAGTCCCTAATTAGCGTTCTTTGAGAGTTATATTTGGATAAGTGTGTCTAGTGACCTACAAGCAAGTAGGTGAGTTCTTGAAGGAAGATACCCTAGATTGGGTTTGAAACTTTGAAGACCAATTGGAATCTGATAGGTTGATGAAAATATCACCTTGCCTCGCATCAGGTGGTATCATAGCCTAGGCTTGAGATCAATTGGAGAAAGTGATTTGAGTTTCAAGAAAGAAGATTTAAAGAAGAGCATTCAATATGCCTCCTAAAGGTGGATCAGTGGCTGCTAGGGAAATTAGAGCCCTAAGAGAGAGAGAAGAAGCCATGTTGGCTAGAATGGAAGCACTGGAGACTAGAGATAGAATAGGTAAGGGGATGGCACAAGAGAGTAGCCCCGAAGATGAAGAGGAGGGACGAGGAGAGAACCCTCCTACAGAACCACAAGGTGAGTTGGATCCTGAAGAGAGAAAGTTTCTTCAAGTGCTCAAGGCTACAAGGCATGAGGCTCAAGAGGCAAAGATGAAGCTGCCTATGTATGGTGGAAAAATTGATGGAAAAGAGGTTATTGAGTGGATTTATGCTCTAGATAATTACTTTGATTACAAAGAGATGCCAGAAGACAAGAAGGTCAAATTTGCAAAAATAAAATTGAAGGGACTAACATTAACATGGTGGAATTACATTCAGAAGGAAAGGTCAAAGAAGGGTAAGTCCAAGATTAATTCTTGGGATGAGATGGTGGAAAAGGTAAAGGGTCAATTCCTTCCTATTGACTATGAAATACAAGTGTTTATAAGATTGCAAAATCTAAAAAAAAAGAGCTGGATGTGGCTGCCTATACTGAAGAGTTTCATAAACTTAGTATAAGGTCAGGTCATATAGAAAATGAAAAATAAAAGGTGGCTATATATTTGAATGGCTTGAGGTCTACAATACAGGATGAAATAATCCTTACCACTCTTAGGATAGTAGAGGAGTTCTTTCAAATGGCTACAAAAGCTAAAGAGAAGATCAAGAGGAGGTAGGAAAGTAATATAAGGGTAGAGGAAATAGTTTTAGGGGTAGAGGTAACCCTGATAGAAGAGGTTCTCAAAAAGGACCAAATGAACAAAGCACAACTCAAGAATTTAGTGGAGAAATAAGAGGAAATTTTAGAGATAGAAGACCAGGAGGTAGGGGTAGATTTAATGGACAAGGAAGGGGGTCCAATGCATTCTCTAGAAGGTGTTATAACTATAATCAATATGAACATCCTACTTGGAAGTGCCTAGAAAAAAAGGGTACAAGTTCTCACAATTTAGAAAGGACACAACTTGTTCATGAAGAAGATGAAG